>CM076582.1:384255072-384835599 GCA_034641835.2 Pinus albicaulis | reverse complement strand
GTGTTTTACTGCAAATAGGCCAGATATTATGCATGTTGTGAGTTTAATCTCCATATTTATGGAAAGGCCGAATGAGACACATTGGCAAGTAGCAAAAATAATTCCTAGGTATGCGAAAGGAACAAAAAGGTATGGTATTTATACACCACTTCAGAAAATTTTGAATTTATTGGATATACTGACAGTGATTGGGCTGGAAGTATAGATGACAGGAAAAGCACCTCTGGACATGTTTTTCATATGGGATTAGGAACCATCTGATGGGCTTCTAAGAAACAACCAATTATGGCTTTATCAACGACAGAGGCAGAGTATGTGGTAGCTACAACAACAACATGTCAAGCAATATGAATGAGGAGAATGTTAATAAGCTTGTGTCATGAACAGGTAAATGACACATCAATTTATTGTGATAATAGCTCAGCTATAGCTTTATAGAAGAATTCAGTGTTTCATAACAGGACCAGACACATTGATGCAAAGTTTCACCACATTAGAGAGCTAGTGAGCAATGGAGAAATTATTTTACAACACTATAGAATAGAAGAGTAGTTCACTGATATTTTAACGAAACCATTGGGGCAGAAAAGTTTTAAGTATCTTATAAAATGTCTGGGTATACAAGAAAATAGAAGTTGCAACTAAGGGGGAGTGTTGTGAATTTATTCCAACTACAATATAAGCTAGAGGATGAAAATTCAATCTTGATTTGAGATTTTGAAGGACAGAAATAGCAGTAATTTCTTATTGTGTTTTTGCACTCCACCGTGCAATAAATTCTAGGTTTGATACACCTACAAATCCAATTTTTCATATGAAGGTCATAGCCCTTCTCTGCAATGAAAGTTGTGGTTTAAACCATGTAACCCTACTCTTAACCCCCGCATTCAAAACTCCACAGCTACTGCCATCTCACAACACCAATCGTTTTATTCCCCGTGCATTTGTTCTGTTTTGAAATGGCCCACGTCATTTGTGTGGAGCCCACGACTGCACGTCACCTAACCTCTCAACCAATCAATGCTCCATCGCATAGCCCTGAGGCTTGTGTCACCACTCATTCAAACCCGTTCGATGAGCCATACCCCACCACTGCTCCACGTCAAATTCATTAACCAATCATATGCGTATCGCATAGTTTGGTGCTAATGTGACCACATGCCTGAAACCTTGAGATAAGGCCTAGCCGACCTCCGCCAGCACATCAAGCCTCCAACCAATGAGGTCGCTTTCGCATCAATTGAGTGCATAGTCAGCGAGGGCTCAAATGCATGCGATGATTTATTAAAAAGAATTTGTTCATAATTTGAAAACCATGAAGTAATGTGTTGTAAGTTTAAAGACCTTAGGTTTAATGTTTTATTTATTTCATACACCAAGATATAGTTTTATGTTTTAAAATTAGGATTATATGTTTTATAATATATATTGTAAATATAAATATTTATAATATATATTGTAAATATCAATATTTATAATATATATTGTAAATATGAATATTTAAAATATATATAACCAAAGTAATAGACAATAGTAAAAAAGCGGTAATGTGACTATGTCATACGCCCAGAGCGACTGTGTTAGAAAATAGACAGAGTGTATGTGCGAAGGCAATGAAGCAGAGAGTTTGAAGAGCATTGTGCCTTGTAGTAGCCAGAAGGAAATTTTGTAAATCCAGAACACCATAGTTCTTAGGAATCCTATCTTTGTAACAGTTCAAGTTTTTAATGAAAATAATTTTTACTCTATCTCTCTGTCCATATTTCTTTTGTTTAATCTCTTTTTTTTTTAGAGGAATTCTTTTTTTCTCTTAGTTGTTGAGAAATGAACAAAAATTCCAACATTATTTTCCTTAGATAGCAAGTCAAGACTTTTATTGTGGGGTTGAAATCATGAATAATTAACCAGTTTAGAGTTTAGGGTGGAAATAAAATATATGACATTAAATTATGGTAGATAATTTGGGTAAGAATATTTCCAATGAACACTAATTAGCAGAAAATATCTAAATTGTTACCTTAAACATGTTTTATTTAAAAGATGAAAATTGGAGATATAAATAACTTTTTATACTATATTTTTCATAGTTTCGATATTACATGAAAATTATGTTTTATT
Organism: Pinus albicaulis; assembly: GCA_034641835.2. NCBI lineage: Eukaryota > Viridiplantae > Streptophyta > Pinopsida > Pinales > Pinaceae > Pinus > Pinus albicaulis. The sequence continues at coordinate 384,833,481 of CM076582.1, read as the reverse complement.
TAAAAGATGAAAATTTGAGATATAAATAACTTTTTATACCATACTTTTCATAGTTTTGATATTACATGAAAATTTTAGATATAGATAAAATTATTTGTATCATATCTTTCCACAGTTTTGACATTTTTCAATTTTTATAGCATTGTGTTAGCTAGCGGAAATCCTCATTCATGAATATTGTATTTCACGTGAGATGTATGCTTATTAATCAATTGAAAATTCCGTTTCTAGTTAATCATGAAAATTGTGATTCATATGAGATGTATGTTTATTGATGGACTACAAATTCCATTATCCATTAATGAAATCCGTAGTTTATTTTTTGAACATATGATGGTGTATTTTCATGATCACTAGTTGCATTTTATTTCTAAATATTTAGGTTATCTATACTCAGTAAAATATATGGCATTTTAAGACATCACTAATATTTTAAAGTTGTACTTATTTTGTTTCAATCTAGACGCTCCCTATCATGGTTAAATTTAAGAAATGGATCAATAGGTTTAAAACATTTCTATTAAAAGGTTTATTTAGCATTATATTAAAAAGTTTATTTGGCATTCTTATTTTTTTTATGTAATTGTTAGTGTTGTTGTTTTTCAACATGAATTTTTCCAAGAAGCCAATTATTATTAATTGTAAGTTGAAGTAGGATTTTTTATATACATAGTTGTCAGATATATTTAGCTAACATTAGGCTTCATCCATTATTCTATGTGGACCACTTCGTTCTATATTTTATATGAGTCATTTACCATACTTCTACATGGCATTAGACTAGAAGTTTCAATCCATATTGTTCCACAAACTCCAATAGGTAGTTTGTAACAACAAATATGATAAAATTATACTTAAATTTTGAAATCTATACTATGAGGATTATTTGTCACAAGAAATATGATAAAATTATACTTAAATTTTGAAATCTATACTACAAGTATTTTTTTCATTAGAGTTTTGGATTCGTTAATTTTATTGTGTTATGTTTATTCATGCAATAGATAAAATATTGAAATGGAGAATAATAAAAAAAAACTTGAAAACCAAAATGAAACAAGATATGATCTCGAAAACCCTTAAAGGAGAAAACATAGTTCCAATGTGAGGTTTCTCTACTCTCTCGATATTTGAATGGAAATGGATGCAAGTAAAAAGGAGTGAAGAATGTGGCTACTATGTTTCTACAATGCACAAAACCTCTATGTCTTAGTTCTTCAAATTTTCAATAGAGTTACAAAATTGATTCTTCTAGAGCCTTCTTCATGATGATCACATGGCTAGAACCTTTTCCATGAATATTGGGGGTTGATGTGGCATTGTATAAAATTTTGACTATCATAACTTTTGCATGTGAACTATGATTGAGGAATTTATTGCACCATCACAAAGTAGTCTAAATGTCAAATAAATCTATGGCATGTGCTACTTAAGCTAAAAATTTATACCCCCAAACAACATCGTTAAATTTCATAAGGTGTAAAACCCCAATTCACCAAAAAGGAGCCACTGGTAAATGGTCCTATGAGCTAATTCCTTTTGTTTTCCACTCTGAAAACATTAATATGGGTGAAAAATAATATAACAATCCAATTCAAACCTTACCTCCTCATTTTCAGAGGATTTTCATCCCAAAAGCTTCTCTTAAATGAAGTGAGGAAAATTTTCCTCTACCTTCTCCCACATGTACCATTTAGCCTTTCTTGGAATTTTTTTTTTTAACCCAATCCACCAAAGGTCATGCTACTCATATCTTGCATTCATATACATATTCTAAGATATTATATCCTCTTTCAACTCTACCTGAGAATCTAGTACAAAATCCTCTTTATAAGGTAGGAGATGTTCCTCTTCCTCGTCCAACTTGGAAGGATAATAGATTTTTAGGTTCTCTACATTCACCACTAAGTTAATTCACATGTATGGGGTTATATTACTCAATCTATGGGCTTAATCCACCACCTTTTCCAATATCTCAAAGGAACCACATTATATATCCTTGATTTTCTTTGCAAGACCCTATAGCCTCAATTTGTTCAATTAAAACCATACTTTGTCTCCCACCTTTAATGAATTCTTTGCTCCATTATAATCAGTCTTTTCCTTGCATTATTCTTATGACTTTTTAACATCTCTTATACATGTAAATGGATCTTTTTTATCTTCTTAACAAATATTTATGCCCATAAGGAATCCCCTATCAGATCCTCCTTCACTTCTCCTTGCTATTCATGTGCAATATCTAAAGGTGAAGGTTGTGAATATCCAAAAGAAGTTTGAAAAGGGGACTTTCCACTAGAAGTGGTGGATATTGTATTATAAGAGAATTATATTATACCAGGCGGGTAGAGTATCTATGCCTTCGTAGACTTAACAGTTGAATCATTGTGCGGAGGTGGCTCCCTTGTCTCACAAATAAGGGGGTCTCATACACCAATTTTATTTCTTGCTTGGTCGAGACCTTAAAATTGGATAATAATAATAATAATAATATATACCAAATTCTCACCCCAAGTCTTCGAATGCTTATAATTGAAATGATTTGAAATTTGATCTAAAGTCCCATTGACTAATTTTGTAAACCCATCTATTTGTGGATGAAATTTTATAGACCTACCCAACTTATTATCTGTCTTCTCTCACAATGTAGTTGAAAATTTCTTGAAAAATATTATGTCCTTGTCTATAATGATGCTCCTTGGTATGCCAAGGTGCACCAAAAGTTTCCCATAGAATGAGTTTGATTCTTATTTCCAATTGATGGCCTTTTTGTAGGAAATTAGAACACACATCTCATTAGACCTATCCAATACATTAACAAGTAGTCATGTCCCTTCCTAGTTGGTAAACCTCCCAAAAATTGCATGGAAATGCTTTTCCAAGGACGAGTTGGTACAAGAAAGGGACAACATATACCATGTTTCATATAAATAGGGTTTTTATAACAAAGAAACATTCATCCTCATATGAACTTACCAACATATTCTTGCATATTGGGCTAGTAAATTTTTGAAGCCTCGAAATTCGCTCCAACAATATGGGGGATGACCACCCGGTCTAGACCTTAAATCAGTTCCTTTTCCGTTTGGAATGGTGGCTCCGACTGGTTTAACTAGGTCCAGTTACCTTCTCTCAATCTCCATTGGCTTAAAATATGACTTTTTTCTACTAATGGGAAAGAGACATCAGATCACTTCTCTTGCTGATCGGGCAAGAGAGTGATCCTTAAGCTAATTTGGGCTTAGCCAGGCCACAAATAAAGTTTTTCCTCTTTGGGAAGAATACTTTTTAGAGATGTAGAATTTAATCTAAATGCAATATTATTATAAGATGCAAGAAAAAGAAACTATTTTAATCCTATCTCAATTAGGCAGATATAAATCTATCCCAACTAAGAGCAAGATGTTTTAAATAATTGAGATTTAAATATGTTTGTTTTAAATGAATATCAAGCTAACGAAGTAGTTCAATTAACTGATATTGTGAATACCAAACACATTCTATCTAGAAACCTCTTAACTGAAATAATTAATCAACAACACCCAGGAAGTAGTTCTCAAAATGATATTGATCATTTAATCAGTAACTTGAATAATTAAACAATAACATGCGGTAATTAGTTCAAAACATATCACTATTCAAAAAATCATTTTTATAAGACAAAATTCTAAGTAAATAGTTACTCAGAAATTAGAATTCAACCCATAAGAGTAGAGACAAATAATAACATAAATTGAAAAAAATTACTCATACCGACAGAAGTACATGAGTATGCGAGTAAATTGACACATTCCTGTTATCAAAGAAATAAAACCAGCATTTAAAATAATAATATTAAAAATACCAATTTATTAAGTCCATTTCTCCAGCTCCAGTCTCTGACAGTCTTTTACAATACCTAAACTTCTTCTTTCAAAATCAGAGCTAAAGTTTTGTGAGACTCTGTTCATTATACATAACTCAGAATGTAAAATAAAAGCCTCAATAATCTCCAGATCTGAGATTCCTCTCCTCTCACCCTACACCTCTAAATCCTCTAGACAATAGTTCCATCAAGAATTATAGAATTCCAAAAGAGAGAAGCCACTTTCTACTTTCTACAATCTTCTATTTATAATATTTAAAAAAAGATTCTCAATAAGAAAGTTTGTTGAAGAGTGGTTCTGCTTAACCAATTTCCATTGGCTCAAAATCATATTCTTTAATTGTTGGAGCCTTCTCATTGATTGAGATCTTCTTATTCTCATCTCTTCAACTATTTTCCTGCAAAAACAAATAAAACAAAATTTAAATGTAAAAATAAAATTAAAATGAAAAATCTAGAAATTAAAATAAATCCGATCAAAACATAATTAAATAAATAATTGAAAATGCAATATTAGCTTTCTTTTGATGTCTGTGATAATATAATTGGCCAAGGAGAACATGGATGAATGGATCTGCACTCATTAGAAGTTGTAGCAATTTAAAATGCAAAAAATAAAATTGAGAAAATTATTTTTGTTTAAAAATTCGGAGCTTGATCTTTTGACAAATTTTAGACCTAATAAATGATCAAATCTAGAAATGAAACAACTTCAGAAATTTTCTCCATGATTTTATCTATCTAATGAGCCATCCTGGGCCTCATTTGGCCAAGTAAAATATCATTTATGAGCTTCCAAATTTTGTATATTACAATTTCCAGAAATCTGGAATTTCTGCTGCTTGGGCTAAAAATAAGAATATTTTAATTAAATTATAACCCTAAATTATATATGGTTTTTAATTAATTAGTGCTAATTAAATGAAATTATATTATTAATCTAATTTAGAAGAAATTAATAATAAAAATAATTAAACTAATTTATTAATTGATTTATTAATTAATTAAAATATTCAAATATTACATCTATATTATAATTTCAAGTATATTAAAATTATAATAAAAATATTATAACTAATATACAATACTAATTATAATATTATATAATATGATTATTTTAATTAGTAATCAAAAAGCACACCACGTGAGAGAGAGAGAGTAGGAGTGGAGTGAGAGTTTGGAGTGATAAGGGAGGAGTAAGGAGGGTCATGAGCCTTATATTAAAATTTTAACGTGCCGCATAAGAACCCAAATCACATATCACATTTCATGAACGATAGTGGTTTGGTGAGATGTTAACTTATAATTTTTGCGATGTGAACATGCGAAGTGATGGAGGGTGAGGTACTAACGGAGGGATAAGGAGGATGAGGAAAACCTTAAAAAATAGTTAACCCTTCGTATAAACCAAATCGCATTGGAGTTTCCGTGTTTTAAATTTAAGGTGCTTTGAGCTGATTCATGGATTTTTCCCGATATGCAATATGTGATATCACATCGCATGTTTTTTAATATCGTTTTTTTTGTTTGATTTAAAGCATTGCGATATGTGATATGCAATGTATCACATCGCATTTTCAACGTTTAAAATTTATCGCAATTTCTTTTAAATATGCATGGTTGCAATTTTTGAGATGAGACATTTTTCGATGTCAAAATGTGAGGGTGTGGCAAGGAAAATGAGTCGAGGGGTTAAGTGGGGCCCACGTGGATTAACCATCCTAAAAATTAGACTACAACTACTTGCAATTTTGGGGTTTTGAGTTTTGCGATTTGTTTTAAAATAACAAGTTGGTGTAAATTACCATTATCCCAAAACACGTTTTAGTTCATTATGCAATTTAGTTGGGTCATTTTGTAGGACTGTTTGTAAAAATTAAAGAATTAGTAAAAATTAACTAAAAAATTAATATTTACAATGAAGACTACTTTAATTGTGAAAATTTAAATATCATACACTTTATAATTTTTTTACCCAAGCGATAAAATGATCAAAACTTCAAAGGATTTCCATTTACAAACCGCTTGACCAAATGGAGTGAAGAAAGTATCGTTGGGAAGCTTATGAAAAACTATATTCAATGAAACAATCAAAATAGAAATATGATAAAAGTAAAAAAATGAAAAACCTAAAAAATAACTAACTTAATCAAAATTTTAAAAGGTGTTTAGCCAATAATTTTGTAGAAAGGGTCCCCATTATTTGAATTACATAAGAAAAAATGGGGGGGTTGTGTTTTACCACAAAAATGGCGACATGTGGGAGAAGAACTAGTTATCCTTGATTAAAGATAATGAATTTGAATTTACCTAAAGGCTAAAAATAATGGAAATCATGAAATCGTCTAACAGTAAAAAATTTCCTTAGGTCCCACATAAATAGATTAAGCAATGTGAGTTTGTAAATATAAGTACTTAAAACATACTTGAGTAAAAGTGATGAATCGAAATTTGGGGAAATTTATTTTTTAAATTTTCCTCATGTGAAAAATAGAAGAAGGTAGAGATGGGAGTTTTTTGATAAAGCATATATACATTTTGTGATTGTCTCTGACATCGCTTCATTTCCAGCAAGCCTGAACAGTACTCCAATGAAGTTATATTTTATGCCATAGAAGCCTAGTTCCGCTGCGAGCGAGCATCCATAGCCCCGATGGGTTTACTTGTATTTCCCATGCTTCCTCTTTTTATCACTCTTTTAATAAGTGCATTTGCAAGCTTTTTACTTATGATGTATTTGAGTGAAAGAGGTGAGATGGTAATAGAAATTTTATGTTTAATGGACATAGTACTTTCATAATGTTTGCTCCAAATTCTTTCCCTGCAACTACCAACCAGAGGATTTTTAACTGGACGGGTGGTAGAGATTTATTGAATTAAACTCAAATCAATTCTTTCCTTGAAAAAGCAAACTCAATTACTTAGAAAGGATGTGTGTTCCTCCATGGAAAATATTTTAAAGTAAGATGGCTTTGTTGTTCCATAAAGATATGTCTTTAATGATAAATAAAATTCACTTAAATGGATAGATTAAAATATTTCCCATGTATGTCAACAACTGTAACATAAGAAAAATTATTTTCACATAAATCATGACAAAGTCACCAAAATAAAAACAAAATTGAAAAGAAAAGGAAAATAGTTCCTAAACTAAAGTAAGAAAGGAAATCATCAAATAAAAATGATGAAAGAAAAAAATGAAAGAAAAACCAAATTTTAAAGCTAACTCTAACAAGATCACTTATATGAATTTCTCAACAAATATTTATAAAAGAAAATAAGCATACGTACATTCATTCCAATGTTGAGATTTTAATTTTTTTTTATCTTGCAGAGTTATATAAAAATGAGGCTCTCAAAATGTATAAGGTGAATGACCATTATGATAGATAATATGTTGAATGAGAAGTTTTTGTTTGTTGCAAATTTTATTTTTCAAGGAAAAACCTGCATAAAAGCATTTTAACTATTTTCTAGTAAAATTAATGCTTTAAAGAAATATACTAAAGGTTAAGAAAATCCCCATTCTAGCTAATTCAATGAGGATCATTACTATTTCTCACAAGAATCTCAAAGAGTAAAATAAAATGAGCTGATCTGGTAGAGGTACAAATGATTCATGAATACCTATAGAAACATAGTTCAAAATCAGCAAAGACCACAACAAAAATGAAGAAATGCGAATAAATGAAAATGGGCACATGAAACTTACCATTGAAGAACTGCATTTAGTCGTACCTGAGAAAGATGATTTTCTCCAATGCAAGTTAAATTCTTTATTTAATTAGAATTAAAATCATGAAGGAGTTTTATTGACCCAAAATCATTATTTTATTAAATCTAAAGTAAAACAAGCAGTAAACTAAATGAAAGCAATGTTTAATGTTCAAGGAATCAGAAATAAATTGAATTCATCATAAATGAGGATGAAGTTATGCTTCTTTATGAATTGTAACAATTAATGTTCTTTTTGCTTCTTCTATTATGAATTTATATCAGCCCCAAAGTATTGAAATTGATCCAGATTCAAAAATAATGTAACAATTGTATAAAGAGGATTTGAATCTTTATATGATAATTATGGAGATAAATTCAGAATAAAAGAAAATTAAAAATAGAAATTAATCATTGGCACATTACCTTGCTACATTTTCTCATCGCGAGATTCTTTTCCATGCATAACTTAAAATATGTGACTTTCATGTTTGCCGATATGTGATTGAGAATTTTATAGATATAACAAAAGAAAATGATGGAAAGTCAAATATCAAATTTTATCGCATCAAAAAGATTCTCAAGACAAAGCTTCATTTAAGTTTAGTGATGCGATATAAATTTTTTCATGGCAAAGTTGCAATATGATCATGTGCATTGGAAAACTACAAAGGGATGAATGCAATATCAGAGAATAGTCGTATCGGAATATTAAAGCTTTGTGAATGAACTGAAACGTTGATATTATTCTTACGATAATGAAAATGTGGTAAATGACTGATGCAATGTGACTGCAAATATCAAAATATATGTGCGAAACCTTGGTTTTACGGCCCACACAAATGGTGACCGATCACACACAGTTTCACTTCACATCTTTCATAATTTACCTTCCCACAGATCTTACAACTTAACACTTTTGCAATTTTGCGATTTTGCGATTTCTCAATTCACAGTAAACTCCACATCGCTCGTTGAAACTTTTATCATTTATCATATTACTTATCTCATATGATATGTGATATGCGTAGAATCGCATCAGAATATCCTTACCTTGTCTTTTATCACATCGCAACTAATATAACTTACCAGGTGAGGTTTTAACAATAACCGCTAAAATTGTTGATATGAAAAATATAATTCCGTTGATGCCCCAATGTGCGATGAAGAACAGACCCAATATTTTTATTATATGAATTTTAATTTCATATCGGATCCGGGACATAGGAAATCTTAAATATATACCTCTACCAAATTTGCGATTTATAAACAGATGCGATATCTGTATATAAAGAGGATTTAAATGGAATATCGGGTCTAGGTTATATGAACATTGCAATTTTGGTGAGATAATTTTATCAGAAAATGAGTGAGAGTATTGAAATTGATTCAAAAGATACGCATCAAAGGTTTCCTATCTGTAATTGTTAAGAGTTGCTTTTGATCAAATGTTGTGATATAGATATTTGTGATATGGATGATGTGATATCAGACAGAAGAATCAACAAAAATCGGAGGGAATGAAAATATCGGAAGATCAAATATATTTGGTGTATGCTCATTTCAAATCCTCCGATATGAAAATTGTGATATATGATGAGCCATATTTGGGGTTGATGATTTCTTTAAAGTGTTAAATTCAAAAAGAAAGTGAGTGATTTAAATTTTCTTTATAATAAATAATCCTTTAATAATTTAATTAAATGTTGAAAATTTTTATTGGAAATTAATTTTATCATAAATTTCTTATAAAGAGAGCTGTGAAATAAAATGATCTGATATGATTCTTCTGAAAATTTATTAAGTCTTATAAGGATTTCAATAAATATAAGAAAAATTAGATACCTTTCAAATTTTATACAAAATCATAAATACTTCCCTGAACATGTTGTGGATTTTGGAAACAAGGGTTGACTACTTGCTTATCTCAGATCTGCATAATCAAGTTAATGAAGATCTTCACACAAAAAAAAAAAAAAATAAGAAATAACCTTTGAAAAAAAAATAAACAACAGATGACGATGAACCTGTAAACACATACCTGGAAGAAATTTGATTGTATATTTTACCTCTTTGAAGCTTCAAGTTCTCCCAAATTTTCTCAAAATTTGCATAAGTTCAGTATCACCTTCTTATTTTTATCTAAAATACTAAGTAATGAGTTTTCTGAAATTGCATCATTTCCAAAATTACATCAGAAGACAAGAGTGGTAAAAATGAGTTCTTATAATTACTTATGAATCAAAAATTGTCAAGTGGTAAATTTTTTTTGGAATTTCTTCATGTATGATCAATGACATGAATTGCGAAAAACAAGAAAATTGAAGGCTTGAAAAATAAGTATGATCAGATAATTCAAGAGCTTTCTAAAATTCTCTAGGTTGCTTTTCTGAAATGGGATGCTCAAAATAAATTGGATTGATTACTTGTTTTTATTGAAAATCTGAAATAATAAAATAAATGCGAACAAAAAATAAAATTAATCTATTCCTATTTCTAACTTAATGAAGGAAACATGACAAGGTATAGTCATACTTCCAATGTAACCATGTAAGCATTTTAATTCCTACATGTATATACATGTCAAACATTAGTAAAAATGCAAATATATTTAAACTACAAAAACTAAATCTAAAAGTAGAATGTATCTTTATTAGTAGTAGATTATTCACCTTTACCCTCTCTAGAAATGTCATTTCCAACTAAATTTCAATTGGATCGTAGAAATCTAGATGGATTTCCATTATTGAGTGGGAGAGGTTTAAAAGATAAGATGACAGGCCAGGTTGTAGAAATGATCTTTCAACAACAATGGTCTGTGTGATTTTTTTACCGTTATGTTTAAGTGCTAAATTATTAACGAACTTCCGTGAAGGAAAACTTTCCAAATGTAAGTCAAATTGATCAATAAAAAATGGATGGAAGTCTGATAAATCCAACAGAATATTATTAATTGAATTGGATTGCTGGTCATAAAGTGAAAATACATTAGATTGTTGGCACTGCTCTTGAGAAGTAAGAAGTAATTGATAAGGAATGAACATCACTTCAGATTGGAAGTTTGATAAATTTTGATGTTCACAATTATAATTTGGATCTTTATTTTTCCCTTGAGGTAATGCATCAATTGAATGTTTAATATTGATTTTCTCAATATGCCAGCACAAAGTATCTAAAAATATAGGACTAAATACAGAAAATAAATCTGAAATTAAAAATAAATGTTGAAAAAATAACAAAACTGAATCATATTTTACACTAGTGTTACAATTATTGTTACAACAGAATTGGGAGTGACTTAAAGTAATTTCCTCTTCACAATAATTGGGCAGAATAATGCAATTAGAATGATTTTTGATACCCACTTGTGAATTAGAGAGAAGGATATGACTCTGAATAGGAATACAAGTTTGATCATCATATAAATCATAGATTGGAATGGTTTCTTGAATGCTGAAATCATAAGTACGATTATTTGTTTGAAAATGAGAACTATTTGGAACAATTTCTAAATTATATTGTTCTTCATTTTCACACGTGATTAGACTTTGATGATGAGGATTTAATTATAAATAAGATAAATCAATATCCTCAATGACCGCAAGACATTCATTAGAATTTCTTTCGATCTTTTTCAATCTATCAAAACAAGAAGGAATATTAAGCTCATGTTCATTAATGCCAGAAAAATTATCATTAATTAATTCTCTATCCTGATAAAAACTAATCGGTAATTCATTTAGATCGGCCTCTCTGTTTTCTGAAATATCTTTAATGTGAAGAGAGGTTAAATTACTATTAGAAAAATTATCAGGATATTTAAGAGAAAAATATGAATCCGAAACAATTTATTAGAAAATATCTCTATTTGAAAACTTTGGTGTATTTTCTTTATTGCAATTTTCAGATTTAATATCATTTTCTTGGCTACTTATGCTTTCTTGAAGAATATTGATTTGTTGATCTGAATTTGGATTTTTCTCATCATGAAAGAATTCAGAAATTTGTACAGCAGATTGCATTTTATTGGAAACTTTAATCGCTGCTAGTACTTTTTGGATTATGATCTGGTTTTCTGATTCTAATGCATACTTATTTTCAGATTTTAAAGAGATATTTTCTTCAAGAGTGTTTCTAATATCTTCTTGCGGTTGATTAGTGAAATTTTCCAAGCTTTTTGACTAAGATTTAGGGAAATGTGAAGGTGTACCTTGATCTCTCTCAATACTGTAAAAAATGTGCAGAAATTTAAGGAATTGATTATGTTATAGCTAAAATCTGCCTTAGGATAAAGGAAGGCAGGATTCAAGATAACACCAAACCACGCTCAGCCTCATAGCTAGCCCTACGAGGATAGGAGAGGGCTCTCTCCGGGTCAATCTCAGCGAAAGATGTCCAATAGGGCCTGAGATGACCTATAACGAATACTGATTTTAGGCTAGTAAATAAATAGGAAAGAGGTACTTTGATGAATGACTAGGTTTTAGGGATGTATGGGAAGAAAGAAAAACATGAGCTGAGAAATTAAATGAAAGATACAGAGTGTTTCATGAGGCAAGATAGGCAGGAAGTTTAGCAATCAAATTTGAAATAATATGGAGTGGAAAGACTGTTGAGAGGTTGAAAAGGGCATATATAATTAATCCCTTTCAACAAAAGAAGACATACAGAAACATGAATGCTTTCCCAAGGCAGAGCAATAAACTGGATTCTACCTTTCTTACTTAAAAGCATTCAACTAGAAATGATTATGAATGAACGGTAGAACATAACGAGATACATATGAAACAGAAAGAAAAGACATATGCTAAACTCACACCACATGAATCTCATAAATCAGAGCTGCATCTTTTCATTAATTCTCTGTCAAAACTGTACAGCCAAACGTTGAGTTATTCTTCCACACTTTTCCCAGAACTCCGACCCTTTACAAATGATTTTCAATACAATAAATAAACTCAACTATGAGAAAACAGATCGACCAAAAATACGGGCTTGTTTAATCATTATTGACAAACAAAAGATGAAGAGCCAATCATCTGTTCTGAAAAGGAGCAACGCTACATTTTCTGCTCAAATTTGTTGATGACCAATGGAGAGGCGGAAACTGTAGCGTAGACCCTTTGAATTATTAACTAAAGTCAAAAATAGGTAATCGAATCCTATTTCTCTGCCATGGTAGATATGTACATTTTATTTTAAGCTTCGGTCTTTGACTTTGCACTTTCCATCTACCGTTTGAATAAAAACAAAATTCTTAATAAAAATAGTGTTGAATGTAGATTTCACCTTTAATGAAGGGAAAAACGCCTTGTAAATGTGAAAGGGGAAAGGATATGACCAAAACTATAGGCAGCAAGCTAAACGACATGTATGCCAGTCTATTATGAAGGCATCAAAACTGAAATGGTGAAAAGAGAGTCTGAATACTTTCACAATCAGTGTCTTTGCTCAGCTAACACCAATACAACAAAAATTTGTTTGTCAACAGGGTATAAGGATATGGATTTAACAGGATGGGTTCCGTTTAAGAACTAAAGAATGTATCATAGCGCTTTGATATCAATCAAAAATGTCGACAAATTGTGTAAGATACTTGGTGACCAGAGCGCCTACAGGCCACATGAGTTGGATTGCGACAAGAATGCCAACATTTCATGTCTTGAATGTATTTTGAGCAGCTTTATAGTTAATGAAAAGACATCTTAGAAAGGTATCTTTAAACATACATCGTCATCCTTCATATACTTCACCTGTACAGCTGCAGTTCCATCCACGGTCCCAGCGGTGATTTTGCTTCCATCGATAAACTTAACAAGATTCACAACTCCTTATCCAATCACACCAAACATGGGTTGATAACAATAACAAGACGATTTGAACTTACGGGGAGCCGAGGAGATCGAGTTGTTTTGGATTTATGGAACAAAGGCAAATTTTTTGTGTGTCAGCTTTGTGTGCCGCGCACAAACCCAGTGTGCCGTGACAGCTGAGTGTGTCGCACCCATTCAACTCTGCATTGTGAGAAACGGCCCTATGCGCCGCACAGTTTATGTGCACCACACTCAACGCCCAGTGCGCCGTGCTTAGGATTTCATACACAATTTCGGCCTCCATACCAGTCTTTTGATCTTTCACAATTTAATTTAGCTTCTTTGAGGACTTGTTTTCAAATGAACCATTTAAACATGAAAATATTTCATATACATAAAGAATTTTGATTTCATTTGGAAAATTCTCTTTCCAATAATGTAGAACTTTGGCACTTTCACATTTTAAAATAAACTCTGTTTTTCCATTTGAATTTTGGCTTAAATGATGGCTCCTTTGTTGATTTTTTGCAGGGATGGTGGCATCGGATCAAAGGATGACCGGGGCTGCGCTTGAACATCTTCAACTGAAAAACCTTGAAGATATACATGGTAATTATTTCAAAAGATGAAAAGATGACTTTTTCTTCAAAACAGAGTTTTGAAGAAAAGTCATGATCAATCAATATGACAATGAAATTTTCGAAATGAAAACATATTTTGAACCTCCCTCTGGCCTACTAGCATTATTGGACACTTTTGAAAACCAAATTTGCGAAACCCTAGACCTAATGACTAAAATAACTCTTTGCTGACCTAGACATCAAACAGGACTGTAAATGACCTTAAAATTGATTCGACAAATAGACCTAAGCCAGCAGGATAAGGCATGATGGGAATGAATAACAAGGCCCTTCCGTCAGATAATGGCATGACCCTAAATGAATGCAAATGAATGAGCGGAATGAGACACCTAAAAATGAGATGCAACAAAGAGAAATGATCTCTAACAGAGGACTGAACAAACTGACTCTAACATTAGCTCCAATGGGGATGGTAGCTCCTTGTAGGTGCCAAGAACTACAGATATTTGGGAGAGCAGATAGTGCCTACATCCATTGGGCTATGGAGTCCATTATTTTGACAAATCGACACAAGACTGTTAACTGATTTATTAACTGAAAATCTGACTCAATTTTAAAACTGAAATGACTAAAAAAAACTTGACTCTAACAAACTAACTCAAAATGACTAAGGCTTGAACTTAAAACTTAAAGCTTGATGGCAGTACATAACCACCTGTGCTTCTTACAAGACAATATACCATCAAACTATATCAAAATGCCAACGTAACCAATCAAGCAGATGCCTTCTTGATTGATTCTCCTGATCATATCTCCTGGTCGACAATAGATACTTGTAACTGGGCATCCAAAAACCTAATTGACCATGATCTCCTTCATCACTGAATACTGCAATAATCACCTTCACTGCTGACTGCAACAGATTTGCCAATGGATCATGAAAAACATGAAGATTTACCTCCTGCTGAAGAAACAAGGTGTCTTTCTCTTTTGATTCCGATCTTCCTTCATAATGTACTTCAGTAAAAGTATGTTCCTGGTCCTCAAAAAATTCTGAACAAGTAGATGAGCAGATCTCCTCTTGGAAAAACATTTTGAAACATGAGACATATGAAGAAGAATCTGAAAGGGAATCCTAAATGTTCTGATCTTCTGTAGTCTGAATATATTTTTGATCATCTTCATATGATATGACATCCAGATTCTCATTACATTCATCAATAATGAGAAAAGAAACTTCAGATGATTCTTGAAACCCAACACTATCATTTCTATCATCTACCATAAATTCATCCAGAGAAACTTGTTCACTTACTTGAACAAAGATCTCATCTTGTTGTTCATGAACTGACTGGATTACCTCTTTATGAAGGCTTTGTTCTGATGACATGAGAACATTTGGATCCATAACTCTGTATTCTTCATTCGAGATGATCTCAACAGCAGATTTCTCCTTCACGAGATTCAGCGCAAGGTATTCTTGGTCATCAAAATCTAAATCTAGATCTAAAATAGCTGGCTTAACATTATCACATTCTGAATTTGAAGCTTGACTTCCTTGCATGTTGTCTTCTTCTATGGGTAGATCTGAAATGAAACTTTCTCTTTCATCATTTTCAGCCATATGGAAATCTTCAACCTGCTGATCTTGATAAGTATCCTCTAATTTTTCTGTGTGCTGCTGAAACGAACTTTCATACAATGCTTCCATGATTTCTCTGTCCATCAATTCATTATCTCCATAAAAATTCTCAAGATCTTCAATGAAACTACTAATGTGTTCACAACAATTCTGCACTAATATTAAAGATGGACAAGATTCTTTATACTTTTCAAAGAATATTGTATGAAAATCCTTTAGACAATAAATAGAAGCAGGTGGAAAACTTTCATACCAAGACCGGGCTTCATCTTCTAGAGTAGCCATAAACATTTTCATCAAACAGTATTCAGGATAATCGATCTTTAATTTATGCACATGAATGTGAAATTTCACCAGATGAAGAGCAGCGTCATTACCTTACACATTTCTGAACATAGGCAAATTCTGAAGCCAATCCACCTTGGGAATTTTATTTGGAAAACCTGGGATGTGATATCGACTCATGGGAGCGTATCTTCTTGCAACCCTTTCCATCTTGAAAATTTTAAAGCTACTGATCTTCCTGCAGTGGAGTCACCATGAAGGATTGATTTCTGGATTTTCCAGTGAATGGAATCGCCAGGTGAATGATTTCAGCCTTCTTATGTCTGATCATTGTCCACCATCAACCATCAGATTTGAACTTGATACATGTACTGGGGCAAGACAATCTACAAGTCAAGTGTCACAATCACAAGCTAGACCGGAGATTGACTAAAGCAACATTTATCTACTTTGCTGATGCATAGCAAAACCGTTTCGAAGGCTACCTGGCGTGACTTCAGAATCCGTCTGTAGCTTGTAAACGTAACATCTAACTTGTGATTCCTCAGTATGGTCGCTACTATGTTATATCTCAAATCTACCTTAGGCTGAAGGAAGGCAAGATTCAAGATAACACCAAACCACGCTCAGCCTCGTAACTAGCCCTATGAGGATAGGAGAGGGCTCTCTCCGGGTCAATCTGAGCGAAAGATGTCCAATAGGGCCTGATATGACCTATAATGTATATTGATCTTAGGCTAGTAAATAAATAGGAAAGAGGTACTTTGATGAATGACTGGGTTTAAGGGATGTATGGGAAAAAAGAACAGCATGAGCTGAGAAATTAAATCAAAGACACAGAGTGTTTCATGAGGCAAGATAGACAGGAAGTTTAGCCGTCAAATTTTAAATAATATGGAGTGGAAAGACTATTGAGAGGTTGAAAAGGGCATATATAATGAATCCCTTTCAACAGAAGAAGACGTAAAGAAACATGAATGCTTTCCCAAGGCAGAGTAATAAACTGGATTCTACCTTTCTTACTCAAAAGCATTCAACTAGAAATGACTATGAATGAATGGTAAAACATAACGAGATACATATGAAACAGAAATAAAATACATATGCTAAACTCACACCACATGAATCTCATCAATCAGAGCTGCATCCTTTCATTAATTCTCTGTCAAAACTGTATAGCCAAACGCTGAGTTATTCTTCCACACTTTTCCCAGAACTCCGACCCTTTACAAATGATTTTCAATACAATAAATAAACTAAACTATGAGAAAACAGATCGACCAAAAATAGGGGCTTGTTTAATCATCATTAACAAACAAAAGCTGAAGAGCCAATCATCTGTTCTGAAAAGGAGCAACGTTACATTTTCGGCTAAAATTTGTTGATGACCAATGGAGAGGCGGAAATTGTAGCGTAGACCCTTTGAATTATTAACTAAAGTCAAAAATAGGTAATCAAATCCTATTTCTCTGCCATGGTAGATATCTACGTTTTATTTTAAGCTTCGGTCTTTGAATTTGCGCTTTCCATCTGTCGTTTGAATAAAAACCAACTTGTTAATAAAAATAGTGTTGAATGTAGATTTCGCTTTTAATGAAGGGAAAAACGCATTGTAAATGTGAAAGGGGAAAGGATATGACCAAAACTATAGGCAGCAAGCTAAACGACATGTATGCCAGTCTATTATGAAGGCATCAAAACTGAAATGGTGAAAAGAGAGTCTGAATACTTTCACAATCAGTGTCTTTGCTCAGCTAACACCAATACAACAAAAATTTGTTTGTCAACAGGATATAAGGATATGGATTTAACAAGATGGGTTCCATTTAAGAACTGAATAATGTATCATAGCGCTTTGATAGCAATCAAAAATGTCGACAAACTGTGTAAGATACTTGGTGACTAGAGCGCCCACAGGCCACATGAGTTGGATTGTGACAAGAATGCCAACATTTCATGTCTTGAATGTATTTTGAGCAGCTTTACAGTTAATGAAAAGACATCTTAGAAAGCTATCTTTAAACCAACGTCGTCATCCTTCATATACTTCACCTGTATAGCTGCAGTTCCATCCACGATCCCAGCGGTGATTTTTCTTTCATCGATAAACATAACAAGATTCACAACTCCTTATCCAATAACACCAAACATGGGTTGATAACAATAACAAGATGATTTGAACTTATAGGGAGCCGAGGAGATCGAGTTGTTTTGGATTTATGGAAAAAAGGCAAATTTTTTGTGTGTCAGATGTGTGTGCCGTGACAGCTGAGTGCGTCGTGCCCGTTCAACTCTGCATTGTGAGAAATGGCCCTATGCACCGTGCAGTTTATGTGCGCCGCACTCAATGCCCAGTGCATCGCGCTCAGGATTTCATACACAATTTCGGCCTCCATACCAGTCTTTTGATCTTTCACAATTTAGTTCGGCTTCTTTGAGGACTTGTTTGCAAATGACCCATTTAAACATGAAAATATTTCATATACATAAAGTATTTTGATTTCATTTGGAAAATTCTCTTTCCAATAATGTAGAACTTTGGCACTTTCACATTTTAAAATAAACTCTGTTTCTCCATTTGACTTTTGGCTTAAATGATGGCTCCTTTGTTGATTTTTTGCAGGGATGGTGGCATCGAATCAAAGGATGACTAGGGCTACGCCTGAACATCTTCAACTGAAAAACCTTGAAAATATACATGGCAGTTATTTCAAAAGATGAAAAGACGACTTTTTCTTCAAAACAGAGTTTTGAAAAAAAGTCATGATCAATCAGTATGACAATGAAATTTTCGAAATGAAAACATATTTTGAACCTCCCTCTGGCCTGCTGGCATTATTGGACACTTTTGAAAACCAAATTTGTGAAACCCTAGACCTAATGACTAAAATAACTCTTTGTTGACCTAGACATCAAACAGGACTGTAAATGACCTTAAAATTGATTCGACAAACAGACCTAAGCCAGTAGGATAAGGCATGAGGGGAATGAATAACAAGGCCCTTCCATCAGATAATGGCACGCCCTTAACGGAATGCAAATGAATGAGCGGAATGAGACACCTAAAAATGAGATGCAACAAAGAGAAATGATCTCTGACGGAGGACTGAACAGACCGACTCTAACAGATTATACACAATAGAGGCCTCTTCATCATCATTTGTTTGTAACTCCATTTTGGAATTCTTACTTATGTAAATGAAATTAGAAGGAGATTGATCAAAGTTTGAAATAATTTCACATGGATTATCAATGGAAGGAAGAGAGAAAATATGTTAAAACCAATCTAATAATTCTTCTTTCGAAGGTTTATCTTCAATTTTAAATTTTAAACAATTTAAACGAAACCTGATGGTAAAATCAATTAAATACTCACCTTAAAACCTTCGTAGATATTCAAAATGTTCACATACCTGTTCGTATATATATCCATCAAATTTATGAAGGAATATTGTAATAAATTGTTCCCAAGTGTGGATTGAGGAAACTTGAAGTGATTTACACCAGTTGCTAGCTTTTGCCAATAATTTAAGAGTAAGAATCCTACATAAAATACCTTCATCAATTTGATGAAAAGTAGAATTTGAAAAATTTTGAATGAATTGTAAAGCATGATTAAATTCGGAGGTATTCATCTTACCACTAAACTTTACTTGAGACAAGTATCTTACTATTTTTGGTGGAGTATTGGAAGATGCACGACCATAAATACAAATCCAGATTGGAAGTTTTAGAGGAGCCATTGTACTAAAAATAAAATTTTAGAATACAAAGACTTCAAAGGAAAACAAGTCTTAGGCCCTCCTTCTAGCAGCAAAAATGTTGAGGACTTGAAGTTCATTGCAACAACATGGGGGATGACCATCCAGTTCGGACCTTAAAGAAGTTCCTTTTCCATTTGGAATGGTGGCACCGACTGGTTTAACTAGGTCTAGTTATCTTCTCTCAATATCCATTGGCTTAATATCTGCCTTTTGTCTACCAATGGGAAAGAGATATCAAATCACTTCTCTTGATGATTGGGCAAGAAAGTGATCCTTAAGCTAATTTGGGCTTAGCTAGGCCACAACTAATTGAGATTCAAATATGTTTGTTTTAAATGAATATCAAGCTAATGAAGTAGTTCAATTAACTGATATTGTGAATACCAAAGACATTCTATCTAGATACCTCTTAACTGAAATAATTAATCAACAACACTCAAGAAGTAGTTCTCAAAATGATATTTATCATTTAATCAGTAAATTGAATAATTAAATAATAACATGCGGAAATTAGTTCACAACATATCACTATTCGATAAATCATTTTTATAAGACAAATTTCTGAGTAGATAGTTACTCATAAATTAGAATTCAACCAATAAATGTAGAGAAAAATAATAACATAAATTGAATCAAATTACTTATACCGACAGAAGTGCACAAGTATGCGAGTAAATTGACACGTTCCTGTTATCAAAAAAATGAAACCAACATTTAAAATAATAGTATTAAAAATACCAATTTATTAAGTCCATTTCTCCAGCTTCGGTCTCTGACAGTCTTTTACAATACCTGAACTTCTACTTTCAAAATCAAATCTACAGTAGTGCGAGACTCTATTCATTATACATAACTCAGAATGTAAAATAAAAACCTCTATAATCACCAGATCTGAGATTCCTCTCCTCTCACCCTACACCTCTAAATCCTCTAGAAAATAGTGCCATCAAGAATTCCATAATTGCAAAGGACACAAGGCACTTTCTACATTCTACAATCTTCTATTTATAATATTTACAAAAGGATTATCAATAAGAAAGTTTGTTGAAGAATGGTTCTTCTTAATCAATTTCCATTGGCTCAAAATCATATTCTTCAATTGTTGGAGTCTTATTATTGATTAGGATTTTCTTATTCTCATCTCTTCAACTATTTTCCTGCAAAAACAAATCAAAACAAAATCAAAATGTAAAAATAAAATTAAAATGCAAAATCTAGAAATTAAAATAAATCCATTCAAAACTTAATTAAATAAATAATTGAAAATGAAATATAATATTCCTTTTGATGTCTGTGATAATATAATTGGCCAAGGAGAACATAGACGAATGGATCTGCACTCATAAGAAGTTGTAGCAATTTAAAATGCAAAAAATAAATTTCAGAAAACTATTTTTGTTTAAAAATTTTGAGCTTGATCATTTGCTGAATTTCAGACCTAATAAATGATCAAATATGGAAATGAAACAACTTCAAAAATGTTCTCCGTGATTTTATCTATCTAATGAGCCATTGTGGGCCTCATTTGGCCAAGTAAAAATTCATTTATGAGCTTCCAAAATTTGTATATTAAAATTGCCAGAAATCTGGAATTTCTGCTGCTTGGGCTAAAAATCAGAATTTTTAAATTAAATTCTAATCCTAAATTAGATATGGTTTTTAATTAATGAATGCTAATTAAATGAAATTATATTATTAATCTAATTTAGAAGAAATTAATCATAAAATTAATTAAACTAATTTAATAATTGATTTATTAATTAATTAAAATATTAAAATATTATATCAATATTATAATTTCAATTATATTAAAATTATAATAAAAATATTATAACTAAAACACAATATTAATTATAATATTATATAATATAACAATTTTAATTAATAATTAAAAAAGCACACCACGTGAGAGAGAGAGAGGAGGATTGGAGTTATAGTTTGGAGTCATAAGGAAGGAGTAAGGAGGGCCATGAACGTTATATTAAAATTTTAACATGTCGCATAAGAACCCAAATCGCATATCACATTTCACAAACAATTGTGGTTTGGTGAAATGTTAACTTATATTTTGTGCAATGTGAACATGCGATGTGATGGAGGGTGAGGTATTAACGGAGAGATAAGGAGGATGAGGCAAACCTTAAAAAAAAATTAACCCTTCATATAAACCAAATCACATCGGAGTTTTGGCATTTTAAATTTAAGGTGCTTTGAGTTGCTTCATGGATTTTTCCTGATATGCGATATGCAATATCACATCGCAAGTTTTTTAATATTTTTTTTTTGTTTGATTTAAAACATTGCGATATGTGATGTGCGATGTATCACATCGCATTTTCAACGTTTAAAATTTATCACAATTTCTTTTAAATATGCATGGTTGTAATTTTTGCGATCAGACATTTTGCGATGTCAAAATGTGAGGGTGTGGCAAGGAAAATGAGTCGGGCAGTTAAGTGGGGCACACGTGGATTAACCATCCTACAAATTAGACTACAACTACTTGCAATTTTGGGGTTTTGAGTTTGGAAATTTGTTTTAAAATAACAAGTTGGAGTAAATTACCATGATCCAAAAATGCATTTTAGTCCATTATGCAATTTAGTTGGGTCATTTTGTAGGGTCGTTAGTTAAAGTTAAAGAATTAGTAAAAATTAACTAAATTATTAATATTTACAATGGAGACTACTTTAATTCCAAAAATTGAAATATCATACACTTTATAATTTTTTTAACCCAAGAGAGAAAATGATCAAAACTTCAAAGGATTTCCATTTACAAACCGATTGACCAATTGGAGTGAAACAAGTATCGTTGGAAAGCTTATGAAAAACTAGATTCAATGAAATAATCAAAATAGAAATCAGATAAAAGTAAAAAAATGAGAAATCTACAAAATAACTAACTTAATCAAAATCTTAAAAGGTGTTTAGCCAATAATTTTGTAGAAAGGGTCCCCATTATTTGAAGTACATAAGTAAAAATGGGGGGGTTGTGTTTTACGACAACATAAACATACCTCATTAGCCATTATATTTCCAACACCAAAATTCTCTCCAATTGTTAGGTCCCTATATTACTAGTATAGTCCCTTATTGTTATTTTTGTACCCCTGTAACCCTACTATTGTTATTATTGTTCCCTTCCATTATTATTGTTAGGTTGGCTAGGATTATATTGTGAACCCATGGACTCCTATATATAGAAGGATATTTTTTCATTTGTATCATCCAAGAATTGTTCATTTAAGTAATGTCAAGAAGGTTTCCCCCTCAAAGTGGCTTATTTGTAAGGCGTTTATTTCTCTTTTATTCTATTTTTCGAGTTGTTTTCATAACATTTGGTATCAGAGCTTTGGATTATAGGGTTTCACTGCTCCAAACAAGTCATCGTGGCATTTTCGCTATAATTGTTTTTTCTCGGAAGGCTTAGAAGGTGAAGTTTTTATCACGCGAAGCCGAAATCTCGAGGAACTTCCTGTAAAAATTTTAGATATTGGTTTGAAATATTTTAGGAGATATGATCTATGTAATTTAGGGTTTTTTTCGGATCTCTAATTTCATCTCAAATAGGTGACCGTGGGAAAATTGTCATAAATCTTTGTTTGAGCATCATATTGGAATTCTGTGAAAATTGGCGGCAAGTACACAAACTATAGTTTCCTATGTATCAATTTTAGAGCTAAAGGAGGAAACACTGACACGTGGAACGTCATACACTTTCACTCTACTGAACTAGTCTATAATTAGATCATTGTGGGAGATTGGGCATAACTTTGTGTTGAAGAATCCAAATCAGGTCAGACCTATGGCATTTGAAAGAATATTCATAGGGATACCACAAGGCTGAATTTTAGATATTGAAGATCCAAAATCACAGAGATAATTCAGTTTCAATATTGAGCTTCTAAAAAGCAAGAAAAATGTGTGTATTTTTTTTTCAAATTGCATAAGTCTTGTGTGAAAAATTAGTTTGAAGTGATTCCAAGGGGATATTGAATCATATATATTAGTATTGGGTTCTAAAATGAAAACTAAAAATAATTAAGCACTCGTAAAGCCTTTATAATGCTCTACTATGACTCGTGAAGAGGAAGAAGCACAGCATGACATATCAAAATAACAAGAGGAAGTGCAGCAAATTTCACTTCAAAAAGAGCAACAAAAAATGAAATGGAAGTTTGGAATAAAGGTGTGGAATATAGCATGGATGGTTTGAAGAAAGGCGTGAAAGATAATATAGATGGTTTGAAGAATGGCATGGAAGCCAAGAATCTCAGGGAAAATTTAAGGATGGAAATCTATCTTGAAGTTTAGAAACCTGGGAGAATCTCGTAGTCCATCATATGCAATATATAAAATATTTGACAATATTGTTTTTAAAATATTCAAATTTCTAATAATTTTATACAATATCTATATAAAATTTTGGTGTATTTTAAGGTGTAATGATTTTATATTATAAAATTTGGGTGAATCATTTTTAGAAAAAATGGAAATTAGCAAATATTTTTTTTGGAAAAAGCATGGAAAATTAGCCCATCAACGAATATTAGCCCCTAAAATTTTCCCTGGCTAAGATGGGTGGCATGGAAGCTAGCATGGAAGCTAAGATGGATGACATGGAAGGTAAGATGGATGAAAAAATGAAAGACAACATGGAATATATGAAGAATGATCTAAAAGCAGACATGAAAGGTTTTAAGACGAGGTTAAAACAAGAAATGACTCCTAATGGCGAAAAGATAGTAGAGGAAACTCATGATAAGAACAAAATAAATATTAATCGTGATTTCATAAAATCTAATGTTGGATTGAAGAACCACCATATTCCAAAGATGGATATGAGGAATTTTGATGGCAAGGATCCTGTAACATGGATACTAAAAATGGAGCAATATTTTGATCTCAATAATGTGCAAAACACAAAAAATGTACGCATTGCAACTTTAAATTTAAAACAAAATACATTTGTATGGTATTGATGGCTTTGCTCCTATAAAAAAATTGTCACTTGGTAAATATTTATGGAGGAAATTATAGCACATTATGAGGATACAAAGAGAAACATCTTCTTTGGACATTTGATAAATATCAAACAAAAGGGTTCGGTAGTGGAGCACATTGAGGACTTCCAAAAATTCAATATAACGGTAATTGATATTCGAGAGGAACATAGGATTGATGTATTCATAGGGACTTTAAAGGATAACATCTGACACGAGTTTCATGTTTGGGAACCTTATTCATTAGAGAAGGAATTCAGGTTGGAAAAAAAAATTGAATGTAAAATTATGGCGATAAGGAAGCCTACCACTCACATCTATAAAGATGGAAGGGTTGCTAGTCCTAGACTTCCATAACCTACAAGGTTGACACCACAAAAATTGGAAGAAAAAATAGAAAAAGGGCTTTGCTACAGTTTTGATAGCAAATACACTAATAGTCATAAGTGTGCTAAGAAGAAATTATTTTACATAGATTGTGAAGAGGATGAAGAAAATGAACACGAAACTTCAAAAGAATAGGATATACACTAGGAACCAACCCTAGAAGAAGAAGAAATAAGTCTGAGAATATCATGTAATGCAATTGTAGGAATTACCACTCCTCAAACTCTCAAGATAGAAGAACATATCAAGAAGGAAAAGGTAATAGTGTTGATTTACTTGGGTAGTACCCATACTTTTATTCATTATAAGGTAGCCAAGGAATTGAATTGTTTCTTATACCCAGCACCAAAATGTCAAGTGATGGTTGCAAATGGAGGAACTATAAATTTCTCTGGAAAATGCCACAATATCAAGCTAACCATGGGGGAATATGTATTGAATAATCAAATTATTTCCATTACAATGGGAGGTGCTGATGTTGTACTAGGAGTACAATGGTTACAATCTTTAGGGATGGTAGCTTTTAATTTTCAGGAACTTTTCTTGAAATTTTTTTCGGAAGGAAAGGAAATCAAATTACGGGGTATCACGGGGAAGCCAGGAAATATAATAAGCTATAATTTCATGACAAATCTTTTGAAGAAACAAAAACTAGGCATAATTTCACAATTATGCTCAATATAAGTTCCATAGCCAAAATCATATATTTCTCCATATCTCCAAAAAGTCTTGGACAATCATTCCGGCGTGTTTCAAGCTCCCAAAGGATTGCCACCTATTTGTGATCATGATCATGCTATTCATTTGATTCCAGGAAGTGTTCCTCCATACATCAGACCTTATTGATATCCTTATGTCCAAAAGAGCAAAATTGAACGTATGATTGCAGAAATGTTAGAGGTTGTTATAATTCAACCTAGTCAAAGTTCTTTCTCTACTCCAATATTATTGGTGCACAAGAAGGATGGATCATGCCGCATGTGTTTGTATTATAGAGAGCTAAATAAGCTCACTATTAAAGATAAATTTCCTATTCCTATGATTGATGAATTATTAAATGAATTACACAGAGTAATTTTGTTGTGAAACTAGCTCCAAAAATAGAAGAAAAGAGATATCAAAGTCTTATAAATAAGCCACTTCGAGGGGGAAACCCGCAATAAATTAAATGAATGAGATATTCTTGGATGATACAAATTACAAAACATCCTTTGTATAGATAGGAGTCCATGGGGCCACAATCTAATCCTAGCTAACTTGACAATAATAATTTAAGGGCACAATAATAACAATATGGGGGTTATAGGGGTGCAATAATAATAATAAGGGGGTTACGCTAACAACAATAAGGGACTATACTAGTAATGTAGGGACCTAACATGCCCCTCTCCTTCAAAAAAGTGTTGTCCTCAATGCTTGAGTAGATTTGGGTGCTTCTGTATAAAATTCTCATCCTCCCATGTAGAATACTCAGTGGGTAAGTTCTTCCACTTGATGAGATACTCTTAAATTGATTGATTTCGTAGTTTTCGAGTTCTTTTTTCCATGACTGTTTCAGGTTCCAATATGAATTTTCCTTCCTCGTCAAGTTTTGGCAATATTGTTTGAACTAGCATATTTTCACCTATAACCTTCTTCAAACATGAAACATGGAAAGCTGGATGCACTTGTGAAGGAGTAGGAAGCTCCAATTTGTATTCCATAGTACCAATCTTTTGGAATACCTTGTATGGACCATAGTACTTTGGTGATAACTTATTATCCTTCTTAGCTTGCTTGAGGGACATTTTTTTGTATGGTTTTAGTCGTAAAAATACCTAGTCTCCTACATCAAAACTTCTCTCACTACGATGTTGATATGCCTGTTGTTTCATTCGATTTTGTACCAAATTCAGGATATCCTTTCATAGTTGGAGAACTTCTTGTTGATGCTCGATGTGATCTTCTAGTGCTTGAACCTTCGAATTTTATCTTAAATATGATGTGATAGATGGTGGATGATATCCATAAAGTTCCATAAATGGGGTCATTTTTGCTGCAGTATCGAAGGAAGTGTTATACCACCATTCAGCGAGAGGTAACCACTTGACCCATTGTGTTTTCTTATCAGATACAAAACAATGAATACATCCTTCCAAACATTTATTTAGTATCTCAGTTTGACCATTGGATTGAGGATTATAAGATGAGCTATGAGCTAATTGAGTACCCAAACAAGAAAAATAAATCTGTCCAAAAATTTTCAGTAAAAATGGGATCTCTGTCACTCACAATAACCCTCGAGTTTCCATGTATCTTTTGAATTGTGCCCATAAATGTAGTGGAAACTGTACTTGCTTTAAATGGACGAGATAATTCACAAAAGTGTGCATAATTAGTAAGTTCTCCTAAAGGAAAAGTGTGCAATTCCAAAGGAATCTTTTTTTTTACTTGGGAATTCTTAGAAATATATAAGCGATCTTTGTACCATAAGGAAAAAATTTTCCAACTAAATGTATGATATGTACTAGGATCTTGCTGCAAATTTTGAATGAGTGTCCTCACTTCTTCTCCTTTATTCCATTCATCTCTTGCTTCGGTTATCCAATCTGGTTGGATAATAGAAATGGAACAAAGCAACGCTTCCACCTCATCATTCTTTCTTGAGAGTGCATCTGCAACAACATTTAGCTTCCATTTTTTGTAGATTATTTCAAAGTAATAACCAAACATCTTTGTGACCCATTTTTGTTGCTCTTCTGAAGATAGTCTTTGTTCCAAAAAGTGTTTAATACTATCATGATCAGTTTTTACCTTAAAGTGTCTTCCCATTAGGTAAGTTTGCGATTTCTTTAGTGCATGTAGTATTGCTAACATTTCCTTCTCATAAATAGGTTTATGTAAATACTTTCCTTTGATTGGAAAAATTTCAAAAGCAATAGGTCTTCCTTCTTGCATTTAAACAACACCAATTCCATTTCCTAAGGTATCACATTCCACAATAAAGGTTTTTGTGAAATCTGGCATAGCTAAGACCGGTGCTAGGCACATTGCCTCTTTAAGATGTTCAAAGGCCTTAGCTGCTTTAGGAGTCCATGAAAATGCATATTTCTTCAACAATGTAGTTATAGGTGTTGCTATTCTCCCATTATTCTTAACAAACTTGCAATAATACCCTGTTATGGGGACTTTCCCTTCCTTAATGGGTTTAATTCTGTTAGGGTCTACCTTAACACCCTCGTGAGATACAATATGACCCAAATATTCCACCTCTTGTACTCCAAAGAAAAATTTGGATGTTTTGCATATAATTGTTACTCCTGCAATAGTTTGAGCACCTTGTCAACATGTTGAACATGATCCTTCCAAGACTTGTCGTAGAATAGTATATCATCAAAAAATACTAGCAGAAATTTCTAAGGAAGGTTTTGAAAATGGAATTCATCAACCCTTGAAATGTAGAAGGTGCATTGGTAAGGCCAAAAGGAATGAAAAAAAATTCATAATGACCCTCAAGAGTTCGAATGTTGTTTCCAGAATATCTTCAATCTTCATTCTAATTTGATGATATCTTGAATGAATATCCAACTTGGTAAAATAAATTGCTCCATGTAATTCATCAAATAATTCATTAATCATAGGAATGGGAAACTTATCTCTAATGGTGAGCTTATTGAGATCCCTATAATTTTGACACATGCGCCATGATCCATAATTCATGTGTACCAATACTACAGGAGTAGAGAAAGAACATTGAATAGGTTGAATTATGCCCGCCTTTATCATTTATGCAATCATGCATTCAATTTCGCTCTTTTGGAAGTAAGGATATCGATAAGGCCTTATGTTTGGAGGAACACTTCCTGGAATCAAATGAATAGCATGATCACGATAACAAATGGATGGGAGTCCTTTGGGAGTTTCAAACACTTTCGAATGATTGTCCAAGACTTTTTGGAGATCTGCAGAAATAGATGATTTTGATGTTGGAACTTCTAGTGAGCATAATTGTGCAATTACACCTCATTTTTCTTTATTTAGAAGCTTTGTCATGACATTAGAGCTTATTATATTTCCTGGCATCCTTGCATTACCCAGTAATTTGAATTCCTTTCCTTCTGAAAAAAAATTCAAGAAAAATTCTTGAAAATTTAAGGCTACCATCCCCGAAGATTGTAACCATTGTACTCCTAGTACAACATCAACACCTCCCATTGGAATGGAACGCATTGGAATATTCAATACATATTCCCCCATGGTTAGCTTGATATTATGGAATTTTCTAGAGAAATTTATAGTTCCTCCATTTGCAACTATCACTTGAAATTATGGTGCTGGATATAGGAAACAATTCAATTCCTTGGCTACCTTAGAATGAATAAAATTATGGGTACTACCTGAATCAATCAACTCTATTACCTTTTTCTTCTTGATATGTCCTTCTATCTTGAGATTTTCAGAAGTGGTAATTCCTGCCAATGCATTACACGATATGGTCAGACTCATTTCTTCCTCTTCTAGGGTTGGTTCCTAGTGTATATCCTCTTCTTTTGAAGATTCTTGTTCATTTTCTTCTTCCTCTTCACAATCTATGTAAAATAATTTCTTCTCAGCACACTTATGACCTTTAGTGTATTCGCTATCACAATTTTAGCAAATCCCTTTTTCTCTTTTTTCTTCCAATTGCTGTGGTGTCAACCTTGTAGGTTGTGGAAATCTAGGAGTAGAAACACTTCCATCTTTATAAAAATGAGTGGTAGGCTTCCTTGTCGCCATAATTTTAATTCAATTTTTCTTGCCAACCTGAATGCCTTCTCCAATGAATCAGGTTCCAAAACATGAACTTCATGTTGGATGTTATCCTTTAAAGTACCTATGAAGAGATCAATCCTGTGTTCCTCTGGAATATCAGTTACCCTTATATTGAATTTTTGGAAGTCCTCAATGTGCTCCCCCACTGAACACTTTTGTTTGAGATTTATCAATTGGATAAAGAAAGTGTTTCTATTTGTATACTCATAATGTGTTATCATTTCCTCCATAAAAATTGACCAAGTGATAATTTTTTTACAGGAGCAAAGCCATCGATACCATACAAATGTATTTTGTTTTAAATGTAAAGTTGAAATGCATACCTTTTGTGTGTTTTGAACATTATTGAGATCAAAATATTGCTCCATCTATAGTATCCATGTTATAGGATCCTTTCCATCAAACTTCTTCATATCCATTTTTGGAATATGGTAGTTCTTCCCTCCAACATTAGAGTTTATGAGATCATGATTAACATTTATTTTGTTTTCATCATGAGTTTCCACTACTATATTTTCACCATTGGGAAAAATTTCTTGTATCAACTTTGTCAAACCTTCCATGTCTGCTTTTAGATCATTCTTCATGTTTTCCATCTTAGCTTCCATGTCATCCATCTTAGATTCCATGCCAGCTTCCATGCCATTCTTCAAACCATCCATCTTAGATTCCACACCTTTATTCAAACCATCCATCTTAGTTTCCATGCCTTTCTGCAAAACTTCCGTGTCATTTTTTGTTGCTCTTTTCGAGAGCGAAATTTGTTGCACTTGCTCTTGTAATTTTGATATTTCTTCATCTTCATGAGTCAGAGTAGAGCCTTCTAAATGCTTAATGGGTGTCGAATTATGTTTAGGGGACATTTTAGAATCTAATACTGATATCTATTCTAAAATATGCCCTTGGAATCGATTCAACTTGATTCTTCAAACGAGACTTATGCAATTCGGAAAGAAAAATACAAACCTTTTACTTTCTTTTGAGGAGTGTGATATTGAAATTGACTTATCTCTATACTTGTAAATCCTCAATATCTGAAATTCGGCTCTGCAGTAGTACTCTGAAGCTTCTTTCAAATGCTATAGGTATGACTTGATTTGGATTCTTCAAAGCAAAGTTATGTCCAATCTCCCATAATGACCTAATTATGGATTGGTTCAATAGAGGGAAATTGTATGACTTGCCACATGTCATTGTTTGCTCCTTTGGCTCTAAAATTTATAAACTAGAAACTAATTTCCGTATACTTCCAGTCACTATTTACATAATTCCAATCCGATGCTCAGAGAGAGATTTATGAATATTTTCCCACGATCACCTCTTTGAGATGAAATTCAGGAGCCTAAAAAAGACCTAACTTCCACAGATCATATCTCCTAAAATATTGAGAACCAAGCTTTGAAATTTTATGAAAATGTTCCTCCAGTTCTTGACTTCATGCTCTAATAATTTCAGCTTCTAAACCTTCGTATAAAAAACGCTATAGCAAAAATTCTGCAATGACCTTTTTAAGTGAAATTCAGGAGCCTGTAAAAATCCCTAACTTACACAGATCATATCTCCGAAAATATTGCGAACCAAGCTCTAAAATTTTGGGATGATGTTCCTCACGATTTCAGCTTTGCGTTCTAAAAATTTTAGCTTCTGAACCTTCTTAGAAAAAACGTTATAGCAAAAATTCCACGATGACTTGTTTGGAGCAGAAAAACCCTAGAATCCAAAGCTCTGATACCAAATGTTGTGAAACCAGCTCCAAAAATAGAAGAAAAGAGATGTAAATGCCTTATAAATAAGCTACTTTGAGGGGGGGAAATCAAATACATTACATGAATGAACAATTCTTAGATGATACAAATTACAAAGCCTCCTTTCTATATATATGAGTCCATGGGGCCACAATGTAATCTTAGCCGACCTAAAAATAATTATTTAAAGGCACAATAATAACAATATGGGGGTTACAGGGGTACAATAATAAAAATAAGGGGGTTATACTAACAACAATAAGGGACTATACTAGTATTATAGGGACCTAACAAATTTATTTTACCAAGTTAGATCTTCGTTCAGGATATCATCAAATTAGAATGAAGAATGAAGATATTCCGAAAACAACATTTCGAACTCATGAGGGTCATTATGAATTTGTATTCATGCCCTTTGGCCTTACGAGTGCACCTTCCACATTTCAAGGGTTGATGAATTCCATTTTCAAACCCTTCCTTAGAAAAGTGCTAGTATTTCTTGATGACATACTAATCTACAGGAGGTCTTGGAAGGATCATGTTCAACATTTTGATAGGGTGCGCAAACTGTTGGAGGGGAAACAGTTATATTCAGCAAAAATGGGTCAGAAAGACTTTGGGTTATAAATTTTAAATGATCTACAAAAAAGAAAATTTAAATGTTGTTGCAGATGCACTCTCAAGAAAGGATGAAGAGGTGGAAGTATTGCTTCATGCCATTTCTATTATCCAACCAGATTGGATACACTAGTAGAAAATGATGAAATTAGTAACTAGGTGACTAAAAATGTTAGTCAGCGTAATTATTTCAAGTGAATTACTACTAAATTTGAGCAATTTTAAGTGACCGAACTAAAAATGACTAACTTAAATGACTAATTTAGTCTAGGGATAAAATATACAACTAGATAATAAGTGACTAAACTAAAAATGACTAATTTAGTCTAGGACTAAACTATATGACTAGATAATAAGTGACTAAACAAAACGTCACTAACTTAACTGACTAATTTAGTGTAGGACTAAAATATATGACTAGATATAAGTGACCAAAATAATAATGATTAATGTAAATGATGATTAGAGTCCAAGAATAAAATTATGACAGAATAACAAGTACAACAAGCATATGAATTAGTCATTTATGCTAGTAATTTTTAATTGTGTCACTCTGTAAATGGAAAATCTCAATTTGGATAATGAAGTGTCACATTTCACTACAGGGGTCTCTAAATGCATCTGCAGTGTTAAAATTTAGAGAGAAAGGAGTCTCTGAATCCATCTACAATGTTAAAATTTTGAATACCCTTTTGTCTCTAATGTTTAACACTAGAGGTTTGTTTCTACTATCAGTACCTTAGAAACAAATCCTCTCACATTGGATTAATTATTGAATCTTTGGGATATCCCTGATCAGGTGTTCATAATTTTTTCTCAAAAATGAAAGTTACAGGATTGGGTTGAAACCAGGATGGTTGTGCAGATCTTGTCTTCCTGATTCCTTCCCCGTGAATGGTTCGAAAAATCGCGAGGGAGATATTGCATTCTGATCGATTTCCCAAATGACTAAATTTTGTGACAGTTTTGACTGGGATTCCCAGTCAGCATGAGGTGCAGAGTCACCAAAATAGGAATATTCCTAAGAATATTATTTTTTCTCCAAGCCAGTCAAATACTCACAAGTGTCAAGATGTCATTGGGCGATGAAATGTACGCTTATATTGAAGGAACAATGGGAGGGTGATACATGGCCAGCCCTGAGGCCGCCACATGTCCCCTTAATGGCAGTTTAAAATTTTATGGAGGCCACTGGGGTTGACCCTGCAACCTCTTATGGAGCAACCACATGCCATAACCATCTGTGCTACGTATGAGACTTAACCTCTAAATGAAGTATGTCATATTTAATGTTTCATAAGTTATGATGCGGGGGTTGGGGACCGCCCGCGGTCCCAACCCACCAGTTTCCCCACGATATGTGGTCACATGCATTGCAACCGCAACAACATATTTAAGTGTCGATATTTATTAAGCCAATATTTATCACAAACCGTAGGACTTGTGACATGAGGGGATGACAACTATGGTTACGGTGATTGTTATGTTACCCTCGATGTAAACTCTACTCTCCACTCTGGTTTCAAAGTGTTAACCATAGTTTTCGCATGGAGTTCCACTCCATGGTTTAATGCGACTGCAGGGTTTCAAGGGTTGGCATGTGGCCACCCACTCCCCTTAACCTTGGCATTAAATTTTATTGTTAAGGACTGGTAGTAAGACTTAGCGCATCCCCAAATTTTCAGATTTTTTCCTATTGTAACTAAAGTTAAGTGCATTTCACCAAATTTAGTGGAGGGTTTCTAGGAGTTATTGGGAAAATGACTTGGAGGGTCAATTTTCGACCAATTTGAGTGAAACAAGAGTCTACCTAGACTAATTGAATAATTATAGAGCCATTGGAGCTGCGAAAACAACCATTAGAGGCCTATAAACACATGTATTTGAAAAATTTTGAGCATAA
Source organism: Pinus albicaulis (assembly GCA_034641835.2). Lineage (NCBI taxonomy): Eukaryota > Viridiplantae > Streptophyta > Pinopsida > Pinales > Pinaceae > Pinus > Pinus albicaulis. The sequence continues at coordinate 384,799,368 of CM076582.1, read as the reverse complement.
TGAAAGATGGACATGCCATTAGCAGCTGGACGAGTAGATGTAGCCCAGGAGGGGTGAACTGCTTCATCATGCCTACTGTGTAAATGTTATGTGTGGTTTTATTTCTCTATTATAAATTGTTGCTCAATGTTATTTGCTCTTATTTCATGCTTCTAATTCACTAAAATCACTTATATTTCATGGTTAAAATCCTCAATACTTAAGGAAACTATGGAGACGAGTATGCACATGTTTATTAAGTGAAAAGACACTTAGCACAACAAACTAATACAATCCTTTCATATCAGGTTGGTATTAGAGCAAGAGTTATTTCTCTAGTGTTTTTTTGTGCAAATATTTGTTTAACTGTTTGCAAGTTTCACATGCTTACTAGGCTCAAGCTCAAGAGAGGATGAGGAACATTGGTAGAAGAAAGTGGGTCTCAAAGTGAGCCACAACAATGGAGATAAATATTTCCACAAGATCCAACACCTATTTTACCTCCTAAGGAAGAAGAAATAGCATTAAGCATGCCTTCAGAGGAAGAATAAATCCATGAAGAAGTGGATCCCAAAGAGGAAGAAAGAATGTTCAGGAAAGAAATCCTTGACATGACTGAGATGGTTATAATCCTTTATCAAGAAAGGAATGAGAAACTAGAAGGAGAAATATCCAAACTTCACAAGGAAGGACATGGATCATTAGAAGGTCACAATGATGAAGATAAGTCAAAGAAGGGAAATGGAGGAAATAGAGGCAGTGGAAAGTCACTATCCTCATCCTCATCATCATCATCCTCTACTTCATTTTCAGTACATCAGTCACACAATTCAAAGAACACTGGTAAAAGTCCTTTTCTAAAACTTGATGTTAAGTTTGAATTTCCATTGTTTAATGGTGAAGTCAATGCAGAAAATCTTGACAATTGGATTAGGAAAATGGAGGTCTATTTGAGAATCCAGAATGTTCAATATGATTATAGAAAAATCCAATTAACTTCATTGATAATGGAAGGTGCAACACTTGTTTCGTGGGAATCCAAGACAAAGGAGGAGATCAAGAAGCATGGTAAGGTTATTATATCATGGAATGATTTCATTTCTACAATAAAATGACAATTTTATCCATTAAATCATATGCAGAAATCCATAATGAACTGGAAAAAATTTAGACAATTGAAAGGAAAAAATGTGCAAGTTTACACCCAAGAATTTAGGAGAAGATCTCTCTTATTAGGGGTAGATTTTCAGAGCCAAGATAATTTTCTCAAGTACATATGAGGCTTACATAGCTACCTTAGACATGTTATCCACATGTTTAACCCCACAAGTCTAGATGAAGTATGTGGTCGGGCCACACATCTAGAAGCTAGAGGGAAAAAAATTTCCGATTAGGGTAGGAACAAACCTTTTAAGGGGAAAAACAAAGAGAAGAACTGAAAAGGAAAAGGCAAAAAGAATGCATTTTTTAAGAAAGAGGGAGAAAAATTGGTTTGTAAACATTTTTCAAAAGAAGGCCATAATGAAAATAAATGTTGGAAATTACATCCTGAAAATAGACCCAAGAATCTCAACAACAAAGGGAAATAGAAAACTGCAACTACAACTCAACATGATTTAGGAGAGGATTCAAGTGATGAATCTAAAATTACAGCCATGGGATTGAAGAACATGAAGGGGAAAGAAATTGAATCGAAACCCAATACTAGTACATCAAACTGTCACATACATGCTCCAAATGAAGAAGAGAGAATTGAACTATTTCATGCGAGGGTTATATCCAAACATACTAATATTTACACACTGTTTGATAATGGGTCACAAGAAAACTTAATCTCTAATTACTTGGTAAAGAAAATTAATCTTGAGACGATTCCACATCCAAAACCATATCCACTTGGTTGGATTTGTAAGGATGAAAATTTACGGGTTTGAAATAAGTGTATATTGTGGTTTTCAATAACTTCACAGTTTTTTGACACAGTTGAATTATATGTGGTTCTGATTGACATAAAAGGTATTGTGTTGGGAAGTCCTTACTTGTATGATAGGAAATCGATCTTCCATCACCATGAGAACAAATACCATTTATTCAAATATGGCAAGGAGTACATTGTTAGAGAACATCACAAGAAGACAAATATTGCTATGCTAAATGCGGGACAGTTAAGGAGGCTGGTAAATTCAAGTAAGAATTTTGTTCTTCCAATGATTAAGCCTAAAACTTATGTCAATCATGAATCATTTTAGGATTGTCATCCTAAGCTGAAATAAGATTTATATGATGTAGTTGATGCACATCATGAGATGTTTCAGGAGCCAACATGATTACCTCCAAAAAGGGAGATTCAACATGAGTTTCAGTTGCAGCAAGATTGTTCTCTTCCAAACATCGACATGTATCGCATGTCGATAACGGAGAATGCTGAAATAAAGAGGAAAATCAAAGAGATGTTGGAAAAATGACTCGTAAGGCCAAGCACTTCGCCATGTAGTTCACCCATAAAGGTGATTCGAAAGAAATATGGGACTCGGCACATGTGTGTAGACTTCAGAGCTTTGAAAAAGATAACGGTGAAGAATCGATACCCACTCCCAAGGATAGATGATTTTCTTGATCAGCTGAAAGAAGCAAATTTTTTCACTAAGTTATATTTATGAAGTGGATATCATCAAGTAATAATTGCAGAAAGTGATGTATGGAAGACTGCATTCAAAACCAAATAAGCACTATTTGAGTGGTTGGTTATGCCATTTGGTTTGTGTAAAATGTTGTTGGTTCTGGTGAATAAATATATACCCTCTTTAACCAATAGATCACATCAGATTCATTTCTTAGCAGTTTATCATATTTATTTATTATGTGGAATTCACAGATTTTCCATGAAATTATGATATGGTACTATGAACAATATGAAGACAAATTTTTCTTTCACACAGACAAAAAAAATATTTAGAAAATAACAACGGAGTAGAACATAAATAATTTGACAAAATTTACACACTAAAACACACAAATTTTCTAGGGAACCGAACAAGGAAACCCTCACTTCATAATTTTATTAAGGAAAATTAAGCAACAAATCTGATACACATACAAGCTAGTTCTACTATGAAAATACAAGAATTTTCATGCCTGTCCTAGGCATGAAACTTCTTCTTGATAGCTGAATTAATTCCTTCTCATATATGCACTAGAGGTTCTGATTTTCCAAAACAAAATCTTCTGAAATAATCTCCTATTTCATATCTTTGGCTAAGATTATATTAAATATGGATTTCCCCTATTTATATGCCCACTAAAATGTGAAAATTTCCTTCCTCAATATTTCGCACAACGAACACTTGCCTCGTTCCTCCACAAGTTCTATTGCTCACAAACTCGTGCTCAAGAATTGATTACTTAATTGTGTGCCTTTGATCTCCTTATAAGCTTTTCTATTAGGCTATTGTTAGTGAGTTTTATAAATTAGGAGTTGAACTGGAGCTTTTATAGTTAGCAAAAGTCAACACTCTTAGTTAATTGAATCCTCCTAAAATTTAGGAGGCTAACTTCACTTATTCACTCAGTTCCCAATTTAACTCACACTAGAGGATAGATAACTCATACTGCACAAACTTGCACTAGTCAAACTACTTATTGAACTTGTACTCATCGTTGGAACTCATAGATGTCTAAGAATATCCCCAAATTGATTCCTTTAATCAAGACACAGATCAAGGAATCCATTCCTTTGCTACTTTTCAACACTCTCTCTTAGCAAGGAAGAGATTTTGTACAACTCGCAACTTATCTCTGTGATGAACAAAACTACCTCTTGCCAATGCTTTAGACATGATGTCTGTCATCTACTCCCATATCGGAATGTATTTTAGCTTTAATATCCCCTTCTGCACACAATCTCTAAGATTGTGATAAGAGATCTTGATATGCTTTGAGTGATCACGAAACATTGGATTCTCAGATAATTTGATGCAACTTTTATTATCGCAATGTATCATGGTAGTCTCCATCCTCTGTCTGAAAAGTCCCAAAAGTAACTTTATCTTCCAAATAGCCTTGCAAGCTGCCTGAGTAGAAACCACATACTCAACCTCTATTGAACTGGGTGAAACTGATCACTGCTTCTTGTTGTACCAAGAAACTGTAGCTGACACAATGCCCAAGATGCCACTTGAAGTACTCTTCCTGTCGGTTGAGCTCCCTGCCCAATATACATAAATTAATCTCTTAAGAAACAATCAACCTATTTTTACCACAATCCATAGTCTGTTGAGCCTCTAAGATATCTCAACACATAGTTTGCAACAACCAAATGCACTTTGGTTGGTTCAACCATGAACTGACTTAGCTGGTTGACTGAAAAACAAATAGAAGTCATGTGCTGGCCAAGTACATCAACAATCCATTGAGTTTCTTGTATACTCTAATATCCACTCGCTCTATTTTAGTAGTACCCATCTTCCTCCACTTTGTGACTAGAGTTGTGGCCATGAACCTGAAAACTTGAATATGAAATTTCTGGAGAATCTCTGGTGTGTACTTGCCCTCTCCCACAAAGATCTCACCATCACCCTGCTAAACCTCCAAGCCCAGGAAATAGTGAACAAGCCACATAGCCTTCATCTCAAACTCCTTTGAAAGGTCCTCCTTGCAATTTGAGATGAAGCTCTCATCTCCAGTGAATATAAGGTCGTCGACATAGAGAACTAGAATGAGCGGCAACCATCCAACCATGATGTAGTATAGGTTTTCTTCTGCCTCATTATTAGTCAAGCCCAATCCTCAAAGTAGCTACCAATATGAGTGTACCATGCTCTCAGAGCTTACTTGAGCCCATAAATATATCTCTTTAGCCTGCACACATGTGTGTCTCTGTTGAACTGCTCAAACCCCTTTGGTTGCTCTATATATATCTCCTACTCAAGAAATCCATTGAGGAATGTTGTCTTCATGTCCATTTGGTGGATCTTCCACCCCATATATGTTGGAAGTCCTATAATAGTCCTGATGGATGAATACTATGGTATTGGGGAAAACGTCTCCTGACGGTCTATGACCTTAATTTGTGAGAAGCCTTTGACCACAAACTTGGCCTTGAACTTCTCTACACTCCCATATACTCTATGCTTAAACTTGTACACCCATCTAGATCCAACCACGGTTTTCCCATCAGGTCATGGAACAACCTCGCAGACATCATTCTTCATGATAGAGGAATACCCCTCCACCAAACCTATTGAGAAGTTGCCTCCTCATAAGAAGAAGGCTCAGTGTCCACCAACTCTATCATTAGTGCCATTTAAACTATGTATCTTTGTGGTTGTTTAAACTTTACTCTACCTAAACATTGTGCTGGAAGCCTTAACCCGCTCTTTAGCCTTCTGGGTCAGCCTCTCGACCCACCTGGCCTTCTTCCTCCATATGGTGGATATATCTACCTGATATATTTTCTCTCGGCTTGGTTCGTCCTCCTCATCATGCTACGCTACCCTCTTTCCACTAGAATGTGGCTATAGATGACTTTAAGGTTTTGGTTGTTCCTATTGTTTGAGAGTGAGTAGCTCCTCCTTAGGTATTGCAATCTGATCATGCTCTAAGGAAAATATTAGAGCCCGATCCTCTCAGAATCTCACCTCTCTCTTGAGAATTGTTGTCCGTGATCATAGAAGATACACCCTGTATGCCTTAGATGTCGCATTATATCCCACAAATATACCCTTCTTTATTGTGGCATTCGACTTCTTCCTATTATATTTGGACACATAACAGTAGACCTTTGTGCTGAAGATTCAGAAGTGTGAAACATCAAGCTTCTTTCCTATGAATACCTCCTCTGGTGTAGCTCGGCCAAGCACCATGTCTGGACTCCTATTTTGTAGAAATACTGCAGTGTTTCATGCTTCTGCACACAAGAACATAGGCAAAGCTCGATCATGCAACATAGTTATAGTTTTTCTAACAATAATCTTGTTCTTCCTCTCATCCACCCCATTATGTTGAGGGTTATGAGGTACTATCAAATCTATCTTAATACCTTCCTTGGCATAAAAACCCTTGAAGGCATTGGAGATATATTCTCCACCATTTTCACTTCTCACTACCTTGATTTTCTTCCCAATTTTCTTCTCTACCAAGGCATTAAACTCCATGATCCTATCTAAGACCTCATGTTTCTTTTTCATAAAATATATCCAATTTTTCCAAGAAAAATAATCAATGGAAGTAACATAATAACTATGTCTCATCAATGATAAAGAAGAGAAGGGCCCATACACATTTCAATGCACTAGCTCCAAGATACCTTTGGTTCTATTGTCTTTACCATGGAAGGAAGAGTTGGTATAATTTCCAAGCTTGCATACCTTGAAAAATCCACTCTTGTCAAGGCCTCCCATTAATAATCCTATGAAAATTTGTTGAATAATGAAAGTTTCACATGCGCCTATGCCAAAATTCACATACATATGCACATCTTGCCTTGCTACTCAAGGTTACACAAGTATCTACATGTAACTTGTAGAGATTTTTCACCCTTACACCTATATTCTTCTTACATCTAGAAGCCAAGTGTTGGAGGTAAGCTTTACCTTTGTTGAAGGTGACATCATATCCTTTATCCTCAAGGATAACTACTGAAACCAAGTTCTTCTTCAACCCTAGAAGATATATAACATCTTTGAGATGAAGAATATTACCTAAATCCCCTTCAAATCTAACAATACCAATTACCTTAGTAGCATACTTGCCATTATCTCCAAGATTGATATTTACCTACATATACCTCTCATCCTGCTGGCTGAAATACTCTCGATTTCTAGTGATAAACAGGCTTCTGAATCAATGTACCACATATTACTCCCTACCGAGCTTTCCATGCAAGCTATCAATGATAATTCCTTCTCAAAATGAGAGGCAAACTCATATACCTTAGCTGATGTGACTACATGCTCTTTCTTTGAACCCTTCATCTTCCCATTAGGATACTTAGAAGCATAGTGTAAAAAATTATCGCAATGGAAGAATTTGATCTTACCGGGATTTGTCTTCTTCTTATCACCCTTTTGAATGTTTTCGCTCATCCCTTTGGCTTTCTTGCCTTTCACTTTAGTTTCAAGAATAAGATTGTATTTCTCCTTCTTGACCTTGGAACCCTTGCCATTATTTCTATAAGTCTCAACTATCGTGAGCCTTAGCTCATCCTGGATGAATTCACTTCATAGGCGTTCCCAATTCGACAACTTATCTCATCCAGTAATACTCTGAAAAAAACTATGCTAATATTTGGTAAATCTATTTAGAGTCACACACAATAGCTCTGTGTCTATATCCTTCTCTCTAATAGGTTCTAGCTTATCACTAACTTCTCAAACTCTGGTGAGATAGGAAGATACACTCTCACCCTTATGCATCTTGATTGTCCTCAGATTCTCTTTCAGGACCATCTTTCGATTCTTAGAATAACTATGGTAGAGCTAGACTAAGGCATCTGACATTTCCTTAGCTATATTTTTTATTGTAACACGAGGGACCACATGATCCTGAAGCCCATCCAGGATCATCCTCTTGGCCTTGGCCATCTGCTTTTGGAAGAGCCTCAACTTGTCTAGATCTGAAGGTTCTCCAACACCTTTCTCAGTGAATTCCTTCAGCCCATACTCAGCCACAAAGAACAATATGCGGACCTTGAAAACACCAAAATTTGAGGAGCCATCCAATATATCATGCTCTCTCAATGTGAATCCTATGTGAGTTGTCATATTGCAAAATTGAAGACTCTTATGTTAAATCGATTCATGTTCACAATGCCATATATATTTTCAACAAAATTATGACCTGATGTAATGAACAATTTGAAATCGAATTTTATTTTGACACAAACACAAGATTTTTCTACCAAATAAAAATGGAATAGAACATAAATAATTTCACAAAATTCACACAACAACACACACAATGTTTCTCGAGAACCCAATAGGAAAACCCTCACTTGCATAAAAATTTTATTAAGGAAAATTGAGCAAAAAATATGATATGCATACAAGCTGGTTCAAATCTAAAAATACAAGTTTTTTATTCCCTATCCTAGGCCTAAAATCTATGGCTGATAGCTAACCTAATTCCTCCTCCTATATGCACCAGAGGCTCTGATTTTTCCAGCACAAAACCTTAGGAAATAATCTCCTATTTCCTAGCACTGGTTGAGCTCCTATTAAATAGGGATTTCCCCTATTTCTATATGCACTCCAAAGAGAAATTTTCCTTTGTCAATAATTCACACAAGGAACACTTGGCTCATTTCTCCACAAGCTCTCTTGCTCCCAAAATCATGCTCAAGAATTGTCTGATTAGTTGTGTGCCTTCGATATCCTTACAAGATTTTCGATTAAGCTATTATTAGTGGTTTTATAAATTAGGAGTTGAACTGGAACTTTTATAGTTAACAAAAGTCAACACACTTTAACTAGATCCTCCTAAAATTTAGAAGGCTAACTCCACTTCTTCACTCAGTCCCCAATTTAACTCACACTAGAGGACATATAGTTTTATAACTCATCCTTCATAAACTTTCACTAATAAAACTTCATCTTGAACTCATCCTGATCACTGGAACTTGTACATGACTAAGAATATCTCCAAATCGATTCCTCAAATTAAGGCACAGATCAAGGAATGAATTCCTTCGATAATTTTCAACATTCATAGTACCATAAATTTTGTGAAATCCATGTTAGTACCTTCTTTCCAAAAAGCCACATTGAAGAGGAAAAACATGTACATTTGGCTCTTCCTACTGAGATGTTCTGGTAACTACAACATGCATCAATGCATAAGCAACTTCAGCAAGTGGATTTTCAACAACAAAAAAGGTAAATCACATGGATAACTTCTTGTTTAATGGAATTTGTATCATGGCAATAATAATCAGCGCAGTAAACAATAAGAAAATGGTTTTGAATTTTGAAAAACATATAAATATGAGAATTCTTTATTTTTGTCGATTGAAAAACATATACAGCTCAAAATTCTTTCTTTTTTTCCAATCAAATTGTTCACTATTTCCCTTGTCCAAAATAGTTGTAAGGAAAAAATTTTCTACTTATGGTGATTTGGATTTTTTTTCCATATTAAAAACCTCTAGGACATCATTCTAGATTCCAACCCTAGCAATTCAAATGTAATACAATAGTCTATTCATGGGAGTATTATTGGATATTTATCAAACTTTGTTCTTTAATCCCTTTGGAGAAAGCCTGAAAGTCGGCTTTTGAGGCTCAATTTCATTGGAGCCTCCAAGAACAATTTGTCAAGGCAAAAATGTGGACAGCCTAGTAGAAACCTATATTACATGGGAGTTCACTTACCCCTCTCGTTCTTGTGCTAGATATGGTGTTGTAGGAGTGTGTGATTGACTTGGGCAGCTACACTTCCAAATGCTCCAAATAATTTTTCTATCACTCGTGGGAACACTCCCCATATGGTTGAAAGATGACTAATTATTTTCCTTTTTCTAAAAATATTGTGGACTATGTGAAGGCCCTAGTAGGCCCCAAACACTCTGGCGGATGGTTGAGAGCTTATAAAAACTCCAATCCATCTTCTTTGCTTATTCCAATTGTCATCGACTCTTTTCATTAAATTCTTATTAGAGTTTTGATAATTCCTCATGGCAACAAAAATCAAGAATAGATAGTAGAATTGTTTTTGTTTTATTTTAATTTTATAATTCATTACGTTTCATAGAATTCAACTCTATTTAGTTTTTTAGTTTCCAATACCTATTTTATAAACTAGGCACATGGCTTATCATGTAAACATCATTCTATACATTCTATAACTCTTTGGTGGTGATGGCCTATTACATTTCATATTCTACACCTTCCAATCTACTTCATAACTTTTGTAATTGCTAAATGGTTGATGTTATTTGGTTCAATTTCATTTCCTATTCTACTTCATGCAATTTCTTTTGAATTTGTAACTTCTACATAGTTTACCACTTGTTACAAATTCTTGAGACTTATACTAAATACTTGATGTTCATAATATACTACGAAACACATTTCTAAGCTCTTAATAATATCATATTGCCTATTATTAGCATTAAAGTCTACATTCTCCACAACTAATTTGGCATTCTATACATTTTTTTTGAAGGTGTTGGCACTAATGCTAAGAACTCTATTTATCATAATATTCATTCCATTTGCACAACTATGGTATATTATAAGGGGCTAAAATGTTTTTTTTTGGTAATTACAGTGGGTGGGGTTGGGGGTATATCACTACCCTTGATTTACCAATGAGTTAGGTTCTATTGTACAAGCCCATTTTAACTGAAAATATACGCATTATAATATATAAAATGTAAATATATTTGTATATAATTTCTCTAGAAATGCTTCACTCCCAAGTATTTTTTGTAAAATATCTTCAACTATCTTCAGTTGTCTTAACTATGCCACCTGAATTCATTGAGTAGCAAATAAACTAGAGTTACCATAACCTTCTCCTCGGGAGGTTCTGAGTATATGTTTGTGTTGGTATACACCTAGCATTGAATTCTATACATATTTGTTAGTTTCTGCTGCACACAAAGAAAAAAAGATGCTGATAAATTAATTAATGTACTCATGTTTGGCTTCCTCTGTATGCAAACAACAATTTGTAAACAATCTCTGTGGCCTCCAATTTCACTTCCTACATACTTAAAAGGTCTCACCTTTCTAGGTATAAGGTGATATTATGACATAATTTATTTTACTATAATTCTATTTCATGTACTGATTGCTCATGCCAGCACAATCAACAAAATGATGTTGATGTGTTGTCACTCCAAAAACCTAACGCAAAAGGTGTCGTTATGAAAATATTTGTTTTATTGTAATTGTTATTTATGTAATGATTGTTGATGCCAAGAACACAAAATGAAACAATGTTGTTGCATAGGATAAGTTTGTGAGTCAGCTTCATTGTATTGTCACTCCATAAATATAACGCCAAATCCTTGGTCTGGGGACCTAAATACTCTACAATTATTAGACCAACCCTTGATTCAAGGGCATGTACATACTACATTCTATACATCTAAGATTTAATTCATATAGGAATAATTTGTTTTTTGAAAATATATTTATTAAATTACCTACCCAACTATAAGTGAGTTCCCTAAGGCTTCCCAATAATCGTACCATTTCTGACTGACAATAACAATTCAAACCAAGTCAAAATGAATAGAGTATTCTCCTCACACTATCGGAAATGTAGGTGTATGTTTTTGGGTGCCTCCCTATGCATAGAATATACCTCCTTGTGGCTAAGCAGGTCTAAAGTTTGGTTTCTTTGGCATCTCTTTATATACTTATGAGTTTCCTCCTTATGTCTAACAAGAAAAGAAGAAAAATCTATAAGACTAGTCACCACATGTCAAATTTCTTGTTTAAGATTTTCCTATAACTGAAAGAAACTGTACTTTTTATCTGGAAATTAATGAGTCGCTTTTGTGGAACCTGATTACATTTCTTTGTCATATGCAGAGGCATCCCATTTTATGATCTTCCATACTTCCCATACCTGATAGGATGAATGATTTCTTTATCCATCATAACATTTTACATTATAATTGGCACCTTTGTAATGTGCAGACTTTGGTGTTGAATGACTAGTTTACTTGGTAATTCTAGTTGTGTCAAATATGATTCATCTAGACCATTTTGTACCTAGAATAATATGACTAAACAAATAAAATGAAGAATTTGGAGAGCTAACTCATTTTAGTTCACTATTTTAGTAGTAAATAATAACATGGATTACAAAACATATCATAATTGGAGATTGAATATGCAAATGGATCTTCCGCTTTTCATGGATCTAGGCAAAAGAAAATTACTTATCAAAGATATCTCTTCTTACACAAGCTTAAGTAAATGTGACTTAGTGCTAATAAATCCTACTAAGTATCTATAGATCATATCTAATAAGGTAATAGTTTCTAGTTAATGCCCACAAATAGCCATGGAAGGGTAAATTATCTCCATTATTTTATGGAGATAAGGGAACTAATCAAAGGCCAAGCCCTCTTTTAAAATAATTATATAATAGTATGTTTGATTCATGTAGTTTTGTGTTTGTCATAATGAAGTGCATCTGTTGCATGTGGCACCTAAATTTAAATATTGTTTGAGGGTCCTACAAAATAAATCCAACCTCAAAATCCTAAAAGGACCAGGTCATGGATGGAGGCTGAGTGTAAAGCAAGAAAAATGGTTCTTAGGGTCCGCGGGTAAATCCTAAGGCTGTCTAGGCCAATGGGGTCTCAAATAAGCTCCTGGAACACACCAAGATTTGAAAGAGTCGATTCCTTCACAATATTATTTAATTGAAACCCTGCTGGTAGAAAACTTAACAACTAGTTGAATTAGCATTCTAACATGCTTATATCTACTCCCTGCCTTTCTTGAGCTATCAATAGTTTTCAAATGAAGGAAATTATTTCTTACAAATAATAAAAATCATAGATGAATTCCATTCTCATCTAGGATCACCAATAATATCTACAAGAGCACTTCCCATCCTTAAAATGATGAAAATAATTTGCATCCCTAAAAAATCTCTCTCGTGGCAATCTTAGAGATATCTTGGCAGTGGTGTGACAGTCAACACAAACACATTGATTCTTAAAGAGTCCGATTTTTTCAATGCGATGTGATGATGAGTCCAAAATCAATGGCCAACTTCTCACAATGCTTCTAAAGAATTTATTGCTTTTTATCCTCCTCCACATAGTGCAACACAATCTTAATATTCACGGTTCAATACATGTCCTTCTGCCTTCATCTTCCCAGCCAATTTGTTCATCTCTGAATAAATATCCTATTTTTTGTGGATGCATGTTATCTCTTGCAAAAAATATGGGCATTTGGTTATTGACTTGAATCTAGCTACATCCTGCTAACTTTTTAAAGCCCCTGTCTTTCATCATTGTTCTTAGCTTTGCTACTTCATCCTACATGCCACTAGAAGAAAAAATATTTGATATGAGGACATACATTCCATGGTTTTGTAGTTGCAATTCCAAAAGGCCATTTGCTACATGTCTATCTATTTCCATATTATTGTGAATTTCTCACCCACCTAGCAATGCTCCCCACACAAGAGGATTAGTTTCAACTGGAATTTTGTTGATAAAGTATTCCACCTCATCCAAGCGCCCAACATGGCTAAGAAGGTGGACCATGCAACCAAATTTCTTTACTCCAGTAATGACACCATACTCTGCACTTATCAAATTTATATATTTGCAACCTTTTTAAACTAGACTAGCATGGACGCAAGCATAGCGCACACCTATAAAGGTGACAAAATCGGGACATATTCCTTCTTGCATCATCTACCCAAACAATTTAAGAACCCCTACACCTCATCCATGCTAAGAATATCCGATAATTATGGAATTTCATGAAACCACATTCCTTTCAATAATTTTCTCAAAAACCTTCAGTGAATCCTCTACATCCCCGCATTTTTCATACATGTCAACAAGGGCACTCCCCATGATAACACCTAATCCAAATCTAGTATAAAGTGGGAATGTACCTCGTTACCTTGTTGTAGAGATGCATGTTAAACACACACAGCCAAAACATAGCCAAAATTGAACTGGTCCTGCTTTATCCTGATACATGTCAACATGTCCTTGTACATACTGGAAGAAAATTATTTTGGAGTAGGGTTGTTATACGTTTTCATCTATGAAACCATGAAACCATTGGATCTGAAGAAAGCACAGAGTAAAGAGCAGCTAAGTTGTAGACAGAGAAAAGGAAATAAACATAAGATTAAGAGCGGAAATCCTATACTTCCCATTTGAATTCTGGGAGATTACTTGGCAATCTGTCACCTCAAAACATTAATGTAAGGATGTTGACTGTGGGACCTAAATGGAGACAAAGATAGAACTGAGATGGTGGAAGGGTCAAGATGGGAATGGTTTCGAGGGTGTCAGATTGAAAATCTATTTTTTTAGCATTTAAAGGATAGATCTATAGGCTTATCATGGATTCCTCCCTTATATTGGAGGAGAGCTAGCCTTACGTTAGAAGGATGATCACCAAGGTGACAATAGGTGATGTCCTCAAGTAACTTTGGGGTTTGTGGTTGATAATTGAATCTATATTTTGAAGCACATATTTTAGAGGTAGCAATGAAGTGCTTTTCTCCTTGGATTTATGGAATGCATTTGTTGCAACAACCTTGCAAATGAAAAATTTATATTTTGTCTTATATCATTTTTAAATTCCTTTCTCTTTTAAGACAATACCGGTAAGCAACCCTGAGGGCTATGTTTGACAAAATTCTGAATCCTTGCAAACAAACATCCCCATGGAAGTGTTAATGGTTTCATTTTTGGATCTCTTTTTGAAGATATTATCAACGACCACATGTTATTTATTTTAAATAAATAACATGAGAATCTACATAAATAATATAGAAATAAATAACTATTTTATAATGTAAATGATACTATGTAAAGACCAAATTAATTGTGCATCAAAGTTACTTGTTTGACAATATGCATTGTTTATGGTCTTTGGAGCAGGTTTCATCTTCTTCAAGAGTTACATGAGGACAAAATAAGTTGTTGAAGATGCCTAGTGGGTCATAATAGGTAGTGGTGGAAAACTCATTCGAATGACACTAATGTTGAGACTTGTCTGAATGATGATCACGGAATCTACTCTTGAATCATAAATTTGTTGAAGTTTCTAGCTCAATTACAGAGGAAATTTCAGCTCTTCTCCTTTTTGCTTCATTGAAGAAAAAAAAATAGTGGTTTTGAGTCCTTTATGTAATCTTATTATAAGAGTTGAATTCTTCTTTTGAATTTCTTTTGTTGGTTTTCATAAATTTCTTTTTATTGGCAATGAATCATGCATTTATAAGTTCTTTCTAAATTTCAATTTCAACCATTTCTTGGTACTTTTGAAGGAATTCATCCAAAGAGTGGCATTCTATGTGAGTGAGGAGGATATGAATCATGATACAATAAGACATTCGTTTGGTTAAAGTTACTACGCTTAAGAAGTATTGGCCATAGTTATGAGGTTTTGATTGGTGAAATTTTGTGACTTAATGATATTTTCTTAACAGGTTAGACCAAAAACTTGTTTTGAAAATATTTGAGGCACCTTGAGGGGTATAGAAATTCAGAAAAATGTTTTCTATTCATATTTACTCGAGTAGAAGACCTGCAATAATTTTCGTAGTTCATATTAGCATAGATGATAAGAAACATAATATGATATTCACTAGTATTTTTGTAAAGAATATATGGGTGGAAATAATTTGACATCTTTTAGAAGCCTTTCTCTGAATCACTTCACTTGATTGGCTAGTTTGAAAGGGTTTCTAGCATCCAACTTTTTTGTCTATCTTACCATATTGGGTGAAATCGACTAAGCCATAAATACCCTATCCAATGTGAACATTCCTTGTTCCAATTTCAAATGAGAATGTATCACTAATTTTAGACATACAATTGACTTATAAATCTCTATATTCAGTGCCAAAATTTTTCACTTTATCATCCCCTGATTGGAAGCAAAAGAGATTTTTACAAACTGATCAAGATCAGTATTTTCAGCAGAAGACCTATTAACATGAAAAATATTATGGTGAATGCAAATATGAAGTGGAAAATACATACAATATTATAAATATTTATATATATCCTTAGCTCCTTCGACATAAAACAAGTGCCATGATCAAGCATACCTCCAGGTCCGTCCACCCATATTTCCCTCCAAGTCCCAATTGGTCATCAAAATAATTGTAATTTTACTTAAAATATCAAGCATAAACAACAGAAGAACCTGGAGCTACAAATGGGGATGATTTTTCCACAGATATGCACTCGCCTCTAACATAAATGAGATGCATTCCATTGTTTGGTAAGATTACCATCAATGCCAAAATTAGAGGCAAAACCAAATGCCAGAGATACAAAGCCACCCATTTCAAATCATCCAGATGCAATCCAAAAGGAATTAGAAAGAAATCTTCTTCTTGTGCCTTCTTGCCTTAGTGTTTCTCCTGATGCATTGAATGGATGTCTTTCTCCTTCTCCCTTACACTCTTTCTTTCGAAATGTAGTTGTCCCTATCTTATCAAGGCTTTGTGCTTTCAATTGTTTTGAAGCAGCGACATAGATAGTAAGTGGAATAGTAGTTAAGTGTTGGATCTCACTAGCACCATACCTGGGCAATGTGATTTGTTGTCCACAACTAGAGAAAATGTTTCATATCCTTATTGGGAAGTCCAAAAAAATCAATGGGTGGCTTATTTGAATACAACAATTGCAAATTATTTATTTTTAGACAGTCAAAATATCTTGACAAGTGAGGGTAGACATGATATTCTTCCTTTGATTTGTTTTTCTAAACCATCAAATCTCACTGAAGGCTCTAGTCCTATTAAGAGGATAAAATAGGTTGAACAAAAAATTAATGGGATTACACTTTTGGCTGGTTGTAAAACACTAGATCTAGTGAAAGAATGTTGCAACCTTATCAACATGCCATCTGAAAAGTTGCTAGAATACTTTCTTTGAAGGTGCCTAGGTTATTTATTCCAAATTATGTGTGAGTGTCACCTGTTAAACAACCTATAATGAATTATTTTGAGAGTTTTTTCTTTCAACTGATGTCATACCATATTACCTCAAAAAAATACAAATTAGTTCTCAGAGTTCTTTTCAATTGCAATGTGATTAGAGTATGTCATATATTTTCCATAAACCCTTTAAAGGTGGCAAGAAATTATATTTTTTCAATTTTGACTATTTTAGGCTAAGGCCGACCTAGTCATATTTCTTAGATCTAACACCCCATTAATATAAGTGTGAGTAAATACACAATAACCCTTATTTACATCATACATAATTTTTTCACAATTCCCTCGCTATTAACATTCCAGAATATTCTCGGGCTTTGGTGATGTGCTTAGTACTAGCTTTGTCATCATTGACTTCATTATCACTGGATTCTTAATTGCTCCTTTGTTCCTCACTTGGAATTCTTTCTTCTGCTACCTTTCTACCTTTGTTTTCAATATGCCATAGCACTTCAATTTCATCTAAATTTTATCAATATTTTTCACAATCTTAGCTCTTGAATGGAGACTTCAAGATAATTATATTTACCTCAAAATCTTGCATCTGTTGTTGTTATTAAACGACACAAATAATCCATAATTCTTTTCTTCAAAATCTTAACTTGCAACTTCAATTTTTTTAATTCCAGATTTTGGCTCTAGATATTGACTGAAATTCATTGCTACTTCTTTGATGGATACACTAGATTCCTCACGAATGAGAGGAATTATAGCCTAGAAAATTAATCTCGATATCTTATTCTTGAGATGATGAAGGAGCAAGGTTCCAAAGAATATAGTAAGTGTAGAATGCTTCAAATAAGGTTCTGAAGGTGACTAAATGTAGCTTGTTTTGAATATGAATTTGGATGCTGCTACAATGTTTCAGGCTATTAGCTTTAGAAATTCTTTCTTGTCAAATCAACGGGTATGGAACCTATTTATTGAGATATTTGAAGCCCTCTTAGATATGTCATACTATGATATTATGTATGACCTCTTCTAGCCTTTGTTAACTTCTGAGGTAGATATAGTGCCAACCTTGACCCTCTGAATAGCGCTTAACACAGTCGCTAGAGACAAGGACTTCAAGTCTTACAATATGAACTTCTGGAATAGGCATATTTGAGTTATCTTCCCTCAAACTAGGCCTTCACATTATTCAAAATGGGATAGTATTTTTTTTCCCTCCATCTGTTTCACCTGTTCCATTCATCACAAATGACAGACTTTTGGATGAAGAGAGTAGCATGCCAATTTCTAGTTCACTAGGTTTTTCCCTTCTTGTCATTTGTTCTTGTGTACAAAATTCTCCCAATGGTTGCTTGTGCTCACAATACCATAGGTGTACATCCAAAAAAGGAGAAATGGAAGGAAAATTCTTATTAATTTAATGCATATATGGGTGCCAGTTTATGTGGTTTTCTTAGAACTCACCATATTCCACTTCTCCTTTGGCTTTCTTATCAATGTATCTATATTAAATGTGGACAGGTGAAAAATCACTATCCCTTATTTGACATGCCTTATCAAGGTTTTTCATGTGGTGAAATGGACATATATGCTAAGGCAATCAAGATTCATATAGGATGGTTACCAGATTGCACATGCACAATATTTTGCAAATAGTATGGGCTTGTAGGTTATCTAATGTGGGTTACAATAAATTTTTTTCTTTGTGAATGAAAGGAAATAATATAGTACATGAATAAGGGAATGCTTTTTGAAGGGAAAATATTATATTGTAATTATTATGTGGATTATTTTCATCTTGAATTTGAATTTTCATCTAGTTTTCTAGGTTTTGGACATCTTATCCATCGAATAACTTGTCTTCCTTTATTGTCATTTGTTTTTCCTGTATACAGTGTGCCCATTGTTTCCTTTTTATTTATTCATGCATGTTATCACAATCCCATAGGTGTAGATCCAATAGAGGAGTAATGGAAGGAAATTTCTTATCAAATTAAGGTATAGATGGGTGCCACAATATGTCTGTTTCTTAGAACTAACTATATTCCACTTCTCCTTTGGCCTTCTTATTAATGTGCGTGTGTTAAATGCGGACAATTGAAAAATCACTATCTCTTATTTGAAATGGCTTCTCAAGGTTTTTCAAGTGGTGACACAGACATAGATGCTAAGGAAATCAAGATATTTTTGGAGGATGCTTACCAGATTGCATGTGCAGAATATTTTGCAAAAAATAAGGGCTTGTATGGATAGAGGGTATGTTGTCTAAGGTGGGTTACAATAATTATTTTTCTTTGTGAATGAAAGATATTGATATAGTACATGAGGTAGGGAATTATTTTTTAGGGGAAAATATTGTAATTTGTATGGTAAGTATTATGTGGATTATTTTCATCTTGAAATTGATTTTTCATCCAGTTCACTATGTTTTTGACATATTACACATCAATTGACTTGTCTTATGTTCTTTTCATTTGTTATTTGTGTACAAAATGCTTCCAATAGATCCTTTTTGTTGCTTCATGCATGTGCTCATAATCCCACAAGTGTAGATCTAACAACGGAGAAATTAAAGGAAATTTCTTATCAATTTAAGGTATAAATGGGTGCCACTTTATGTGTTTTCATTAGAAGTGACTATATTCCACTTATCCTTTGGATTTATTATCAATGTGTCTGTGTTAAATGTAACCAAGTGAAAAATAATTATCCTTTCTTTTTCATGTCTTATCAAGGTTCTGCAAGTGGTAACATCGACAAAGATGCTAAGGAAATCAAGATATTCTTGGAGGATGGTCACCAGATTGCATGTGCACAATATTTTTCTAAAATAATGGCCTTGTATGGACAAAGGGTAGGTTTTCTAAGGTGGGTTGCAATACTTTTTTTTCTTTGTGAATGAAAGAAACTGATATAGTACATTAAGTAGGGAATGCTTTTTGAAGCGTAAATATTGTATGGTATGTAGTATGTGGATTATTTTTGTCTTAAATTTGGATTGCTAATAAAAAATAAAATGAGCATTTGGGATCCACCAGTTGTAAATATAGGCATTTGGAACCAAGATTCTTTGTTTGATATTCAAATTTTCATTTAGAATTTTGTTCAAAATGAAAGGCTATGGCATATTTGTATTCCCATAAATAAGCAAGAAGTTGATATCTATGTTATTGTGATTTCTAACCATCACTCCTTCACCATTTCTCGTTTGAGATTGTCACCTTCCTAATGAAATTTTCAATCACTTTTTGTTTGGCCCTTTTTTAGCTAAGACAAGATATATTTTTTCTCATACATTTACCTTTATAATTCTTGGAAACTTTTTTTCTCATGTGTTCATATGTTTATATATTAAAAGTGGGTGTTATTTTTATAATTCCTCTGAATTTTCCATGGTTAGTTGTTTGACATTGTTGTACTTGTGATTCTACCACAGTCCACCTTTTCAAATTCAAGCCTTTTATGAATGTTGACTATATTTTGTTCTTCATGTTGAAAAATTTGTAGTTGTCACAAAGTTTGGATAGGAAAATTTTCCACTATTCCCATTGATTTATGTACTCGCTCCTTTTAAATCCCTCTCTTGTGATTTTTATAGATACTTCATGGCCACATTTAGTGTAATAATGATACAATAAAATAAACTTTATCCTTTCCCAATCAAATAGAACTACTGTTTTTTTCCAAGGAAAACCTCATGGGGAAACCCAAGAGATGCTTCCCTACTTTCCTGTACAACAACCCTAGTATATCTACTAGCATAGAGTAGTGACCATCATGCATGGGGGATTAAAGTCATTTACCTTATGGGAATGCCAAAATTTCCAATGTGTTTAATCAAGGGGGAGACTACAAGAGATATTCGCCCCCATTTTTTTTGAAAATGAAATTGTGTCTGACTCCTTTACCACCTTTATACAATAATTTGGTAACATTAAGTAGAGTTTTCATATCCCTAGGGGTCAAAAACCTCTCCCTACCTATGAAAAAACACCTTTAAGCCATAAGGAGGCTAATCCTAATGCAACCTGAGGACTTGAATTGGCCAGACATCTTCCCATGAGAGTGCTAATTCATAGTTACTTTATCATAGGTTAAAATTAGATCAAATCTTGGTTTTCCAAATAAAAACTCATTTATCACTTTTTATACCCCTTCAATGTAGTGTGAATGTGAACTTACCCTATGTCGTTATGACTAAAACATAAAAGGATACCACTAATTACCTTGGTTATAATATTGATTAATACTACCCCTCTACACTTAGACTTAAATAAAATATTTTTCCCATCTATATGCAATAACTCCCTAAGTACGATGGATCTAATAATCCTAAAGAGAATATATGTTTTTTGTTCTGATAAAGATTTATAATCAATGATGTGTTGGCTAAGTTCTTTCCTTCCAATCCAATTTGACTAGGTCCAAGTGGATAGAATGGAATCTCCATTGATGCCCATAATGGGTTTAATAATATAAATCCTAAGTCCATTTACTAGTTTAGACACCTCATCCACCAGTCCATTTTTTAAAATAATTTAACTATAACAAAATCGAACTCCATTACCTAGCTGATGAATATAAAACATGGGAGTTAGGATTCTAGGATTGACACAATAGAATAGATGGATTAAGGATAATTTCACTAAGTCCAATTAGATACAAGCTTTCACTGAGGGTTGAAAAATATGTTATGCTTTAAGTGATGAGAGCTAAGGCACAAAACTTAGATCGAGCCATGTTCTTGCCTATAAAATAGCAAAAATCGATGTCTTGGCTTGAACTTTTTACATTTTCATACTACCTCCAAACCCTAGCTAGATAGAACCATACTCCTAATAATTAGAAAACTGTAAACCCGCCATGAACTCCCAAAGAGAACCTCAAAAACAAAATGCCCAAGCTCGTAGGCCTAATCATCCAAATGTGTAGAATCCTCCAAAGAATTACTAGGATATCAAAGGGGCACAAACCAATGTGAATGTGAATTGAATTAAAGCCTTTTATGAATGTTGACTGAATTTTGTTATTCATGTGAGCAAATTTCTTGTTGTCAAAAAGTTTGAATAGGAAACGTTTCAACTATTTCCATCCTTCCTCCCTTTAAATCCATATCTAGTCATTTTTATAGATACTTAATGACCATAGCTAGTGTAATAATGATACAATAAAAGAAACTTTATCCTTTCCCAATCAAATAGATCTACTATTTTTTTTTCCAAGGAAAACCTCATGGGAAAACCCAAGAGATGCTTCCGTACATTCTTGTACAACAAGTCTAGTAAATATGCTAGCATAGAGTAGTGGGCATCATGCATGAGGGATTAAAATCATTTACCTAATGGCACAAAACTAGCCAATGCTTAGCAACATTGGTGAAAAATATTTAAGCTAACCAATTGGACAATAGTAAAACAACTTATTTGAATTTGGTTTCTAAAACAATGTCACTAACCCAACTCAATTCGTTGGATCAGAATATAAACAAGTGCCTTTTGCTTGTAGCAGCATGACTAAATGTATTCTGGAGAACATCAATGGATGTGCCAATCACACCATGGATGGCAAATGAGTATCCCATAAAATAAAGACTATGGAAAGAATTTCACGTCCATCTTTAGATGTCCTCCCATGTTCTTCATAGTGGTCTGATGACCACCTTTTCATTAAAGCTTCTGGATAGTGCACCATTGGTAGCCTAAATATTCCTGATACCAATGCAACAATTCTTGTTGTTACGCCTGTAGAATAACCAGTCATACATAGGGCTAGTGTAGGCGATGTGCGTCCAGTTTTCAAAGGTTTATTTACGGATAGACAATCAGAAGCTCCCCAGAGATCTGCTTGAGAAATACACAACCCTCCACATTAATAGGAATACATTTTACGTCAAATATGTCCATTTGGAAATGATGGAAGGTATATACCTAACTTGTAGCCAAATTCTTGACATTCCAGGAGACTAATTTATGTGAATTTTTCAATGTCAAAAGTAGCCTTGGCCTAATTTAGAAATATAAAGAACCAAAAAAGGAAAATATTTTTCGATGTATAAGGTCATATAATTGCAATATTTACATCATAGTACATCTACAATGGTACCTATCCTACTTGTCGGCCAGAAAAGGAATCAATGAGGTCGAAAACTGAAGGGAAAAATACTCAAGGCCCTCTCATGACCATGCAATGTATAAAGCCATAACAAAATTCTTATTGGCTCTGAGTCTCATGCATAAAAGTAGCTATGGCTTCCTCATATGTGCCAAAGACATACATGTGAAACAATGCTCATCTGCTCCACCCAAAACCATTCAGATCAAACCCTCTTTCCTTGTAGGAAACCGTGGTATCACCATTGGAATTCAAGTCCAAATCCTCTGTCATTTTAGAGAATTTGTACACCTTGGAGCATATTTTATCTTGATTCACATAAAATTTGGATGCCTCATATATTTTACTATTTTATTGAATAGATAAACCACTAGAAGAGGCTAATGTTCATTACATGGGTGGATCAACAAGAGCTCCATTTATTTTACACTCTTTTCCTTCTTTGTATGATAAACAGTTGTAATTTTCTTCTGCTTGTACTATGTCACTGGTAGCCCTCTCATGAAAAAAAATTGAAGAATACTTGGTCCTAGAGGAAGGCGAAGAAATATTTTCTTCTCCTGTTAGTTGTTGCAGCCTCATATCATCTCTGAGTTCACACTGATAAAAATTCACTTTGTGATCATAAGTAGACCTTGGGCGTTTTCTACCAACAACTTGAAAATTCTCTGTAAGACTCTTCTCATAACTCTCATTTAATTGAGGCAACTATATGTAGAATATTATATAGCCTAGGATTGTTGATGAGCAATCTGAGATTCTAGAATTAGACAAGGGATTTCAGGCATTTTGGATAAGGTCAAAGTAGAAAATGTAGAGTTAAAACACTCATTTTTCAATTTTGAGGCCAACTCAGGAAGTTTTGCATGAGTAGCTTCCAATATAGTTTACCTCACATTGTAACCTACAAGAGTTCCCCTTTCTTTTTCTAGAATTTTTCGCAAGTACTTTCACTGTGCTTCTATACGACCTTGCAAGCGTCTTTGAACCTGCTAAAAATAAAGGCTCAAAATAAATGTGACTTTTTTAAGTTCAGACTTCACAAAATCATAGTAAAATCATGTACAAAAATTGGAAGCTAACAAAAGGGAAATATATCCCTTGCCTCCAGCTGTTCGTGCAACCTTCCATGTACCTCCATTTGCATACTTAGAGTCTTTGTTATTTGTAAGGTGTTGAGATACAAGAATATAATGTTAGCTAGTATTCCTCAATATTAAGAGGAAAAAATCATTTGGAGAGGATAAAATGGCCTAGAGACCTTAAAACAGAAGCACCATACTCTCCTAATAGAAATAGAATACAACTGTCTCACAAATCCTAACAAAATTAATAAACTTTTTTTAACAAAAGCCACCTAGTTTTTGGCTCCAAAAGGATAGGTCAAAATTTGGGAACATATCACGCTGGGAATTCTCAGGTAGAGTCCATAACGGAATGCACTAAGAATATAAGTTGAGAAAGTTATGGTAAACTCTCTCCACACTATAGCTAGACCATAGCCCAATGAACAAAGAAATTGAAAGGATAAACCCAAGATATGAGCGGGCTCAGAAAATAATAGAGTTTGAATAGTATGCCTATCCAAATTGAATGAAAATCCTATCATAAATAAAATTACTTAAAATAGAGAAAATAAATTGTGTTGTGTCTAAACAAATGTAGATGAAAAGATGATAGCGGTGTGTAGTCTATCATATTTGTTGGAATGATAGTGCCAACCCAGTATGTTTCATGTGACATCTGGTATAAAGAGGAGTTAGACTTGGAAATTATTCCAAATCCAATGGTTGTGCAAGGGAGCATTCATATTCTTAGTATAAAGAATCTAGTTCAAGAAACATGATGATCGGTATTGCTAGTAATACCTAGTTTGTTGCAGGTTTAGAGAACAAACCAACAAATCATGAAGCTAGAAACTAGATTCCAATGAATGAAATCCAAATGGACCTGCGGATATTACTTCTTTTTTGTTACATCTGCTACCAAGTATTACTTGTGGATCACATCATATTGCATTCACACAATCACCTAGGGGAAGTAGTGCTTCTTCTGAAGGACAGGGCTTGTTATCATTTGTTTCTAGGCCTTCACAGGATAGTCATTTTAATACTTTTTGGAATATTCAACATAGATGTGCCTATGCTAGAAGTCACTGGTTTTCAAGTCCCACAATATCTTAGATCAGTAAAAATATTGATGGAACACCAGGGTGATGGTTTGGAAGGTGTACCATTTGGATCACTGCAAGAAATTATTGCTGAAGTGATGGACGCAATAGAATAATGACTATGGTTTGTAACTTACCAAGAGTTTTTAATGAAGATTAGTTTTAGAGACAATGACTACTATTTTAATGAAATTTTTTTATGTACTTCTTAAATCTATGAGATTGCTATACTTTACAATTTGTAGCTTTATGAAATGATCTATCTATATAGATCCTTGCTTGTAAAAGCAACTTGGGTAGTGGGATGTGTAGGGTGAATTGGATTGCTCCCAACACAGGGAAGGAGGGCCAACATAGAGTAAAGTTTCCAAATCCCTCTCAAGACAAATATCAAATATGAAATTTGGTTCAAGTTATTTATAATATTCCTTTTTGTTACTTAGTGATTAATGTTCTTCCTCTTAGGTTCATATCCAAATAGATTCCCGAGACTCAAAATGTTGATTCTTGACAAGTGTCTCTGAGACGTTGGTTTTAAATATGTCTAATCTTGTTTGGTCTGTGGTAACAACTATGGAAGGAAGGGGATGAGTTGCTAGTGAGGTGATCTCTACTTAAATTCTGTGAAATTCTCATCTCGAGTCTTTTTTTAGCTAGGTGTAACTTCAATTCCTAAATCATTAAAGATAAAGATATTTTCAAGGTTACTACACATCATGAAATTAAAAAAAATATGTATTATAATCAATATCTCAGTCATATGCAAGAATTTTAAAATTTGACTTTTCTTTGAAAGCTAGAAAGGAGTTTTAATGCCATTTATATGAACATCATATCTACTTCACGTGTGACCAGAAATTTTTTAGACACTTGTTATAAAATCTGTTTGTTGGCAACTTGCACATGTTATTTTTATTACTCATGTTCTACATGTGTTTACCAGCAAAACCATGATTTTGTATTTTTTTTATCCTAAGACACACATATCCCTACAATTCCTGATTTATCTCTGTCTAAATTGTAACATATTACATACATATCCCTACAATTCTTGTTTTCATCCCTGTCTAAATTGTAACAGATTACTTTCCTTCCCTTTGTAGCAGACATACTTTTCTCTTGTAGATTTCCATAGGTTTCATACTACCTATATTTCATTTCATTCTATTAATATATTAATCATAACTATCCCTAATTCACCATGCCAATATTTGTTATTTTTTCCCAAAGAAAAATCGAGTGAAATTCAAGGGTTCTTCCATACATTTGAGGATGACATCCCTAGTAAACTGATTGGTATAAAGACTAACCAAGTTCCTAGCAACCTTGCTGATAGGTGGTTGAGTGAATCCCTTGGGATATATGTGTGTGTGTGTGTGTGTGTGTGTGTTTGCGTGAAAGAAAATGCATCTTATAATCCAATAATACATGCAAAAGGAATACATGATACAATGTTGACTAATACTCTCAGTAACAAGAATCCTCTCATCTTCACATATTCTAGAGTGACAAAGAGAGTTTTCAAATTGAGAACTATCTAATATTTCTTGCAAAAAATGTTGATTTTTGTAGCTCGGGAAAGTACTTCTGTAGAGGCCTTATGTCTAGGTTTGCAGAAGTTTCCAAAAAACTCATAGAACACTTACTCAAGTGTCAGAAATTTGATAATGTAGCTTAGCCTGATTCTAATTTAGAAAAAAAACATATTAATATGTTGGATTTTTGAGATAAAAGAAACTTAGGAAAAGCAAAGTAATTTGCTTTAGTGATATTTCTTTAATCTTAACCATTGATCTCAAGGGGAGCGAGATATGATTTCAACTGTTAATCGTTTTTATATTATGGTTAGGGGTAGATATTTAGCTGAATGAAAAGTAATAAAGGAAAGACTACGGAGAGGGAGAAGATACACCATATAACAACACTAGCCTCAAGAGGAGGAGTGTGATACTCTAGAGTGTCAAGTTTGAGGGAGTGCATAGAAGCTCGAAATATAGATCTACAGAGAATATCAAG
This sequence comes from Pinus albicaulis, assembly GCA_034641835.2. Classification (NCBI taxonomy): domain Eukaryota; kingdom Viridiplantae; phylum Streptophyta; class Pinopsida; order Pinales; family Pinaceae; genus Pinus; species Pinus albicaulis. The sequence continues at coordinate 384,772,469 of CM076582.1, read as the reverse complement.
CATTGATTTAGGGAAGATCTACTATATCACTTGCAAGATTATTTTGTATTATGTATTTTCTTAGTTGGGCCATTATCCTAGGATGAGAGGCCAAATAGGTTCTAATACATTGTTAATGATGAAATGATTTGATTGGGAAAAAAATCTGTGTCATTGTCATTGAGATTGAAATATTTTCTTCTGTTGAATTTTATTGCATTACGAACCTATATGTTCATTTAAAACAATTGATAAATATTTCTATTAGGAATTTAAGTGCCAGGTGCTAGGTTTTCAGGAGATTTAACATGGTATTAGAAAAAAAATATGAAGTAAGTTGATCTCAGAATCATAGAAGCCAATTATTGTACACGAACACTAGCCTAGGTTTGATTGTGATCGTGAAAAGGCATTTTTTCTAGGACCGAAGTAAATTGGTCATATAGTGCCCTAAAGAAATTGTTAATTTTTTTAGGGATTGAAAAAGGTTCATATAGATTATTTTGTATGTTGTATAGGGGTTGAATAAATTATCCACACATGAAAATGTTGTGTAAGTCATGGGAAAAATAGAGTGGTTGAAACAAGGGTCAAGCCTTGCTACCAATAGAAAATGACAACTGCACAAAGAAGGGGTGGTCGACGCAATCTTATTGGTAGAAAATGATCTAGCAACATCACCATGATGAATCACGTAGTTTTGAGTGTGGTTTTCCAGGAGTGGTGGGAATGTGTTGTTGACAGTCATCGGTGGAAGAACTATGGCCTACAGGCAAGCCCAAACTCGACAAAAATAAAACCACAAGAAGCATAAGGTGGAAAATCACTAAGAGGGAAGCAACATGGGCTAGACTAGTGTACACCACTCAACTGTTGAGAAATCACTAGGGAAAAGGCACACAAATGACCGATAGAAGGGTAGGTGTCAGAATATCTAGTTTGTAGATGGAGGAATGATTTCAGAGCCATCTAGACCCGTGTTAGTGCATGCTTAGTAGCCACCACACATGTGGTCAAGTATCCTAGTTGTAGCAATAGTGACAGGTCATGAGGCATAATCTAACCAAGAATTGGAGAAAATGCAGTTGATAAGCGGGGAAGCACATAGATCGTAGTCATAGGTAAGTAGGTGGGCTATCGGGCCGAGTGCATGAGCTTGCGTCAAACTTCCTGCTCCTACATCCAAAATAGTGTTGCCTTCGAAATGGTGCACATTCTCAAATATAGTTTTTTAATAAGCATACATCCTCAGATATCACATTTGGGAAAAGAGTTGTAGGGAATCTCCACAATTCCCTCATTGCCCATGTCTTTCCTTGTACCAAATCACTAACATTTGTGCATAGCATTTAATAAATAGCATATATTTTATGTTTTCAACATCTCATAATTATAATGAAAAATTGCCTCATGATGTTGTTTGTCAACGAACTTTGCCTCATGAGAAGGTGTCTCATCCTCAAGAGAAATTTTCTCATCAACAAACCATTTTGAGGGAATTTATAAAGAGGATGATAGAATAATTCAAGAGAGATAGTTAAATATGAATTCATATTTCCCTATTTTTGTTGGTGAGATGGGTAATGAAGCACCGATGGATCAAACCCTGCTGCCTATAGGAAAATAAAACTACAAAAAGAAGGGGTGGCTGACATAGTCGAGTTGGTAGAAAAGGATCTACAAAAATCTCCTAGAATAAGCACTTAGTTTCGAGTGTAGTTTCTTAGGAGAGGTGGGAAGGTATGTTCGATAGTCATTGGTGGAAGAATTTTGGCCTGCAGGAAATCCCACACTCGACAAAAACAAAACCTTAAGAAGCATAAGCTGGCAACTCACTAAGAAGGAAGCAATAGGGGCTAGACTAGTCGTCACCACTCAATCGTTGAGAAATCACAAGGAAAAGGCACAAAAATGACTGATAGAAGGGCAAATATCAACATATATAGTTTGTGGATGGAGGAGTGCTATCAAAGCTAGTTAGACCTGTGTCAGTGCAGGTTTACTAGCCACGACGCATGTTGTAGAGTAGCCTAGTTGAAGCCGAAAATATGGGCTATCAGGCATAATCCAACTAAGAATTGGAGAAACTGCAATTGACAATCAAGGAAGAAAATATATCGTAGTGATAGGTAAGAAGTTAGGTTGTTGGGTCAGGTGCAGGAGCCTGCGTCAAACTTCCTACGCCTACATCCAAAATAGTCTTTCCTTCAAAATGGTGCACATTCTCGAATATAGTTGTTTAATAAGCATACATCCTCACGTATCACATTTGGCAAACGAGATGTAGGGAATCTCCACAATTCCCTCTTTTCCCATATCTTTCCTTATAAAAAATCACTAACATTCATGCATAGCCTTTACTAAATAGCAGATATTTTTTCTCTTCAACATCTCATAATTATAATGAATAATTACCTCAACATGTTGTTTATCAATGAAATTCTCCTCATGAGAAGGTGTCTCATATCTAGGAGTAATTTTCTCTTCAATAAACCATTTTGAGCGAGTTTATAAAGAGGATGATAGAATAAATTGAAGAGAGATAGTTAAATATGACTTTGTAATTCCCTAGTTTTTTAGGTGAGGTGGGATATGAGGCACTGATGGATCAAGCCCTACTGCCAGTAGGAAAATAAAATTGCACAAAGAATGGGTGGCTGACGCAGTTTGGTTGGTAGAAAAGGATCTACCAACATCACCTTGAAGAAGCATATAGTTTCAAGTGTGTTTTTCGAGGAGAGGTGGGAAGGTATGGTCGACAGTCGCCGGTGGAAGAACTATGGTCTGTGGGAAAGACTGCACTCGAAAAAAACAAAACCACAAGAAGCATAAGGTGTAAACTCACTAAGAAGGAAGCAACACATGCTAGACTCATAGACACCATTCGACCGTTGAGAAATCGCAAGGTAAAAGGCACACTATTGATCAATAGAAGGGTAACTGTTAGCATAGTTAGTTTGTGGATGGAGGAGTTCTATAACTCCTAGCTATACCTATGTTAGTGTAAGTTTAGTATCCAGCATGCATGTGGTTGAGTTTCCTAGTTGAAGCTGTAGTGACGGGCTATGAGGCATAATCCGACGGAGAATTGGAGCAATTTCAGTTCATAGGTAAGCAGGTGGGTTGTCGGGCCAGTTGCAGGAGCCTGCGTCAAACTTCCTGCGCCAATATCCAAAATAGTCTCGCCTAAAAAAAGGCTCATGTTCTCAAATATAGTTTTTTAATAAGCATACATCCTCATGTATCACATTTGGGAAAAGAGTTGTAGTGAATCTCCACAATTCCATCGCTACCCATGTATTTCCCTGTACCAAATCACTAACATTTGTGCATATCCTTTTCTAAATAGAAAATCGTTTCTCTCTTCAACATCTCATAATTATAATGATAAATTGCCTCAAAATGTTGTTTATCAAAGAAATTTTCCTCATGATAAGGTGTCTCATCTCAAGGAGAAATTTTCTCATCAACAAACTATTTTGAGGGAATTTATAAAAAGGATGATAGAATAAATTTAAGAGAGATAGTTAAATATGACTTCATATTTCCCCATTTTTGTAGGTGAGGTTGGTAAGGAGGAACTAATTGATCAAATATCACAGGAAGATTTACAAACAATTCTGCAGTCTTTCCAAAAGGATAAGAACCCTCAGCCACCTAGCAAGACAACAAAATTGTTCTAGGGGTTCTATGACTTCCTTAAAACATACCAACTAAGCATTTCTAACAAATTAAAATATAGAAGCAAGATTTGGGACCATTCAATACAACATTTAAGGCTTTAATCCCAAAAATTAAACAAGAATGAGATGATTTTAGAGCCATATCACTATGTAATTGCATCTACAAAATCATTGCAAAAGAGAGAGAGAGAGAGAGAGAGAGAGAGAGAGAGAGAGAGAGAGAGAGAGACTACAAAATCATTGAAAAAATTATTGCATGTCAGGTCAAAATCCACTAAGATGATTCGATACCATTATAACAATTTTTCATCCTTCCTAGGAAGCAAATCCATTACATTATAGTAGTAGCACCCCAAGAAGGAATTTATAACATCAAACCCAACAATTACAAGTAATGTTAGTGAGTTTGTCTTTCCAAGGCAGATGATCGAGAAAAGTGGATTTATTTAGGGCTACTCATCCATATAGGCTTCAATGTGCAATTGGTTAACTAGATAATGAATTTTCTTTCCTCAATATCTTTGTAATTATAATTTATGGATTATCCTATTATTTTATCATGCTTATAAGAGACCATGGGTAGGTATGACTAATGGCTCCTCTGCTATTTATGATTGTAGAGTAGGTGGTCTGAACAAAGTTATAACAGAGTAAAAAATAACTATAACCATGACAACTATAAAAATGGGAATTTCCCTAAACTTGACATATTTAATCTTTGTTGATTATGTTTTACTTTTGGGTGATAGGATCAAGGCAGATGGAATTAAGCTAAAGGACCCTACCCTTGAAGAACCGACATTCCTAACTTAAAAACTACCAGCAACTTAGGAGCTAGAAGAATCAACACCAACTTAAATTTGATGCTAAACAATCTTATTATCTCCAAGTATTTCCCTAATCACAATCACCAGTAGATTCTCCTCATGTATTATTTATCTCATTCTATCTATTAGTAAAATCCAAAAAATGTATCTCTACATTTGAATCTTGGGGAGAAAACAAATAATTGTTATCATTTAAATTATCCATATCTCTTGGAGCCCAAAAATCCATTTTCTTTGGTAATATTATCTATAACCTCAAAAACAACCTTATTATAAGTTCAAGGACCGTTATGTCCTCTTGGGTCTTGAGAAAGTATTAGGGAATGAAATTGGGTGAAAAAAAGATCCATTTTTACCATGTTAGAACCTAAGCTCATTGAGATGATGACATGGTTTGAAGACATCCACCATACAAACTAGGACCACCCACACTTATCATTACCATCTCTCTTTCATCATCAATACAAATAAACTGAGGACCTATAACCTGTGGAGGCCCATGGTCATCATTGCAATGTAATTTATTAGAATACATGCCATGTCAGCAAGTTTTTATACGTAATATCTGCATCCAATGTGGGTATGTATTATTATGAGATTTACCACATCCAAAAATGGCATCATTCACATAATTTTGAATAAGTCTACAAATTAGGTCAACATTATTTTTTTCACATTTACAATTTCCCTCACATTTTTTGGTTCCCGAAGCTCAGGCACTTTCATAAAAGAAATAGGAAAATTCAAACAAGAAAAATGGTCCACTCTCTTTTTATTTTATTATATTATAATAAAGTTTTATTATAGGCACTGCTCGTTTTTTTGTTTTGGTTAGAAAAGGGTTTTCTCTTCGTTTTATGTTCTTTTCAATTTATCATATGTGACATGTTGAGAAATGGGAAAGAATAATGTGTGACATTTATCTTGAAGAAATTGATGTTGAATCAAAGGATACATAGTTTAACCAAGCTACAGTTTGTTTTGGTAAAGACCGAGGAATATCTTACAAAGTTTCAACATAAATAGTATATCCGTTTTTCTTTTTCAGATATGTTCTTTTTTTTACCAGAGATATCACAACAAGAAAAATATTGTAGAAATTATTTGACCTCATTGAGGTAGGCTTTTATGATGTCCTACATGATTGATACCTTCTCATATGTGAGGAAGGATTTAAATATGAATCAATATGTTCATGAAACAAATTAGATTCAAATTTTATAGATATAAAAGATAAAAAAAAAATCTCAATGTGTTCATTTGATTGTTACTTGACTCTATTGTGGGCCGGTTACAAGAACTGTGATTGGAAAAAGGATTGGGATACAATGCATAAAACGTCTTGGATATGATTCATTTGCTGTTAGAGATCCATTAGGGACTTGCACCATCGACTTTGGAAATGCTTCTAGTAGGAAATCATATGGTTTTTAATGTTGTAATTATTTCACCTCAGGCTTATTTTGGGCAAGAAAATGTTTTAGGAATGCCAAACACGACATGGATCGATAGGTAAATAATTTTTTTATAATTTCAATTTCCATTCCATGATATCCTCTCTTTATTGTTTGATTGTATTTTCAAAGTTTCTTTTGATTTTGTTTTGTCGTTTAACTTTGAAATTGAAAATACTTGGTATCATGTCCATTTAAACAAAAACCAAAGCTTGAAGATGAAATTAGTATTACACAATATTTATTGGAACACTTATAGCTATTTTGTGTTAAAATATTTTCATGAATATCATAAAAGTTTACTTTCATGTTGTTATTTGAGCACATGTTGATTATATACTTGACCAAGTTCATGTGTTAGAAAATGAAATGTTTTTACGAATAAAACAACAAGGATTAAACATCACACCTCATATTATTTGTTTTCACAAGTTATTTACAACTTGAGCATTTTAGGATATAACTTAATTGACATGATTTTTCCTAAGCTTTCCCTAAAGGTTGAATATTAAGTTACTAAGGTGTTATTTTCTATATATGGTGAAATTTTATTTTCTTTGTTTATACAGGTCATATGGCCACATTATAGTGGCCACTATTGGCCAACTGAAGAAAATTTGTTTGAGTTTTTTACTTGTATGGGGAAAAATGGCTTTGACATTGCTGATGTTGAGGTATATGTCGTATAAACTATTTATAGTCAAATTTTCTTTATATTTTAGTGTTCATTATCATTCATTTCTTACACTCTAAATTTTATCTTCTTTTGTTTTTAGAAAATAAACTCAGTATTGATGATAAGAAGTAGAAATTGAAGAAAGAGGAGAGAAATAACATCGGAGCAACAAATGCAAAAAAAGATAGAGAAGAGAACTGGTCTGGTGATACCCTTAGAGCTAATATCTCGCATAAGCACACATATAGATACTGATGTTTAAGTCTTCAGAGTTGGTGAATTCACTTGAAATGCCTTGGAAACACAATGATAATTTTTTGAAGTGATGAAACATCATTTCATGTGTAAATTGTAGTCCAACCAATATTAAGTTGGAAACTCATTGTAATACTTTAACATTTCATATAATATAATTTATGTGGTTGAAATTATTTATAATTGCACTTGATATTGTTTAGTATTATAATTAACATATGCAACTTTATGTTTTCATATTAGATGAACATGAACATTGTATGACATTTTCTAAATTATACAAATTAATTTATGTTGATTAATAATGAACACATAAAATCAATTTAAAACTACTAAATTAGTAGTTTATACTGGTTAATGATTAAAGAAAATAAAAAAAATATATGAACAAATTAGTCCTTTATAATGATTTATAATGGAAGTAAATGAAATGAATATAAACTACTAAATTAGTCATTTCTATAATGAATGTGAAACTACCAAAAACAAATAAATGACTACTACAAATGATAAATTTGTGACTACAAATAATGACTAAATTTTTCATATATACGACTATTAGTAGCTAATTTACAGTATCTTATAACATGATAAAAAATTTAGTCATATTTCTTTGGTCATTAATTTGTTTCAAACGATGACTAAAATTTGCATATATATGACTATTAGTAGGTAATTTATAGTATCTTATAACATGACCAACATTTTGGTCATATTTTTTTGGCCATTAAACGGTTTTCTCAGGTGATTATATAGTAATACATTTTGTTGTATATTTGGTCATTAATTGTGACAATTAATGACCAAATCAATGATTAAATAAATGACCAAATCAATGACTAAATTAATGACAAAATAAATGACTAAATTAGTGACCAAATATACTAATAGCCAACAAAATTGAGATAACCGATTAATGACTAAGCTAAAAACAATTAAAAGTTGGTCGCGTTATAAGATACTGTAAATTACCTACTATTGGTCACTGACCGAAAAATAAGAGCTTATATGCAAATTTTAGTCATTTTTTTAGTAACTAATTAGCTATTTTGGAGTATTCATAACCAAAGAAAGCGATAAATGGAAGAAGGACGAAGAAGTGTGGACAATCATTCAAAAGGTGCAGCAAGATTCTAGTACATATGATACATTTAGTTGGAAAAATGATTCCTTATGGTACAATGATCGCTTCTATATTTGAAATAATTCCCGACTAGAACAAAAGATTCTTTTGGAATTGCACACTTCTCCTTTAGGAGGACACTCTGGATTTTTAAAAACTTACCATAGGGCGAAGAAAGATTTTTTTTTGGATGGCCTTAAATTTGATATTCAAAATTTTGTGGCGGAATGTTTGATTTTCCAGCAAAATAAAGTTGAGACAATTAATACGCTAGGTCTTCTTCAACCTTTATCCATTCCAAGCCAATGTTGGGAGATTATTTCAATGGATTTTATCATAGGTTACCTAAGCCTGAAGGAAATAGTGTCGTCATGGTGGTCGTTGATATAATTATGAATTATGCACACTTTTGTAAATTATCTCATCCATTTAAAGAAAGTACAGTTGCTACTACATTTATGGAAACAATTCAAAAGCTACATGGAAACCCAAAAATTATTGCAACTGACAGAGATCCCATTTTTATTGAAAAATTTTGGACGAGATTATTTTCTTTTTTGGGTACTCAACTAGCTCATAGCTCATCTTATCATCCTCAATTTGAAGGTAAAATTGAGATAGTGAATAAAAATTTCGAAGAATATCTTTGTTGTTTTTTATCTGATAAGAAAAAAAAATGGGTCAAGTTGTTATCTCTCACTGAATGGTGGTATAAAACTTCCTTCCATATTGTAGCAAAAATGACCCCATTTATGGCACTTTATGGATATCATCCACCATCCATCACATTTTATTTAAGAGAAAATTCTAGGGTTCAAGCAATGGAATATCACATCGAGCATCAATAAGAAGTTCTCCTACTCTTAAAGGATAACCTAAATTTTGCACAAGGTCGAATGAAACAACAGGCAGATTAACATCGTAACAAGAGAAGATTTGATGTAAGAGACTAGGTATGTTTACAACTACAGCCATACAAACAAATATCCCTCAAGCAAGCTAAGAAGGATAATAAATTATCGCCAAAGTACTATGGTCCTTACAAAGTGTTTCAGAAGATTGGTACTATGGCATACAAATTGAAGCTTCCTGCTTTTTCATGAGCATCCAGTTTTCCATGTTTCATGCTTAAATAAGGTTATAGGGGATGAACTTCCAGTTCAAACAATATTGCCAAAACACTATGAGGAAGGAAAAATCATATTGGAACTTGAAGCAGTCATGGAAACAAGAACTCGATAGCTACGAAATCGATCAATTCAGAGTATCTCATCAATTGTAAGAACTTACCCACTGAATATTCTACATGGGAGGATGAGAATTTTATACAGAAGCATCTAAAGCTACTCAAGCATTGAGGAAAACACTTTTTTGAATGAGAGGGGCATGTTAGGTCCATATATTACTATTATAGTCACTTATTGTTGTTAGTGTAACCCCCTTATTGTTATTGTTGTACGCCTGTAACCCCAACATTGTTATTATTGTGCCCTTACATTTTTATTGTTAGGTTGGCTAGGATTATATTGTGACCCCATGGACTGCTATATATAGAAGGAGGTTTTGTCATTTGTATCATCCAATAATTGTTCATTTATGTAATGTAAACGAGGTTGTCCCCTTGAAGTGGCTTATTTCTAAGGTGTTGTCCTCTTTTTTCTTCTATTTTTGGAGTTGGTTTCATAACACCAATATTATAGGTGTTAGCCTCTCCCATTAGCTGCAGTTTATCACATTTAGGAACACATAAATTATCCAGCCTATAGAGTAAAACTAATTCTAAATATGATATTCAATCATGTTGTCACCATCATATACATGAATATGGCATTGAAACTGATGAAACACCTGCTTGAATTCCCCATCCTCTATATATTTCTCTGTTTATGCATCGTGGATGAAATTATCCATGTGAGTAAGAGTTCCCACCATTTCGATCTTAAATATGAGAATTCTTGAATCCATGTCAGCTACCTTATTGTTTATTATTGTCTTATACTTGATCACTAAATGACAATGCTATAGAAATCGAATTTAACTGTAATGCATGGTCTATTGTAGCTTACTTTGGTCGTATAAGTACTGTATTGGTTGGTGAATAATGTGGATTATTTTCTCCTTTCCCATCAAATAGTGTTTCCATTTCTTCATAGCATGGGCCAACACATAGAGATTGCTCTTGTAAGAAGGGTAGTTAAGAACCACCCTATGAAATATTTTATATTAGTCTAGCATACAATGATTCCTTCCTACATCGGGACCACTCCCATAGCATAACCACTTACATTTGTCTCTACTTCGAATGCCTACAACAAGTTTGGTACTGCTAGAATCAATGTTTGATTTATCTTCTTCTTTAAATCCTCAAATTCCCTCAGCTGACTCTTTCACCACTCAAAATCCTTGGAGCCTTCTCTTATTACATGGAGTGTTGCTACTAATTCTAAAAATGAGGCTATAAATTTCATTAGTTACTATGTTTCCCCAATGAGACACCTAACTTTAGAAACATTAGTAGGCACAAGGAACTTCATGATGGTGTCCATCTTGCTAGTATCTGATCTGAAATTGAAATTTTAGTTCTAACCTAGATTAAACTTTAAAAATGTATAAAGAAAAGTGATTAAAAAAATCATTTAATTGAATGCTTTAATAAAATATGTTCAATAACATAAGCAAAAATTCACAAGAAATAGAACAACACAATTGATAACGGAGTTCACCCCCTCCACTGGGATACCTCTCCGGATTCGCCTCCAAAAGGATGAATTGATCTATTGTCTTTCTGAATAGAGATAGATGTACATCTACTTTTACATCAAGGTGGCCAGCCGAGAAATCTCAACTATACATCCATAATATGAAATACTTATGAGCTATCCAAGCTCTGCTTGAAAATAAATTTTCCAAGCACTCAAAATCTTTCCTTACTCTCTTACCTTCCCTTTACATAGAATGGAAATTTATAGCTTTTAAGAGCCCAAAACTAAGGAGGAAATATCTCATTATCTCTTATTTTAAGGAGGAAATAATTCTCATATCCCTTAAAATTTTCCCATGATATTTCTATGGAGGAAATATCTCAATATCTACTTTCAAGGGCCTTATCCCTAAAACCTTAGGGATGAGAATAATATATCAACTTCTATATGAAGTTAGAAATTGAATTTTTGAATTGTTAAGGAAAATCCTCTCAACATTTTCAATTTCTATTTTACAAATTTAAATATATGATCACGTCTAAAAATAAGGAAACCATAAACATAGGATTAATATGAGTATATCTTCATAACGCTCCTTCGATTGTCTAGATCCACCTGGATCAATCCTCCCCATTAAAAAAATAAAAATAAATTATTCCTATAAAATTATTTAAAAAAAAAATTTGAAGTTGATTTTGAATGAAGTCAATTCTTGCTTTGAATTTTGGGAACAATTTTATTTGTGTTCAATGTCATCTTGCATGCTACCTTGTTGGAAACAATGTTGGGTTTCCGCACTAAATCTCTATTCTCCATAACATGCTTTGAATGTTGAACCAAATCTTAACCAAACAGGAAGATGTAAATTGAATTTTTGTCCATGCTGAAACCATACTCGAAAACAACCTTGACTACCCATAAATTCATGTCAGGAGCCCATACCAAAAATCCAGTTGACTGCCAAGAACGTTCCAAAAAACATTAACGCTGACGAATTATGGAACACATTTTCAATGCCAAAACTGAAGATGTCCCTCATCACATCATCACTTGTATTAAAAAAAAAACCAAGCTCGCGAGATCTTTGTAATGATCAACTGAACAGGGACCCTATCTTTAGATGCTTCAGGACTTCTAGTACAAAATAATATGTACTACGCACAACATCAGATAAATCATGTCTTGATAAATCTATTTCTCAGTGAGTATCCCAGGCATTCAATGCTGTTTTTGCCAGAGAAAATTGGGTCACATCAGAAACACTACCTACAAATCAAGCTACCACAACTCATCCTGAATTTGGAAACTAATTTATTGTTGGTTTAATGAATCAGCAAACTCTCAGCATTTTCCTATAAATAAGTTGGACCAAAAAGTGTTAACAGTTGTAATATATGAATAAATTCCACCATAAAAATGGCTTGTGCCTTTCCATATTTAGTAGGAATAGATGGCCATGCATTCTTTAACACACCCTATGCACCAAGAGCTACTTCCTGAGCTGGTTTTGTTCCAGCCTTTAGTCCACCAACTAGCTGTGAGATACTAAAATTAGCTACTTCAGAGCCTTGAAGCTTTGAAAATTTATAGAGCAGCACGTGGATAGCGACGCCATTTGTCCTATTGTGCATCACTATGTTCTACAATGAACATAAAACCTTCTGATGTTTGACCACTTTGTTTCCCACCAACATGAGGAAAATTGCATTCCAAGGTTCGAAGGCACTATATTGTCAAGCCGGTTCAAGCTATTGATATCGGACCTGTCTGATCCCCCAGAAGCATTAATGTCGCGTCCTATAGAATATCCAATAGTATCTCTCGAGTGAAGGGTTCCAACATTTTCTGAGCCTCTTCCACAACTATTTCTACCATGCCTTTTGATTCTTTAGTTTTTTCGCTTCTTCGTAGACGTGACCAACCTTTCGGATCGACTTCCAACATTGTGGAGTTCTGCATCTGGACGTACTGCTGATCATGCCATAGGATCTTCATTCTTTTGATGAATTCATGGAACCTTGACCAAAATTTGTAGTGGATCTGAAGAAACTGCTTCCAAAACTTCAGAAAGGAAATATGATTATGTCATCGGTGATGTTTATCATCAGATTTTTGTATCAGTCACCAAAGAAGGATGCAAAACGATCTCGCCTTAATAAACGATATTATCATGGTGGAAGCCGCTATTTCCATTGCTTCAAGATAAAATTCTGCATAAAATACCTATTACAGAATACCATTAAGGTGGCCATAATCATGTGCACTCCTCCATTCAATGCTGGGTGCTCCTGAAAATTGATATGTATATGTATGGGCACTCCACTTCCAATTTCGCCATTACAGGTCGTTTCTTGAAGAGGAATTCCACTATGGATAATGGATGACTGATATTGCTTTTCATAAACCCAAATGATGATGACGTATGAAAACATGGTAACAAGGTAGCCTACAGTACAGAGAATGAATGAAAAAGGATATGCCTTGTCTTTCATATCTCCAAATGTTTCTAAATAATCACTCAGAAAATGCATCGAAGCCATCCTGAGGAAGACACCAGCAGAAAACTAAGTTCCCAGCAAAAGAAAGCTCTTGTTCCATTTGAGGAAATGCCCCATCATCATTTCCCCCATGGGCTATGACAAATGGAATCAGGCCACAATTGATTGTGAGCATAACTGCACATTTAGTTGTTGCAAAAGCCATGTAGAAGGGCATGTTGGCAATCATTTGCAACATGGCTATTCCCATTGCAATTGCAGTGCATATCTTGTGCAAACACATTGTCCATAGAGCTTTCCATGCATCATGTTTCGTCGCTGAAACACTGATGGCGATCCCTTTAAAGGCTGAATGAGAAAAGAGTGTGATTATGAGAAATAAATTATCTCAAGAAGATGTCTTCTTTACCACCTCTCTATTTTCAAATGACATTTCAATAAAAATTGAAAGAAAAACAACGTGTCTGATTTTCACATGGAATCACAATCAATGACTTTATAACTTGATCCTCAATCCTCTGCAATGAATTTTGTTGGCCGTGGCTCATATTCATAGATCCCAGGATAGTTGCAATCATTACAGTCATCGAGAGGCTAATTGGCTTCTCACTCATGTATAAAACATTGTTTGAGTCTTTACTTTCATAATTGCGATTAATGGCATATATCTCGGAAACAATTTGAAAAGAAATGTTGAACAACAAAGCTACTATTCTAGTCCTGTAATTTTTTGATGCAACAAGCACCATTTCTTTGCAACATATGCATTCTTGTAAGTGCCAATGGATCTCCCAATTTTATCCAGAGTGGATGCAGTATCTCATTCCTCAATCCAAGCAGTTTGAGAAAACTCCTTCTCCAACCCTCATGCCTATGGAGCCATTCAACTATACGTTGTGCTCTTGGCTCTGGTTCTGCAATCTATTGAGGATCAAATTTGAAAAGGACTTTTTTCCATCTCATCATCACAATTCATATTACTCCTTTGATACATTTATCTCAATAATATCAACATTTCAACAGACTTTTCATCTGGAAACAAACTCTGAGAAGATTTTTTTTTTTAAATTAATAAGAAACAATATCCATTTCTTACCCAACTAGGTGAATGGATTTTCTTTGATTGGCTTTGTTTCATCACTAATACTATTTTCTTGTGCTTTAGTTGCAGGTTCCTTTCGCAACTTCAGAATATATATTTGTGAGAATCGTTTTTTCTGCTTATGTCGAAGCTCTGGATGTAGATCCCAACAATTTTCCTTCCGGTGCCCATTTTTTCCACAATGAACAAAAAAATTCACTCGTCGATTCCTTGGTAGAAATGATTTCAAACTTTGATCAGGAGAACAAGATTTAGTTCTTCCCTTGAAGTGCTCATCTCTTCATGGCGACCGCTTTCCATCACCATTACCACCATGATTTGACTTTCTTCCCTTTGTAGATTTGGAACACTCTCCAATTTTTTTATAGAAAAATCCTACCTTATGAGGTCATCTCTTCACCTAAATAGGACTGATGATGACTTGAACATTAACTCCAAGGCCCCTTCTGTCGTATCCCATCTTGGTCAACAACTTCATACCAATCCCCTTGATATTATTTTCAAAATGTGCAAACGATGCATCATTAACATCATTATTATAAGGTATAGAAAATGAAATGCTTTGTACCTCCTCGGACGCTTGATTATATTCTTGATTCTTTGACGATGATGAAGTAGAAGATGATGCTCCATGAGAACTACGTTTCTCACATGGCTGATAGAAATAATCCTTCAATGTCTCTTTAAAAACATCTATGTCCTTTGTATCTTCGAGCAATATTTTTAGCTTGAGATTCTACTCTCGAGGTGTTGAATTACTCTCTTCCAATTCATTTCCTCTACCATTTCTTTCATGGTTAAGAAAGTTTTCCAATTTTGTTGAATAAAGGAATCGAAAGATGACATTTTGAATCAAACTGATTTACCTTCTCCTTCTTCTGCTTGCCTAAGCTAAAACAGGAAGATGTACCCACTAAGCCAGTTAATGAAATTAGCTCTGATACCAACTTTATATGAAATTGAACTTTTAGTTCTAACTCAGATTAAACTTTAAAACATTTATACAGAAAAATGATTAAAAAAACATTTAATTGAATTCTTTAATAAAATATGTTCAATAAAATAAGAAAGCATTCATAATAAAGAGAACAACACAATTGATAATGCATTTCACCCCCTCCACTGGGCTACCTCTCCAGATTCACCTCCAAGAAGACAAATCGATCTATTGTATTTCCGAATAGAGATAAATCTACATCGACTTTTACATCAAGGTGGCCAGCTAAGAAATATCAACTATAAATCCATACTCTGAAAGACTTATGAGCTATCCAAGCTCTGATCGAAAATGTTGTTTCCAAGCACTCAAAATCTCTCCTTACTCCCTTACCTTCCCTTTACACAAAATGGAAATTTATAGCTCTTAAGAGCCCAAAAATAAGGAGGAAATAATTCTCATATCCCTTAAAATTTTCTCATGAGATTTATATGGAGGAAATATCTCAATCTCTAGTTTCAAGGGCCTTATCCCCAAAAGCTTAGGGATGAGAATAATATATCAACTTCAATTTGAAATTAGAAATTGAATTTTTGAATTGTTGAGGAAAATCCTCTCAACATTTTCAATTTCTATTTTACAAATTTAAATATATAAGCACATTTAAAAATAAATAAACCCTCAACCTAGGATTGACATGAGTATATCTTCATAATGCTCCTTGGGTTGTCTAGATCCTCCTAGATCAGTATCTATATTCAACTCTCATCCATCTATCAAATATTATATACACACTAGAGAATGTTGTGCAAACTAACACTTCTTGAGATATTCAAATATTTTTTTCTTATTTAATGCTTCTATCACATGCATCAAATATAAGATGTGCTCATCGAAACTAGTATTGTATAGTAGTATATCATCCAAATAAAAAATAGCAATTGAATCTATAAAACGGTGTAGTATATCATTCATTAAGCTCATGAATTTAGTTCTTGAATTCCATAGTCCAATCGACATAACTGACCACTCATAAAAACCTTTGTTAACATTGGAAAATCGTACATGAAAAGATGACATTATTTAATGTCAGGAAGAAGGATTTACAAGGCTAATAGATATTAGAGAATATGGAAAATATTTAAAAATCTCTAAGGTCTGACGAAAAATCAAATTTGAGCAAATCAGAAATTCTTTTGCGTGCAAAAACCTTCGATAAGATTACCTTTGCATGCTTTTTGACCCAAAAAGCACGCAATTTTGGGAGTGGCGGAAGTCACTTTCTAGGACCACAAAAAGAACACTCCAGGACAATGATTTCACACTTGAAGCCACCTAAGGACAACAACCAAAACCTCCTTAGGACATCAAAGGAGCACACAATGGAATAAATGTGGAACACAATGGAATCATCCCCCTCTCTTGGTTCACCATTCACAATGTACCAAGAGAGGGAAGGATGATTTGAATTCTCATATAAAAGGCCACCAAGAGATGAAAAACTAGAGAGAACATTTTTATGCTGGCCAGAATTGACCCAACCAATACCAATAGTGTGTGATCTAGAGCAGAGATAGAGAGGACTCAATTGTTGGCCATCCATTAACTTCAGTCCACCATCATAGAGAGAGGGAGAATTTGCATTGAGGCAAGATAAGAAGTAAAGACCTCCCTGCATCGAGACTTCGAACCCCCAGTTCTAAGGACCCCTTGGCAAGTGGGTTAAAGCTTCATCCTCATTTCCTACCATAACTCAATAAGAGGGGTTGTAAGTGCCATTGTTTAGATTATTGCAGTTGTTTGACTCTATTTAGAGTTTTTTTTTTTTTTTTTAGTTTTTAGTTTAGTTTTTATGTTTGAATGTGCATGCTATTTCTCTATATAGTATTTTTATGTTCTAGCATGTTCCACTAACTTGCTTGACTCCATATCTTTTCTGCATGTGACCAATAACTTAAGAGGGTAAACCACACCCCTTAAGTTGGTGTGATTTCATACATGCAGGCACCAAACACACTAACATGGGATTGAAGACTCCACTAACATTTATTTCAAATTTTGTGTGGTTGTGCCTTTTTGTAAAGACTTATGCCTGTGCAGTGGAGTTGGGCTAAAATTTCCCCCTTTTGTCCTTCAGTCTCTAGTTCATCCCATGTAACAGATTGAAGTAGAACAACTCCAAAAATTACTTTTTTAGGAATTTGCAGGCTTTTCCCTCAGATAGGTGTGCCCAAGGCATGCATTTAGAGCTAACTTATGAGCAAACATCGCACCTGTTGTAGCCTTTCGTGGGAAAAAGACAGAATGAGAAACTTCTAC
Source organism: Pinus albicaulis (assembly GCA_034641835.2). Classification (NCBI taxonomy): domain Eukaryota; kingdom Viridiplantae; phylum Streptophyta; class Pinopsida; order Pinales; family Pinaceae; genus Pinus; species Pinus albicaulis. Next base: position 384,754,914 of record CM076582.1, on the reverse strand, counting down.
CATATTTCTATATTTTCCTTCTTGTAAAGTTCCTGGAAGCCCATAATACATCTGCCAACACTGGGTAAGGTACCCCATAGCTTGCTTAATCTCACTTTTAGTTGCTTTTGGTAGGCTTGGTGTTAGTTTTATTTCAAGTTGATTTTTGCAAAGTTCACAAATAGTTTAAGTAGGGAGGGGGGGGGGGAAATTAACTTGCATTCCGAAAAAAAATTATGTTTTGAAAATTTAGGTACCAAAACACCTAGATAATTGGCCAAAGTAAGTGGCCTGAGTCCATGCATGCTTATTTAGTGTCTCTCTTTCTAGTGTGAAAGTAATTAGTTTAGTTCAATTTTTGCACTAGGATTTCGGGACTAGGATTTTATCGTCTATAGAAGAGAAAGTAATCTTTGCTGCCTTTTCACCCTTCGATGATCCTAGGAAAGCATCTGAACACTCTCTATTCACAACTCACCATCTCCCTGTAGTTTATCACATAGATTAACTAAGAAAAATATAAAGCAGCCCATATCCATAGATGTTTTTCCTTTGAGCGAGGAACAATACAACATAGTTTAATACAGGATTTTGAAAAGGATCGTGGCATATCCACACATTCAAACTATGTGCTTCTTCAATTTTTTCTCACACACATCCACCGACTAAGTAAAGCAAAGACACTTGAAACTATCTTAAAAAAACTCACTAAATTCTCCCCACAGGGGCCACAAAAGAATTTATAGTCTAATTTAGGATGAAGGGGGAAAGCATCCAATAAGCTGCCTTGATCATTATTCATATTGAAACATATAATTTGAATATTTAGGGAGCTTTAAATCCACCTATCCACCCACAGAAAAGAAAACCGAGCAAGGCAGAGACCCATTTTAGAGGGGGTTAGACTTAGGTGCAGTGCGGGCTGGTATCAGTTGGGGCTTCCTAACCCAGCTGATACTCGGTACTGTTAGCTGAATTACCAAGAAGCCCAAGACTCAAACACTCATATGGGATGGTGGTACTTAGTGGCCAAATTAGGGCATCCTTTCCCTATAGGTGATGATGCAGCCAAGTGCTAGATCCTCTACCCTTCCCTTGCTGGATTTTCTTCGGCTGATGGGACGTTGTGCCAGCATTCGCAAGATATCTTCTCAAGGCCCAGTTACATTTGAGTGCGTGAGGATGATTAGGTCTTCTAGGATTTAAGTATCATACATAAACAAACAAAAACCACATTTTTGGATTGACATATCACATAGGATTAATTTAAAGGAAGAATTTATTTTATTTTCACTTTGTTTGATGTATCCGATCAGAATTTTTCTTTGAACATAATCTATATCCTCTCAAATATTTCAAAAGTTAGACCTAGTTGAGACTAGAATAGACCCAGTGGGACCTCGTCAATCTAGATGTCTTTTGGACCTCCCCCCATTAAGAGGATGGGTTCTAGGTCTTTTACCATTTAGGCCTCAAAGACAGAATGTGGCCACCATTATTGGTTCCTCCTTTATTGGGGCATCCTTAGTTGGGAGCCATGGCCAGTCTCCCAATGCCACACCACACACCACTCCTACAAAAACCCCTAGAGGACAGAGGAGTGCTACCCACTCGGAAATCCAGTCCAATACACAACAGGGTACATTGTAGATAAACCCTATTCCTAACCAAAACAGTGTGTTTTCACAACTTGAAATGGCTTCAACCTCGCAGTCACCTTTTTTAGCTTCGTTGCATCTACTAGATTTAACCAAGCTGACAAATAACCCCATTGCACACAACTCTACATGGCCTCCCATGCCCACAAATCTCCCTTCATACATTCCAAAATTCGAAGGAAAGCAAGCGAAAGACCCAGGAAATCATGTCATGACCTTCCTCCAATGGGTGCTCATCAAACAATATCATTGGCGACACTATTCGATTGATACTATTTCAATGCACTCTGACAGGAGTAGCAGTAAAATGGTATCTGGAGCAACCATCTGTTACACATGGAACCTTGGTGCCCTAGCCACTATGTTCCTAAAATATTTCTAGTTACCCATCCACCATGGCCCTAGAATGGAATTACTTACACACTTTAGGAAAACCCCTGCCATCCATATCTTTGACCATCTCCACGAATGGCAGCGGAATCATATTTTATGTAAAGCCAAACTAGAGGATCAGGTACTATTAGACCTCTTCCTGAAAACTTTCACTGTAGATATTTCGAAGGTTTTGATGCAACAAAGGCCCATATCCGAAGAGGATGCAATAAACAAGGCCCAATAGCTCAATATAATTTATACGCAGTCAGGATATATTTACAATATCATGCCGAATGCCCCGTGCCTGCAAAATTATACAGAATTTCCACACACGTCAAACTCTGCAGATGGTCTAATTGGGTCATTGACCCAAAGTTACCTAGGCAGCAACATTCAAAACCTCAGTTATACAAATGATTCTACCAAGAACGTACCACAACCCAGATTTGAAGGTCATCATATACCTCAGAAAAATTTTACCAATAGGGCATCGTTGTATCACCATGAGGGACCCTATCCTCCGGCTTAGGGGACTTAGTATGCAAATATAAATATTGATGAAAGAGATCCCCTGGAACAATCAGGTGCAAACTAGGGACCGCATTATGCTTAGTCCCCAACACAAGACCTGCCTATGCAGAATAATGCATAGGTGAAATTTGCGCAGCCTTCCCAAAACCAGGCACACCAATCATATAACGAGGAGAACTACCCTCCTAAAGTGGTTAAGAAAAAAGGAAAAAAAAAAACCAAAGGGAATCCTTGACAGGGGGGCTACAACTAACAATGCCCTCCACTATCACAGGCTAGAGGCAACTCCAACCGAAATCAAAGCCAAGAGCCAAGTAATTCCCAACGACAGAGAAAAAGGTCACCTCTTTAAGAAAACCACTCTTGTTCGATATGTGGTGAGTACAGCCATTACACTCACTACTGTCCCGATCTCCCTAAGATGAAGAAGCTGTAGAGTAACCGAAGACAAGGAGGATCTTCCCAGTAGACAATTGTGATGCATGAACCTTTCCCCCATCAAGGGATAATTATGACTCAATAAAAAAATCTCGACGACTCCAAAAAATAAACCATGAAATCTACATGACTTGTGAAGAGATGGTTTTTAAAACATGGAATCACAATTATGACACCCCACCAGACACCAACGTATCAGGGAATAGTACCAGTGCACCAACTGCACCTTTGACCATTTCAAAGATGCATATTGAATCATTTCCAAAGATGGCTAAGCGACCAAATAGGTGAGTAGGAAACTACTCCAAAGACGCCCATAATTATAGCATCGTGGACAATTTAGCCCAATCTCTTGCTGCTATGTCAGCTTTTGAAATATTGAAGTCATGCCCAAAACAACGAAAAGCATTTATTTTTGCGTTAGGCGCTATCGACTCTACCGATACACGCCTAATGAATTTTGATTTAGACAAAGCCACCCCTAAGCTTCCTTTGATGGTCGCCTTTTATGTACCAGTGTCAGTCCAAAATATCACCATTCACCAATGTGTGATTGACAAGGGTGCATCCATGTCCATCATGTCAAAAAATGTTTGGCAAAGGTTAGGGTATCCCGAACTAAAACCATTGGTCATCACGCTTAGAGCATACGACGGTCGTCCTTCAACTCCCGACGATCTCTACCAAAATGTCCTAGTCTTCTTAGTCAGAAAGATGGTCCTTATAGACATTGAAGCCTTGGACACTCACTTGGACTATAATATACTCCTTGGTTGGAGTTATATATATGCCATGTTAGCCATATACTCCTTCGTCTTCCGCATTATGATGTTCCCCCACGAGGACCACATCATTAATTTTGATCAATTGATGCATAGTGAGAAATGACCCCTAAAAAACACAGATGTAATTCTACCCTAAGTAGATACATCTTCAAACACACCTTCATGGTACCAAGAGTATTGCCCTGGCCAGTTGAAGCTGTTATCCGTGCTAGGATCATTCTTAGGCGATCCCCCGATAATACCTGAGTCATCACATGATGTCACAGGAGCTCCAGTGTGCATGATGTCCACATAAAACAATGAAGCTAGTCAGGACATAGACACAAGAATTAATGACACTGATTCCTTGGCCACATCAGCCTCCCTAGCCTACACTGGTTCCCAAACCCCTTTCTTCTACCACCCAGCTGTTTTCGTCTCCTAGCAGGTTTTGGCAATAATGGTGTTACCAAAAATATCGTTTGCAATACCACTTCGGTATCTCATTCCCCCGACGAGGACAGGAGCCGCACACATCACTGCCACAGGGTTAAAGCCTCTCAGTTTGAAGGAGGCCCCACCTGTTCAAGAAATGGTAAAAAACATCCCTGCAAAGGAAATTCCCATTACAAAACTAATGACTATGGCTAAGAAAACCAAGAAGAGAGGAAAGAAGCTATAAAAGCATGCCATTCGACGGTAGTCACTAGTTTTCACCATATACGACGTAATAGGACACCCTACCCATATCTACCCAGAGCTGGACGAGTTAAAACCACTCCTCGACTCTGAGGCAGACATCATGATGCCACATTTCCATAAAAATGAACTTGCCACCAAAGGTAAAGGAAAATCATTACGGACCAATCACGCATGCACTATCTGCAACAATTATGGGCATTATACCCATAATTTCCCAAAGATCCTGCGATATAGGGATGCCTTACACACCATCGAGTGATCCTATCAAGAGGACCCCCCCACCCAGTCTGCTGGAGATCTTATCATCCCGTACCTATAGGAAGAACGATAGGCAACAGAAAGACTCTCAATTATGGCAGCTCCCGTCATACATTGCACACTCTGCGATGAAAGTGGCCACATCCTCGAAGAATGCACAGCCTTGGAATTCATCCACAGGTGGTATCCTATAGAACAAGTTTATTACGTTGGATTTCAGGAAACATAATTCACATGTCCTTTATGCACCAACAATAATATTCCAGAAACTTGTCACTATATCCCCCAATTCCGGTTAGCCGTCGCTAGTTTTCACTCTGCTATAGTTTGCCTCTCCCAAGAAGATGACATGGACTTGGAATCCATGAATAGCTCGACAACCCAAGAAGATGTGATGAGAAGATACATCCTATTCTTTTCAGCTGAAAAGAGACCAATCAAGGAACCCATAGTTACCCCCAACCACTCTGTACAGAGAAGACCAACATGCGCGTTATGCAAATTTCCCAATCATGTGGTCACCATTTTCCCTGATTTAGCAACGTTATGATAAACTGAGCATGACGGGACCCCCATATCTAGGCTATTTTGCCATGTTTTCCAGGTAAATCACTACGGATAACGTTGTACTTATATCCCATGAGTCCGTCCCCTCATCGATATGATTCATACAATAGAGAAGAAGAGAGACAATGAGCTCAAATGATATAGAAAGTAAATCACCCCTAGGCCAGCGACCCCACACCCACATGGGCATCATGGGAAAATTAGGACGACAAAACAACCAAGAATGACCCAGGAAAAACCTAGGATAACATGCGGACTATGCGACCTGAGTGACCACTGGGTCAGTTATTGTAAAGAACTAAAACCCCTCACAAGAATTTTTTTCACGATCTCTTCTCTAGCCCAGAGACTTCTCTCTAACCAAAAGAAGATCATGCGTACCTATTACCGGATTTGTTCACAATTTCATCATACAATTAAATGTGTGAATCTCCCCAGGCTAAGTGCAGTAAGAGAAAAGTTAAGTCTACACTCCCCCAAAGAGTTAGACACAACCAAGCCAACAACATGGAAATGGAAGCCAAAAAACCACCTCTTCTACAACAGATCCTTTCCAAGCATCCACATCGGGGATGCTGAATAATGTAGATTCCCATACAATCTACTCAGTTGGCACAGTGGTACCATGTACCATTTGCACTAGCCAAAACCAAGAACTAGAGGCATGCATGCTAATGGAAAAATTCAGGAACCTTTGCAACAGGCACAATTTCCACCCATAGGAATTTGACCATGCTAGCAAGGAACCCAACTTTGTGCTTACACAAACTCTCATCACAGAGATTCTTCCCCCGCCAAACATCGACGACATGATACACCATATATGATTCATATCATCGCATATCAGAAATAGGATTGTAGCTGCCCCCACATCCCAGGATTTCCACCTTATCCCTATCGCAAAAGGTCGAGGTACTTTGCGCATTTGCATCAATTTCTGCGAGATCCTAAATTTCATGCCAACATCAAACTCCTTGATGATACCGAACCCCTAGAACAGCGACTAGTACAATTAGAGCTCATTGACGAAAGACGACGACAGTTGCTACAACATAATGAGGCCTATAAGAAACCGGTAAAAGCATCATTCAACCGCCACATAAAGCCTCATTCATTCAATGAGGGAGAACTATTCCTCCACTATGATGTCGCAAAAGAATCCCTAGGGCCAGGAAAGTTTGAAAACTTATGGAAAGGAACCAACATTGTAAAACATTTCCTCCGTCAAGGGGCATACATCTTGACAGAACCGAGCAGAGCATGCCTCAATAACCCCATCAACAGCCTTTACATCAATAAATTCTACCCATGAGGCCCAAACTAGCCCTGCCCTAAGAGTTAACGTACACAAACCCAATCACTTTAAAATTTTTAACAAAGGACTTATTACAAAACACGCTCAAAGTGTCGCCATGGATTACCAACCCGAACCTTACTTCAGATTTGCTGATGGAGAATCAAGATGGTCACAATGTTTACCAGCAGCTGCCAGGGTCATCTATCACCTTGACAGATCAACACACTACACAAACGGTGTGTGCATCGGTTCCACAACAAAAAATCATGCAGAATATTACACCCTCATCAGACTTATATGCGATGCCCTCCATCAGGGCATACGGCATATCCATGTCTACCTTGATTCCAAGTTAGTAGTGTCGCATTTAAACCAGACATTTGATACAAGAGATTCACATATATTTAGAAGATATTTGCATGAAAAAATACTAAGTAGACAATTTGACTATATTACATTTACACATGTACCAAGGAGTCAAAACCAAACAACTGATTGCATAGCTAATGCTATTCTAAACTGGAATGCATCTTGGATAAACCATCAAACATAAAAAATAAAAAAAAACTTAGATATCCATCACTATAACATCATCCATAAATAGAAACAGTGGGCATTACATGTTGAGTTGCCAAAAATATATCTCATATATATATATATATATATATATATATATATAACATGGTGTATATGTCTGAGTACAAAAATAGTTATGCTGACCCCTCAACTAGCCCAAAGATACACAAAAATTCTTCAAAAATATGGGAAGCAACCTCATAATGGGTGCCTTCCTCATGTGCAAGTAAACTCTAGGGTGGTGCTCCCCCAGGCGGAGCACGTGGTCCCACAGGAGCTCCCAGTACCACTACTAGAGCTACCGTCAAAACTGAGACTTCCACCCGACGTAAAATAGGTCGATAGTCCCTCTCTCGGTCCATCACCGTCTCCAGCCAGACCTCCTTGAGCTTATCCAAAAAAACTTGAGAAGGTATCCCCTGGGTGAAGTGGTCCACTCAACCCCAAGCATCCTCTAAAACTAACACTCGAGTAGTCAGTTCAGCAATGCAAGCCTCCACCACATTAGCACTCGCCCCCTCCGCATTAGCACGAGCCCGCTCAGTCAGAGCCTCGGCAACAACCGAGCTGCTGCCCTCTCCTAAAGTACCGACACCACCACCAGGTCCACCATCCTGAAGCTATTCAACATCTCCTCCCGCGCCCCCACCACTTCCCTGAGACCTCCGAAGAGGATCGTGGCTAGCAAATCGAGCCATGGGGAGACCTACCTTGCAAACATCTGCAAGAGTAACTGAAACTATGTCAGTATCACCATCAAAACACATTCACACTCCCGAAAAAATAAATTTTCAGCGTTAGTAGGTATGCCCTCTCTCATATTCTTTTTAAAACTCATGACTTTCAATAATATTTGATAAAGAAGATGCTTTCACTTGAGGTAGTTGTTTTTGTAGGAAAGCTTGCAAACCATCCACAGCTCCATCCATTGAAAGTTCCGGAGCAGGTATCACCTAGCATGATAGAGTCCAAGAAAACTCTGCATATTTTGATATCATTTCTCCATCATAAATTAACCATAGGTTCCATATATCCAACTGTGTTTATCATCACCTCGCCCTGCACATGATAAACATCCTTGTTCGTCGGTAGAGCCTACCCTCCATGGTGATCATCACCCACAGTAGACCATATATCACAAAAAAAGTGATGCCATAGCCATACCATGTTAGTCCGAGAAGAACCTCATGCCCATCCATCCACCATGCATAAGGTCAAGTTTTACCATACAAAATAAAAGCCCTTTCTCAGACAATCAGGTTTTACAAGAAGATCAAAAGCGCACTATTGTGCCTCGCATTTGGCCCACCATACCTCCATCATCATAATCCCATTGACGATAATTTTTCATCCACTTCATCAACCTCACACATGAGACCAACCAATGGGGATCTAACCGTCAGCAAAATACCTTCCTCACATCATGAGTGAGCGAACACTTTCATGTTTTGGGGCACCCGTCTCTGTGTTTTGTACAAACCAAACAATATTATTATATTCTTTAGGTAAGTGTAAAAATACCAAAAATGATGCACTATGTCCCCCACCCACTCATTAATTTTTTCTCTTATGACAGTAGTCCCCAAACACCCTTGGTCAGAGTATCACACCTTCACGCAAAAGCCACCATGACACTCATCACTAGTTTATACCCACCCCTCAATCCCTACCGACTCCAACGATTTGCCTATTAGAAATAGTTATGAATTCCACCAAGCTTCTTATTATACTCCGACCTTTGGCCCCTGAATCCCCATCATCAGGTTTTAGTCAACCCACGCCACCACGCCTATGTTAAAACCATCACATCCAGGATCCTGATACTTCATATCAGTGACCCCTCATTCAGTTGAGGCTTCCTTTTTGTTGACTTCAACACATATTTTCAAAAAAGGAAGCGGCACCCTAGATCATCCCTCTCCATAAACAGGGGCATCCTCGGGTGGCACTGTGCGAGACATCATTTCCCACATATGTCATCGATCCTCCTGACATTCGACTACAATGCAAGCTTTCATGTCAAGATGGTATCGTACCTTACAACCATTGCAGTTTGATCAAATTAGTCGAAGACCTGTGCCTTCATAAGCATCTCTTTCAGTAATGCTTACACGGGAAGGTCCCAGCCAGCACCTATGCGTACAATGCAAAGTTATATGCCATACCAAGTTTACGCATATGGGTACCACATTCCACCTATTTTCAAAGAAAAAACTGCCCTTAGGGTGTCAGCAAAAGTCGTCATCAACCACTAGATCACTACCATATTAGTGACATAGACAGAACATGTATCTGTAGAACATATTTGTTTAACTCGCCACATCATTACGAGAATGGGACATGCCCACCTCGCAGAAAATTTGTATATATTGTATTATATTTTCTTACAGCGGTCCCACAGGACATGGTCGTTCTTCAAACCAGTGTAGGGTGTCTCCAATTTCGAGCTATACACAGGTCTCTCTCTCTATACGCACAGTATGAAGAAAAGAAACTATAATGTATTTCAGCTATCCAGTTCTTCCCAGGCCTCACACATTAGGGGGCAACTGTTAACATTGGAAAATCATACAAGCAAAGAGGACATTATTTAATGTCAGGGATAAGGATTTACAGGGCTGAGAGACATTTGAGAATCTAAAAGATATTTAAAAAATATCTAAGGTCTGAGGAAAAATAAAATTTAAGCAAGCTATAAATGCTTTTGCGTGCAAAAAACCTTCAATAAGAGTGCCTTTGTGTGCCTTTTGGCCCAAAATGCGCGCAATCCCGGGAGTGGCAAAAGTCACTTTTCGGGACCACAAAAAGCACACTCCACGATAGTGATTTCTAACTTGAAGATGCCTAAGGACAGCCACTTAAGCCTCCTTAGGACATCAAGGGAGCACACAATGGAATAAATGTGGCACACAATGGAATCATCCCCCGCTCTTGGGTCACCATCCACAATGTACCAAGAGAGGGAAGGAGGATTTGAATTCTCTTATAAAAGGCCACCAAGAGATGAAAAACTGGAAAGCACATTGTTATGCTAGCCAGAATTTCCCTAAGAAATTCCAACAATGTGTGATTCAGAGCAGAGATAGAGGGGACTCAATTGTTGGTCATCCAACAACTTCAGTCCACCATAGTATAGAGAGGGAGACTTTGTACCAAGGCAAGCTTGGAAGTAAAGACATCCTTGCATCGGGACTTAGAAACCCAATTCTAAGGTCCCCCTGGCAAGTGAGTTAAAGTTTCATCCTCATTTCCTCCCAACACTCAATAAGAGGGGCCGTAAGCACCACCATTTGGATTATTGAAGTTGTTTGACTCTATTTAGCTCTTTTGTTTTATTTGTTTTAGTTTTTATTTTAGTTTTTGTGTTTGAATATGCATGCTATTTCTCTATCTACTATGTTTATGTTCTAGCATGTTCTACTAACTTGCTTGACTCCATATATTTTTTTCTTGTGACCAATAACTTAAGAGGGTAAATCACACCCCTTATGTTGGTGTGATTTCATACATGCATGCACCAAGCACACTAACACAACCTTGTTTATTTTTTAAGGCAACCTTTCAAGTATTTCTTCTCTCACTCAAACTTGGTGATACCTTGACATTAATTCCAGCTTGGTGAAGTATTTTTCTTTTTGTAGTTGATATAATAGATCATATGTCCTAGGTGGGTGGATACTCGATCTCCCACTTACACTGTATATCATTTCCCTTAAATACTATCAACCCCATTATGATTGAGCACTTGCGATGGAAGAGGGTGATCATCTAAATAAATTTTTAAGCTTTTGTTTTTAGGGGCTCTAGAATTTTCTCATTCCAATGTGTGTCAAGAGGAGGATTTTCAAGATTACCACATTTGTTTTATGAATTATATGTTAAATTTTTTCATGTTATTTTAATGTGTAGTAATTTGGTGGCTGATGGACCTAAAAGGAGTTGTCAGATACTTTCCAATCCTCATTCTAGTCTCCAAAATTTTGAAACTTTAGAAGGGGGGCATCCATTTTGCATAGGTTTATCATTCATATGATTAATTATGTGTCCCCTTCTATTATGAGACAATTGAATCTAGTTTTCTGAAACCTATAGTCCATACTTAAGGGAAAAAATATGTTTTTATCTATTTATACCTATTCCTATCAAACCTTGCAAAAATATTAATAACATTTCCTTTATCATTTCTAAAATATCCTCCATAACTAGCTAGTCATGGCCTTCCTTTTAATGCTCGATCAAATGAGAGTCTGATTAAACCTTGGGGAAGGAGACTCCATTTGTCTGATCTTATAAAATTTGGATTAATAATTATGACTAAAGGAATTTTAGGATAAGGGGAAATTCCAAGAGGGTTTAATATTCCAACATCTTTAAAAGGGTTATAAGGCCAGTCTTGTGCATACCAATTGAAGGCAAATACTATTTATTTTATGCTTTCTGTCACTTTAACCCACACTATTTCATTATAGATTGAATTATTTCATTACAGATTGAAGTTATTTTAAATATTTTCCTTTTTCATTCATTCCATACCATCCAAATTATAAATCAAGGAAGAATGTACCCAACCCCATTGATGAATAGGTTAGAGAATGCAAAATTTCTCTAGTTTGAAAGTGAAGATTTGATGCTTTGTCTAGATCTCTTTGAATGTTGAGAAGTGAGGGAAATTTTATCCCAAAGAAAATAGGAGAAGGGATAATCATTAAGAAGGTGTTATACTTTTTTAGATTCTGAGGAACAAAAAAACAATGGGATGGACCCTAAAAGTAATTGCATTGGAACTTATCCCAGGTTAGAATTTTACCATGCCCAAAAATTTAGAGAAAGAGACAAACATCCAACCGTAGATTAAATTTCTATATTTTACCCCAAATTTTATCTTCTCATATTGAGGCTACATATGTTTATATGTTGTATGCTTATTTTAAGTTGTACTTTCCATTTTTCTTATATCCCTATCTAATATCTCTTGATGCTTGATGAAATTTATTTATCCTATTCATAATATCCTCACAAACATTTTCTGATGTTCTATTTCCATCTACCTAAAACCACCACTCTTTTTGGATCCACATTCTCCTTTTTGTTTCTCATCTATAGGTTTCCATTGGTGTGTTACTTTGATACGCCCTTGTTCGATAATACTGTTATGTATATATCATATATTTTCTAGATCCTTTAGTTTATGAATTTGATTCAATGAGTCCTTAAAAAATAAGGCATGCTTTCCCTCTCTTACTTCCCATAATTTATGGTTTTGTATAGCAGATCAATTCTATTATGTTGCATTTGGTATATATGAACATTTTATTTCCCCTTCATCTTTGATCAATTTTTTTTTCCTCTATGTTGGCGATGTATATCTTTCTCCACGGTTTTCAACATCCCTCATTTGGGGAGTTAATCCAGCTACATTGGGTTTTGGCAATGGAGATTTCACTTGGTATTTTTAGGTCTCAAAGGCCCAAACCCTCCTTAATTTTTTGTCGACATAACCCTTTACCAGTAAACAAGGGCCCACTTGTTCTCCAATGCATCTCACCTACCACCACATTTGAATATTATGATTTTTCTTGATGAATAATTTGGGAGCAACCAAAGTAGAGAACAAGTAAAGATGCAAGGGTTGTGAGACTTATTTCAATAATATATATATTTATATTCAATAGGTAATTTATGCTTTTACAAATTTTTATTCACATAACAATTTATTTATTAATAAATGGAAATTTAATACATCACTAATAGTAACAACATAGGAAGTGGAATAAAAACATAGAGTGGAGCTATAATAGATCAAAATATTTATTACCATGTGATTTTGTATCCTATTATGATAATAAATTCTAAAAATGTTCATCCTTCAGGGGTCCATCTAGTTAAGATATAAAGCTTCCAATATTTCCATCTCTCTTCATCCAATGCCTTCACTAACAATATGGGAATATGGAAAAATATAAAATAAACATATTAATCCTTCAACCACGTAAAATCCACAAATTTTGATCTTATCTATCTATTATTAATATAGATTTTATGCCTCGAATAATATATCTTGCAATTCACATCTTTCTTGGTTTTGGAATAATATAAAATATACCAAGATGGCATGGGATATGTGATTAATTAATACCATACAATTTTAAATACCATGATGGGAATATGGAGTGTCAAGTCTTTATTGGTATTCCATTTGATGCATGTACGTATTCATTTTATATTCCAATATTTTTAAGAAAATAGCACGCTCTTACAAATAATTATTTCAAAGAACTCAATTTTAAATTAGATGCATGAAACATTTTCATTAAATGAAAATCCTAAATAATTATGTTCTTCAAATTGCATGAATGAGCCATTTGGAGTATTGTTAGTAAATCTGAAGTAGATGCATTAATTTTTGTGTGATTAGATCAATGTGATGCATTGATGTGAGTGTATGCCATTTTTTATTAAATTTAACCATATTGTTTTAGAAGAAATAAAAATTGACATTGATATAGAATACAAATTAAATAGAATTTGAGAGTGGACTATTTATTGAATTCAACAATTATGTATATATATATTAATTAAAATAGAAATTAAAATGTATGATGAAATAAACTCATTGATTTCGTTGCACAATTTTCATCATTCAACACTATTACTTTCACTTATATGCATTAATATTATTGATTATTGACCTATACAAGGGTTTTGACTAAGTGATAATATTGAGGTTTCACTAGTGTATTGTTATTCAATGCATTCTTCATGTAACTCTTGAAGTATACCTCTCAATAATACTATCTATGTTCCAAAAAAAAATAAGGAATTTAATAAATTTAAAATGACCAAATTAACCAGAGATATATACACATATACATTATATACATCATTTATAGATTTTATGTTATTTCATATATATTAAACCATCCTAAATTCATCTTGACCCTAGATTTATCAAACATGATCAAACCTTTTGAGATACCAATTTTTCCTCAAATATATATACATTATAAATTGACATGAAATCGAAACATTGTAATCAATATAATTACATGAAAAAACATCTTAAAATATATTGGCATTGATCCATATTCAGATATATTTACAATAATTTATCTTAACACCAAAGATATCAAACCACTCAATTTCATAAAATAACATATTATAAGTAACTAAAACATTTTTTCCCTATTTTCCAAAACATGATCTAATTTACCTCACATTTACTTTATTTTAAAATCCAGAAAAATCCATTTTTATTAAGTTTGTTTCCCATCCTATATTTCATGCAAAGAAATAGCTTGAACTACTCTAAGCTAATTTAGAAGAAATTTCTCTTCAATCCAACTAAAATATTAAAAGGGAATCCAACATTAATATTGTGTGCTTAACATCCTATACTACATATAAAGGTAGTAACATAACCTATTACAACTCCCATCTGATCTTAGAGCCATTTCACTACATATAGGGTAATATTGACTTATACATACACGGTAAGATTTAGCAGTAAATGGTCCTATCCTTAGGTGATTGCGAGTGTATCAGCTATGTATACCGAAGGATTTATAACTTCTTTGAGGAGCGATTTATCATAACCCCAAGTTAACATTATAAGTGTGTTCTTTGCATTCCTTAGTGAAATTTTGAAGTGAATCATAAGAAACATTAGTGTAGCGATTCACATTCTTCATTTCCATAAAAATATTACTACAGTTCTATGAAAAGACACTTATGTTAATTTGCAAAAAAATAATACATATGAATATCAAGAATATTAGAATTGTTTTTTTTTAAGCTTAGTAGTTTTTTACTATTTTATATTAGTATAAAAAGTGGGTATAATAGATATAAAAATTATATCTCAAACTGCTCGAAGGAAACTAGGTCTCTTGGCCATCTGAGTGCATTGTACGCCATCCAAAAAATGTACTTCCTTAATTTCGTAAAAACAATCTTAAGGTAAACTGATATCAAAGTTTACCAATAATAAAATTTACAGAATACATAAGTAACATTTAAATAATACATCAGTAAAGATAACCGCTAAACAACTAGAACTAACAGTTGTAGTCATCATCTGAATCCACTAGGGCCAGATCTTTGACACTAGAACTTGGCATTTCAACTTGTTGCATGGATTTTATGTCCATCTCCATTCTGCAAAGATGAGAATATTGATGCAGTTGACGCAGGTTGATTTCCTAGATGTTTCTATTAATAACTGCCAGGGTGGAGACTACCTTGGGCTCCCCTGCTTCCTGAATTGACATTATGGCCTTTAATAACAGGCATTATACTAGACAATCTATTCTGATTGAGTGCTAAAATAGTGAGATTCTCCTACGAGTATGCCCCAGGTCATCAATCATATACTGTAATTCTTCTCCTGCCAAATCATCCTCCTCTTCCATTTTGGTTCCGGCTTCTGTCTCCCATCCAAAAACAAGATATTTTAAAGAACATGGTGTTTCTTCTACAAAGGCCTAAATTAAGAGATCCTTGAGCTCTTTGCTAGATTTTCGGCCTCTCCTAGCTGGCGGGGCTGAGATTTTTTCTTTTCCTTTGTATAATTTGGTCTTTCTTCCTCTGTTTTTCTTGGCCATCTTGACTGGAAAGAAAACGAAAACTCCTAGAGAAGAAACATGATATAAAATTTCGAGACAATTAATGAGCAGGATATTTATATTACAATAGTTGGGTAATACAACAGATGGATAGCAATCGCGGGTGCCTTGTCCCTTCATAAATTTAAAAGCATTCTAACCTCTCCTCTTAGCTTTCATACCTGAGATACTACCTACCCCCAACTAGAACTGAGGCATAATATTAAGTAGAGGTAAGTAGGGCCCATAGAAAAACAAGCAAATGCCAACCCTACCAAGAACCCAAATTATGCATGCCCACCATATTTCTAAACCCCATAATTCGAAACAAATTTATGTCCTATTCAACGAGAGATGATAAGACACAGACCCTTCACCTAAGAGCTCGGCTCTACCCTCCCATGTATTCATAGCATTGACATGCATGCAAACTATTTCCCAAGCTGACCCAAAGGTAGGGTGTTAGATAGTATCCTCATGGATTCTAATACCGTGAGGGGGAAGAGTAGCAATTTTTAAATTATCCATACAGAACTATGAAAGAGGTGGTGGTTCAGGCTTCTACCGTTGGCTTTATAGACACTGTTGACCTTAGAGACTTTACAAACCTTCACAAAACAATTATACAAATAATCTATAAAAACTAAAATTTTCGCCTACATGCTATGAAATTCTGACACTATCTTCATTTGCACATCAAGGAGGAATTTGAATACATACCAAGCCACCCACGCAGTCCACCAGTGTTGTCGACGGTTTCTTCTGGAGGGCGTGCAGGAGGAGCCGACTTCTTCACAACAGAGCGAAATTATGACAATGGTTAGAATGCCAAATTTCTTACCTACCCTGAAACATTCCTCCGACCCTTATCCCAGCAAAACACTAATATCATCGTTGTCTTTTCCAGCTGCTTCTCATGCAAATTTATTCCCATAATTATGTTATCACTTGGGAGATGTCCCGTCCGTTACCCCGTCGGCTAGGATCTGCCACTCCTTGCTTAGGGTAGCCACGTTACTGTCTTACCTCACCACACGGCATTCTGATTTCGCCATCATGTCTTCTCGACATTATCCTTGCCACTAGCCACGTCGATCGAGGGAAGAATATTAGAATGTTTGTGTGACTGGGAACTTTTAAAATAAATTATATTGATATGTAATTCTATTTTAGAATAATTTTTTTATAATTTTAATTTAATTATCAATAATTATTAAGTTATTGATAGGAATTTAGCTTCCACATAATATTCTAGAATTTTTTTATTAATATTCATAAACCGAAGGTTGAGATTTATCTGCAAAGTAGTTATATTATTTTTCCTTTTTAATTAAATTTATTAATTACAAAAATTTCATATGAACAAGTGTCATATGAAATGACTTATGATTTTTTGGGACATGTGGTCTTGATAAGCCATGATATTTTCCCATGATATTGTAATAAAACATAGGTATAAATTAGAAATCTCCATTGTATAATAAAGTGAGTGTCTATAATTAAGCATGTTGTTACATGTTTTATATATATATATATATATATATATATATATATATATATATATATATATATATACTAATTATTTGTATAATTAATAATAATAATAATAATAATAATAATAATAATAATAGTGTGAGATTTAGAATGAAGTGTTTTGATTTTTATTATCAATTCATGTTGATAGAAATTTCTTAACCATTTAATTTATATGATTATTCTAGTTATTTATAAAAATTTATAGAGATTCATACCAACCGTTAAAAATAAAAATAAACACATTTGCTAGTGAGCATTGAAATTTGAATAAACCAGAGGTATTAATTTTAAAATAAAGATATATGGATTTTAGCATTTCAAATTTGAATGAGAAAAGGGTATTAATTTTGATATGTGCCTGTCTATATCATTTAGAATAAAAATGTGAATTAGGAAAAATAAGACCACATTTATAGACAGATAGTCCGGAAAAAACAAAAATGAATTTAGATTTTTTTTTATCAAAATGAAATTTAAAATTATATTAATTTATTGTCATATTTTTACTAATGAGTTAAAGGAGAATCTAGAATGTTGATAATTTTAGTGATGAGTTAAAGGAGAATCTAGAATGTTGATGGTTATTTCAAGTGATTTTTTACATTAATTAATCAATTGTAAATTAACGATTTGTTTATCAAATTTATTATCATAATTTTAGTGAGGAGATAAAGAGAGAATCTAGAATGTTGATTGTTATTTAAAGTGATTTTTTAACATTAATTAAAATTAATTATAAATTAACAAATTGTTTATCAAATTGTTTTAGTTAAGATTTTTTTACTCATCCAAAATCATATGAAAGATATAAAAGTATATCCAAAATAATATTTAAAAAAAAAAAGAAATTTAGCTTAAATAATATTTAACAAAAAATATTATTCAAAAACTATTATTATTATTTATAGTTATAATTATTGTTAAAATTATATCATATATTTTGACAAGATTTAATTTTATTCAATTTTATTTATATATATAAAATAATTAGATATATAAATATAAATAGACATAAAAGCATTTATTTTATGATAAATTTTACCATAATAAAATAAAAATAAAATTTATAAAAAATCAACTAAATCATAACTTTATTTTAAATTATTATTATTCTTAATTATACAAATATTGATATATAAATGATATATACATTGAAAAACAATATAACAGGATTTTTAGCTATTAAAACTCACTCTACCTTTATCAAAACAATTCTTAAACAATTATTAATTTGTAAATAAATTCAATTATAATCTCATAAACTAATATCATAGTTTATTAATACGATCCAAGAAAACTAGTAAGTCTTATTTTAAAATAGATTAGCTAAATTTAAAAATAGGCACAAAGACAATTTAAAGTTGAAAAATATATAATAAAAAATGTTAACTATACATATAGATTGGTACCTTGGTCACTCACTGATAAAAGCCCTTCATCTTGCTGAAATTTTTCTTGTGGATTTTCTGTACAAAATTTTGTTGAATTTTTTGGGATAAAATCTTGATTTGCTTTATTTAAAAATGGTCTTTGAATATATATATATGGATTCACCACCTTGAAAAACCCCATAACACTTCTATACTCATTAAATTTATGATTTCAATGAATTCTTATCCAATTTTAAACACATTAAATCTAAAAAATAAATTGAAAAAATTCTCAAAAAATCACATTAAAACAACAGCTACAACAACTACAACTGATAAAATAATCCCCAACAACCAGAGGTCATGTGGTTTGTTTGGACTCAATTTTTTGACCCCTCATCAACGATTCCAAGCCAATATAGCATAATATAATGCCACATTCTTGCCCAAGAAACTTCAGATATGGAATAAGGGTTTTAACTGCCCTTCAAATTTTCACTCAGAAAAGGAACATGACCAGAAACATGGAATGAAGCAGTAGCTAATCTGCAGGAAGCCTCAATAGTGGGGGATGTTGCACGAAACATACCCAGAATTAATGCAGCTCTGGAATATCGACAAGCTAATTACCAAACTACCATGATTGAATTAGAAGGTAAACTGTTATCTCAAAGTGTTTCTGTTTTGGTAGATCCAGGAGCGAGTTTAAGTTATATAAGTCCTAGATTGGTAGAGATTTGTAAACTGCAAGGTCAAAAATTTAGTAAGCCATGGTTAGTCCAACTGGCTACTGGAGCCAAAAGAAAAGTTAGCGCCAAAATACCAAATTGTGCATTACGAATCAGTGGACAACAATTAATGGTAGATTTGAATATTTTGCCCTTGGGATCCTATGATGTGTTGCTGGGTATGGATTGGTTGGAAAGGCATTGGACCTTAGTAGATTGCAAAGAGAAGACCATCTACTACAGAGATCATAATGGCACTCACCAAGAGATTCAGGGAATAAAGAAACCTGTACAGCTGCGTCCAATTACAACTTCCCAAATGGGTAAATGTATAAGAAAAGGATGTCAACTGTACGTTATACAAGTAGGTTTTTCTGATTCTAGAGAAAAATATTCTATGCTAGAAAATATACTGATAATACAGGAATTCAAGGACAAATTTCCAAAAGAGATACCAGGTTTTCCACCTAGAAGAGATATAGACTTCACAATAGAATTGCTGCGAGGAGCATCACTGATTTCACGAGCACCCTATCGTATGAGTGTGCCAGAATTGACTGAGTTGAAAATGAAACTTCAGGAATTATTAAACAAAGGATATATACGACCCATTGTATCTCCCTGGGGGCACCTGTACTATTTGTTAAAAGGAAGAATGGAACCATGCTCATGTGCATGGATTACTGGGAGTTAAACAAACTGACCGTCAAGAACTGATATCCCTTACCACGTATTGACGATCCGTTTGATCAGGTAAGGGGGGCTATTGTATTCTCAAAAATTGATTTAAGGTCAGGATATCATCAAATCAGAATCAAAGATGAAGATATACATAAAACTACCTTTCGAACGAGGTATGGTCACTATGAATTTGTGGTATTACCTTTCGGACTAACAAATGCACCAGCCACTTTCATGAGGCTGATGCATAACATCTTCCACCCTTATTTAGATAACTTTGTGTTAATTTTCATTGATGATATATTAGTTTATTCCAAAAATATGGAAGAACACAAGGAACATTTGAGGATGGTACTGGAAATGTTGAGGAAACATCAGTTATATGCGAAATTCAGTAAATGTGATTTCTTCAAAGAAGAAATACAATTCTTGGAAATGTGATATCTGCAAAGGGTATAGCAGTAGACCCGAAGAAAATCAAAACTATTATGGAATGGAAGGTGCCACAAAATGTCGCAGATATACTATCATTTATGGGGCTCACTGGCTATTACCGGTGATTTATTAAAGGATTCTCAAAAATAGCTTTTCTTGTTACCTCTCTGCAAAGGAAAGGAAAATTTTTTAAATGGTCAAAAGAATGTCAGGATAGTTTCGAAAAAATGAAGCAATTACTAACATCAGCACTAGTGTTAAGTGTAGCTAATCCAAATAAGGAGTTTGAGGTTTGCACGGATGCATACCAGGAGGGCTTTGGGGAAATTCTATCACAAGAAGGATAAGTAATTGCTTATGAATCTCGTAAGTTAAAATATCATGAGCTACGATATTTAGCCTACGATTTAGATCTGACTACGGTTGTGCATGCCCTCCAGGTATGGAGACATTACTTACATGGGAAAAGGTTTGTATTGAAGAGAGACGATAGCAGTCTAACTAGCTATTTCAAGCAAGCTGATTTAAACTCCCGACAAGCGAGGGGGAATGCCTTCTTGAGCGAGTTCAACATTTATTTGCAACATGTAAAAGGAAAGGAGAACAAGGTCGTGGATGCATTGAGCAGAAAAATGCATAACGTTTATGAATTATATGTCAACCAAGTTGAAAGCAGATTTCTGGATCAAATTAGAAATGAAGCAGGCAAAGATCCTGAATATAAATTTTTGTGGCAGTAAGCACAGGAATCTAAAAAACAAGGAAGGCTGGGGGATTACGAAATTAACAAGGATAGATTGCTGGTTTTTAAGAAAAAGATAGTCATTCCAAACATAGTGGAATTAAAAACTGTAGTACTAGATGAATATCATAGAAGCAACTATGTAGGGCATCCTGGGTACCAAAAGATGTTGACAACAATCAGAAAGGAATAATGTTGGCCGAGTATGAGGAAGGACATAGAAAATTACCTAAACAAATGTCTAGAGTGCCAGTAGGTGAAAGTAGAACATCGGCATCCGGCTAGATTAATGCAGCCCATACCAATTCCAAAATGGAAATGGGAGGTGATCTCGTTAGATTTCATCACGGGATTACCAAAATCAAAGCGTGGTAATGACTACATAATGGTATTTGTGGACCGATTGATCCGGATTTATGCAGGAACGCAACAGAATAAACACATAACCATAAAGATAGAGATGCAGCGGAAATAACACTTCATTTCATTAATATCAAAGAACTAAAATTTGCTTACAGACAGAATGGAGATAAAACTAGCTAGGGCACTGGTAGCTATCTCTGAGAAGAGATGTGGCGGCTACAGGCCTCTGAACTGCTTTACAATGAGGCGCGAGGGCCTATTTATTATTGAGAAACAATGGAGAACCCTAAACATCCCAAAAAACCTAACCCTAGGAGATGAAGCGCCAAAACTATGGGCCCCGTTTGGGTAAATTGGTGTTTCAACTTCCCAGGGACGTAACTTTGGCATACTATCTCCGTTTGACGCATATGATACATCATTAGAAAGCTCTATCCGAGGACTACAGCTGCCGGGACGAATTTTATCAAAAAATTCGCTGGCGCTTTCGTACCCAAAAACGTCGTTTAGGGCCTCAAAACGGCTCCGGAAGTTCAGGACCCGAAAAACTGCTAAAAATAGTAAGTTATGCCGAAACTGAAAAACTGAAAGAGATAATGGTGGGGGGCCAAGTGGAACAGGTGGGTGGCCGCCAATATCCACCTGGATCACCGATTTAGTAAATTAGCACAATTTATACCTGTCCAATCCACTTACAAGATGGTACAGATAGCAGATTTATTCATGCGGGAGATTTTCAGACTGCATGGCATTTCTAGGACATTTATTTCAGATAGGGATGTAAAATTCACATCAGCTTTTTGGAAAGAAATGTTTACAAGTTTAGGAACGCAAGTTAATTTCAGTACTGTGTATCATCCACAAACGGAACGAGTAAATAAAGTACTAGAGGACATGCTGAGAATGCATGTTATGCAGCAACCAACTAAGTGGGAGGAATATCTACACTTAGTGGAATTTGCATATAATAACGGTTACCAAGAACCGTTAAAAATGAGTCCATTTGAAGCCCTATACAGGTGACATTGTAGAACTCCCATTAATTGGAGTAGTCCTGAGACCAAGCTCCTGCTAGGACCAGACATGCTAGCAGAGATGGAACTAGAAGTAAAGAAAATTAGGAAAAAATTAAAGGTAGCTCAAGACAGACAAAAAGTGTATGCTGATAAAAAGAGATCATACCATGAATATGAAGTGGGAGATTATGTGTATGTAAGAATTAAGCGAAAGAAGAGTACATTAAGATTGGCATCTTGTGCAAAGTTATCTCCCAAGTTTTGTGGCCCTTTCCAAATACTAGAAAGAGTAGGGCCTGTGGCGTATCGCTTGGCTCTTCCAAGCCATATTCGGGTACATAATGTTTTTCATGTGTCGTTATTAAAATGATATGTTCATGATCCAAGAGACATAATTCATTGGAAGAACATTCAGGTAGGTGGTGAGCATAGTAGTTAGGAAATAATATGATGTTAAAGACCTATATAACTAATACAAGTCTATTTTGTGCAGGTAGAACCAGACGGAGAATTTCTGGTCGAGCCTCACAGTATAATCGATTGGAGGGAAATCACGCTCCGGAAACGAGCCATCACCCAGGTTAAAGTGCAATGGAAGCACTTCAGACCAGTGGAGGCCACCTGGGAGGATGAAAGTTTTGTTTGTGAAGCTTATCCTGAGCTTTTTGTTGATATGGGATGAGAACACCAGGGACGGTGTTCTCTTCTAGAGGGGGGAAACTGTAACCATTGTCTTAGTTGTTGAAAAATGGTTAGACTATTGCTAAAAATGGATTAAACATTATTTTTATTTTATTGCAATAGAATATTATGAACAGACATTAATATTTGGTATTGGAATAAAACATTACTTGTGAAATTTGTTTCATGAGTAAAGACTGATGGTAAAAGTAAATTCAAGATCTGGATTTAGTTGAACAGAAAAAAAATAGCTCCATAGTTACCCAAAGAAAATCTGGAATCAATAAGGAATTTTGGAAAGATTTTGGGGTTTTTTGGAAGGAAATAAAATAGGAAATTGTCGTCCTAAGAAGTAAACCCTAGAAGGGAAACTTACAGAGGAGATTGTTCCACTGAAGTTGGAGAATTGGACCAGACTGTCTCGAGATTCTCCTCCAGATTTTCTGTAATCAACGAGGACTCAGACTTGGAGCACAGGGGAGAGTTGCAAGACTTAATTTCCCAACTCGTGGAAGGGAGGAAACTCAAAATTACCAGTCAGATTTAAGTACAGATGAGTGAATTTTGTATTTTTGAAAATAGTGTAAATGTTTCTTTCGCTTAGATTTTAGATAAGAAAAATTGAAGAGATGTGATGGTTGAAATAATTTAGGTGCTTAAGATTTAACAGATAGGAAAGAAAATATTTCCATACAGTATTGAAGTTAGGAAAGATTACTTCTGTATTCTGTACATGTAAATTAACTCTGTATAGTAAAAAGCAAGCTACTTGTATCTAGGTAACTGAAGGACCGTTAGCCCAACATTTCTGACCAGATACTGGGCTGGTCTTCCTTCGTATCCTATCATAGTACACGGACAAGTTGTGGTCTGGTCACAAGTACAGTTAAATACCAGTAATCTGAGTCAAAATGAAGATAATAAGAAGTGAACAGGCTCACACGAACAAGTTCCTCATTAATTAAACTGAAGAAAATGCTAATAGAGTAAGTAAAAGTTTGTCGTATTCAGTTTATAGGAAAGAACAAAATCCTTGTGAGGACTATATATATAAATATAGAACCATAAACCTATGCAATAACTGTGAAATGTACAGGTCTATTCTCATTCTTATAGGAGAGTTAGACATCGACTGCTAGAGAAACCAAACTATTTTCTAATCGAAAAAAAAATTTACTGAACAGGGAAAGATAAGAGAGTTATGCGAGTACAGGCGAAAATATTGGTATGCGTCACAAGAATAACTAGAATCAGAAGACTGTTATGAACAAATGTAAGACTACAGTAGTAAAAATTCTGAGATAACCCTGACATAAAACCCATAAGCATATATCAACATCGTTTAATAAACCATAGCAATGATAGTAAATCCAGCGCCTTAAAATCTTACAAGAATATTCAACACAGGGCGTTAAACATTGTTAAGGGTAGTAAGCCTCGAGCTTAAATACACAATGAAAGTTAAACAAGTCTAGCATAATTGTTCTTAGAGGTGTAGAGAACCAAATAGCGTTACATAGAAGGTAGGCCTATGGTCGACATGAAAAGATTTTTTTTTTTACTAACCCTAAGCACGGCATATAAACCCTGTGTAAAATATATATAAAATACTGAGAGAATCCATTAGCCCAAAGGCCAAAGCTAACACAACCTCTGGTGGCTAGGGAATAAACCCTAAACTCGGGCAGGGGTACCTGTTGGAGGCAGGGGAAGCACCGATTAACCGTTTGAACAGAGAAGTGCCACTACAGCACACAAGTGAAACAAATGATGTGCACAGGTGAAGAAAAACCCGTTACTTGCCGCACAAGGAAAAAAGATGAGCTAAAACAGGAGCTAGACTGGAAAACCGAATCCCTGAGAACCAAGATTTATGTTCTCTTATGTAATCAAAATTTAATTCTTTTAGCGATGAGAAATTAAGTTAATCCAGAAGGAACCACGAGCAATACTTGTAGGTTATGCTTGAGGTAGATAAAAAATCAAGAGGTGGAGCAATAGGTAACCCATACACAAAACAATATAAGAATTTAGTGCATGTTCATTATCACAGGCATCAATCCGAAATCAAAGAAATAAATCTTGCATAAACAAAGGAAAAACAGTGGTAGGGTTAGCACAAGATTTTACCCTTAATGCACCTGCAAATGCAAACAGGATGTACCAGACAACAAAGGAGGCGAAACAAAATGTACCGAGGCACCGGAATATCACAGTGCAGGGGCCAGAAGCCATGAAACCAGAAGAAGGAAACCCGATGCAGTGGATTCGGCTCTAGAAGCTACCTCCGGGAGAATGCAAATGGGAAAAAATGGTTACTAGCCTGGTAGTCATCAGGCGAACCCTAACTCGCTCACACCATCCGATCATTCCAAGATCAACGATGTAAGACTAGCCAGTTGTCAATCCAATCAAAATAAATGCGTGCTAATTACCAAGGATTGCAACAGAGATATTTAGTACATAATAGTACCTCCAAATAAAGTGAAATAAATACCAACTACATCGCCAAAGTAAAGATTCATGGCACGATTAAAGATGCATTTAATCATTGATTAACGACTGGAGCGAACGTAAGGACCAGATCTTTGTTTATGCATAAACTCATATGAAAACCAAGAGAAAACTCATATGCAAGACTTATCATTATTCCGTATCGGGGTGATAATTTATTTTGTAATGATTGGAAAGGTTATAATAAGGCTTGTATGTTGTTAATCGATAAGTATTACCCGTCGATCTATATTACAGGGTTAGTAGATAATATTTTTTTTTTAAATTTTTTTTTTACTATTATTAATGTACTTAACGGTGAATGTTACAAGTGGTATCAGAGCTATGTTACAACATTGGGACCCTATGGGTCGACTAATGTCAAACTGGGTGTTACTAATGCACTCAGATGGAAAGGATTACAGGACAAATGAGAAGGACACCCACATCAGCCACCTCGAGATGTTTGGGAGACCCAATCCCAACAAGAAAGGAATCCCGAAATGTGGGTTCAATCGGGGGTGGAACAGAATCAACTGACTAGCGAAACCAGTCTCTAGTTAACCACAGTGCAAAAGTTGCAAGAGGAAATGGAAAGAGTTCGAAATGATAACGCAAGATTGATGCAGGAATAAGAGAGAATTCTAAAAAGTCTCTCTGATAAACAAAACCAAGGATTTGAGAAGCCTAGTACTGATGGAGAATTTCAGGAAGGAAATGAATAGCAAACGGGAGATCGTGATGCAGGTCAAAAAGAAAGGAGTACATCTCAGCGAAGTAATCAAAATAAAAATTTTAATGAGGCGGAATCTAGTAACGAAACTGAGCAGAAGGCAAATAAAAGGCAGAAGATAGAGCTACAGGGCGAATTTAGGAAGATAAAGCCACCCACATTTGATGGAGAGAAAGAAGAAGTAGCTGAAACATGGCTGATTAATATGAATAAGTATTTTCAATTATATGATGATGACAGCAGTCTTAAAGCTCGGTTAGCTATTTACCAGTTAAGAGAGAGAGCCACCTTATGGTGGGAAGAGGTCAAAAATGTTCGTGGTGTAGAAGATCAAGATGTAACGTGGGATATT
This sequence comes from Pinus albicaulis, assembly GCA_034641835.2. Classification (NCBI taxonomy): domain Eukaryota; kingdom Viridiplantae; phylum Streptophyta; class Pinopsida; order Pinales; family Pinaceae; genus Pinus; species Pinus albicaulis. The sequence goes on along the minus strand of CM076582.1, from coordinate 384,728,039 downwards.
TTTCAACAGTACTTTAAAGATAAGTATTTTACAGAGCGCTTTTATGATGAAAAGGCTCGAGAATTCCATGATTTGAAACTCAGACAGCTAACTATGGACGAATTTATCACTAAGTTTACTTCATTACTGCGTTACGTACCTTATTTAAGAGATGAAAAAGCTAAAGTTCAAAGGTTTTTCAGCAGTTTACCCACTCACATGAAGGAACACATAGAATTTTTAAATCCTAAAACAATGGATGAGGTCATCAGAAAGGCTAGAATGTGCTATAAACAAGCTAAAGCAAAGACAGATCAAGGAAAAGGATGGCAGCCAAGGAAAGAAAACAATAGTGGTGTTGGTTTTAAAAGAGGCAAAACCAGCAAATTTTAAAAATACAGCAATAAGTTCAGTTAGTAAGCAGTTCGGTAAGAACCATCAAACGGTAAGGTGGCCTCTGGAAGATAAAACCGTGGAGGCTTCTAGCAAGCTGGAGAAGACTCAAAACCAGAAGCCACCTTTACAATGCTGGGCTTGTGGAGAAGCGCACTACTATCGAGACTGCCCACAGCGGGGTAGAAATGAAGTAGTAGCTAATCTGTAGGAAGCCTCAACAATGGAGGATGTTGCACGAAACATACCCAGAATTAATGCAGCTCTAGAAGATCAATAAGCTGATTACTAACCTACCATGATTGAATTAGAAGGTAAACTATTATCTCAAACTGTATCTGTTTTGGTAGATCCAGGAGCCAGTTTAAGTTATATAAGTCCTAGATTGGTAGATATTTGTAAACTGCAAGGTCAAAAATTTAGTAAGCCATGGTTAGTCCAGTTGGCTACTGGAGCCAACAGAAAATTTAGCGCCAAAATACCAAATTGTGCACTACAAATCAGTGGACAAAAAATAATGGTAGATTTGAATATTTTGCCCTTGGGATTCTATGATGTGTTGCTGGGTATGGATTGGTTGGAAAGGCATTGGACCTTAGTAGATTGCAAAGAGAAGATCATCTACTACAGAGATCAGAATGGCACTCACCAAGAGATTCAGGGAATAAAGAAACCTGTACAGCTGCATCTAATTATACCTTCCCAAATGGGTAAATGTATAAGAAAAGGATGTCAATTTTACACTATACAAGTAGGTTTTTCTGATTCTAAAGAAAAATCTTCTACACTGGAAAATACACCGGTAATACAGGAATTCAAGGACATATTTCTAGAAGAGATACCAAGTTTTCCACCTAGAAGAGGTATAGACTTCACAGTAGAATTTCTGTGAGGAGCATCACCGATTTAACGAGCACCCTATCGTATGAGTGTGCCAGAATTGACCGAGTTGAAAATGCAGCTTCATGAATTATTAAAAAAAGGATATATACGACCCAGTGTATCTCCCTGGGGGGCGCCTGTACTGTTCGTTAAAAAGAAGGATGTAACCATGTGCATCTGCATGGATTACCGGGTGTTAAACAAACTGATCGTCAAGAACCGATATCCCTTCCACGTATTGATGATCTATTTGATTGGGTAAGGGGGGCTACTATATTGTCAAAAATTGATTTGCGGTCGAGATATCATCAAATCAAAATCAAAGATGAAGATATACATAAAACTGCCTTTCGAACGAGGTATAGTCATTATGAATTTGTGGTATTACCTTTCAGACTCACAAATGCACCAGCAACTTTCATGAGACTGGTGCATAACATATTCCACCCTTATTTAGAGAACTTTGTGTTAATTTTCATTGATGATATATTAGTTTATTCCAAAAATATGGAAGAACACAAGGAAAATTTGAGGATGGTACTGGAAATGTTGAGGAAACATCAGTTATATGTGAAATTCAATAAATGCGATTTCTTCAAAGAAGAAATACAAGATCTTGGACATGTGATATCTGCAAAGGGTATAGTAGACCCGGAGAAAATCAGAACTATTATGGAATTGAAGGTGCCACAAAATGTGGCGGATATACGGTCATTTATGGGGCTCTCTAGCTATTACTGGTGATTTATTAAAGGATTTTCAAAAACAGCTTTCCCTATTACCTCTGTGCAAAGGAAAGGAAAAATTTTTAAATGGTCAAAAGAATGTGAGGATAGTTTTGAAAAACTGAAGCAATTACTAACATCAACACCAGTGTTAAGTGTAGCTGATTCGAATAAGGAGTTCGAGGTTTGCACGGACGCATGCAAGGAGGGCGTTGGGGAAATTCTATCACAAGAAGGAAAAGTAATTGCTTACAAATCTCATAAGTTAAAAGATCATAAGCTACGATATTCAGTCTACGATTTAGAGTTGACTGCGGTTGTGCATGCCCTCCGGGTATGGAGACATTACTTACTTGGGAAAAGGTTTGTATTGAAAACAGACCATAGCAGTCTAACCAGCTATTTCAAGCAAGCTGATTTAAACTCCTGACAAGCGAGGTGGAATGACTTCTTGAGCGAGTTCAACATTGATTTGCAGCATGTACAAGGAAAGGAGAACAAGGTCGCAAATGCATTGAGCATAAAACTTCTTAACGTTTATGAATTATATGTCAACCAAGTTGAAAGCAGATTTCTGGATCAAATTAGAAATGAAGCAGGCAAAAATCCCGAATATAAATTTTTTTGGCAGCAAGCACAGGAATCTGAAAAACAAGGAAGGCTGGGGGATTACGAAATTAACCAGGATGGATTGCTGGTTTTTAAGAAAAAGATAGTCATTCCAAATAGAGTGGAATTAAAAAATCTGGTACTAGATGAATATCATAGAAGCAACTATGCAGGGCATCCTGGGTACCAAAAGATGTTGACAGCAATCAGAAAGGAATATTGTTGGCCGAGTATGAGGAAGGACATAGCAAATTACCTAAACAAATTTCTAGAGTGCCAGCAGGTGAAAGTAGAACATTGGCATCCGGCTGGATTAATGCAGCCCATACCAATTCCAGAATGGAAATGGGAGGTGATCTCCTGAGATTTCATCACGAGATTACCAAAATCAAAGCATGGTAACGACTCCATAATGGTAGTTGTGGACCGATTAAGTAAATCAGCACATTTTACACATGTCCAATCGACTTAGAAGACGGTACAGATAGAAGATTTATTCATGCGGGAGATTTTCAGACTACATGGCATTCCTAGGACAGTTATTTCAGATAGGGATGTAAAATTCACATCAGCTTTTTGGAAAGCACTGTTTACCGGTTTGGGAATGCAAGTTAATTTCAGTACTGCGTATCATCCAAAAACGGACGGACAAACGGAACGAGTAAATCAAGTACTAGAGGACATACAGACAATGTATGTTATGCAGCGACCAACTAAGTGGGAGGAATATATACACTTAGTGGAATTTGCATATAATAATGGTTACCAAGAATCGTTAAAAATGAGTCCATTTGAAGCCCTATACGAGTGACATTGCAGAACTCCCATTAATTGGAGTAGTCCCGAGACCAAGCTCCTGCTAATACGGGACTGTCTAGCACACATGGAACTAGAAGTAAATAAAATTAGGCAAAATTTAAAGGCAGCTCAAGACAGACAAAACGTGTATGCTGATAAAAAGAGATCATACCGTGAATATGAAGTGGGAGATCACATGTATGTAAGAATTAAGCCAAAGAAGAGTACATTAAGATGGGCATCTTGTGCAAATATATCTCCCAGGTTTTGTGGCCCTTTCCAAATACTGGAAAGAGTAGGGCCTGTGGCATATCTCTTGGCTCTTCTTAGCCATATTCAGGTGCATAACGTTTTTCATGTGTCGTTATTAAAATGATATGTTCATGATCCAAGACACATGATTCATTGAAAGAACATTCATGTAGAGGGTGAGCATAGTAGTTATGAAATAATATGATGTTAAAGACCTATATAACTAATATGAGTCCATTTTGTGTAGCTAGAACCAGACGGAGAATTTCTGGTCGAGCCTCACAGTATAATCGATCGGAGGGAAATCATGCTCCGGAAAAGAGCCATCGCCCAGGTTAAAGTGCAATGGAAGCACTTCGAACCAGAGGAGGTCACCTGGGAGGACGAAATTTTTGTTCGTGAAGCTTATCCTAAGCTTTTTGCTGATATGGGATGAGAACACCAGGGACGGTGTTCTCTTCCAGATGGGGAAAACTGTAACCACTGTCTTAGTTGTTGACAAATGGTTAGACTATTGTTAAAAAAGGATTAAACATTATTGTTATTTTGTCGCAATAGAATGTTATCAACAGAAATCAATTTTTGGTATTGGAATAAAATATTACTTGTGAAATTTATTTCATGAGTAAAGACTGATGATAAAAGTAAATTCAAGATCTGGAGTTAGTTGAACAAAAAAAAAATAGTTCCACAGTTACCCAAAGAAACTTTGGAATAAATAAGGAATTTTGGAAAGAGTTTGGGGTTCTGTGGAAGGAAAGAAAGAGGAAACTGTGGTCCTGAGAAGTAAACCCTAGAAGGGAAACTTACAGAGGAGACTGTTCCACTGGAGTTGGAGAATTGGACCACACTATCCTGAGATTATCCTCCAGATTTTCTGTACTCAACGAGGACTCAGACTTGGAGCACGGGGGAGAGTTAGAGGACGTAATTGCCCAACTCGTGGAATGGAGAGAACTCAAAATTACCAGTCAGATTTAAGTACAGATGAGTGAATTCTGTATTTTTGAAAATAGTATAAATGTTTCTTTCGCTTAGATTTTAGATAAGAAAAGTTGAAGAGATGTGATGGTTGAAATAATTTAGGTTCCTTAGATTTAACATATAGGAAAGAAAATATTTCCATACAGTATTCAAGTTAGGAAAGATTACTTCTTTATTCTGTACATGTAAATTAACTCTGTATAGTAAAAATCAAGCTACTTGTATCTAGCTAACTGAAGGACCGTTAGCCCAACATCTGTGACCAGATGCTGAGCTGGTCATCCTTCATATCCTATGATAGTACATGAACAAGTCGTGGTCCGGTCACGAGTACAATTAAAGACCAGCAATCTGAGTCAAAATGAAGATAATAAGAAGTCAACAGGCTCACATGAACAAGTACCTCATTAAGTAAACCGAAGAAAATGCTAACAGAGTAAGTAAAATTTTGCCGTATTCAGTTTATAGGAAAGAACAAAATCCTTGTGAGGATTTTATATATAAATTTAGAACCATAAACCTATGCAATAACTGTGAAATGTACAGGTCTATTCTCATTCTTAGAGGAGAGTTAGACTGCGACTGTTGGAGAAACCAAACTATTTGCTAATCGAATAAAACATTTACTAAACAGGGAAAGACAAGAGAGTTATGCGAGTACAAGCGAAAATATTGGTACGCGTCACAAGAATAACTAGAATCGGAAGACTGTTACGAACAAATGTAAGACTACAGTAGTCAAAATTCTCAGATAACCTTGACATAAAAGCCATATGCATATATCAACATCGTTTAATAAACCGTAACAATGATAGTAAATCCAGCGCCTTAAAATCTTACAAGCATATTCAACACAGGGCTTTAAACATTATTAAGGGTAGTAAACCCCGAGCTTAAATACACAATGAAAGTTAAACAAGTCTATCATAACTGTTCTCAGAGGTGTAGAGAACCAAATAGCGTTACATAGAAGGTAGGCCTATGGCCGACATGAAAAGAGTTTTTTTTTTATATTAACCCTAAGCACGACATATAAACCCTGTGTAAAATATATAACAAATCCTGAGAGAATCCATTAGCCCAAAGGCCAAAGCTAACAAAGCCTCTTGTGGCTACAGAATAAACCCTAAACTTGGGTAGGGGTACTTGTTGGAGGAAGGGGAAGCACCAGTTAACCGTTTGAACAGAGAAGCACCACTACAACACGCAAGTGAAACAAATGATGTGCACAGGTGACGAAAAACCTGTTACTTGCCGCACAAGGAAAAAAGATGAGTTAAAACACGAGTTGGACTGGAAAACTGAAACCCTTAGAACCAAGATTTATGTTCTCTTATGTAATCAAACTTTAATTCTTTTAATGATGAGCAAGTAGGTTAATCTGGAAGGAACCACGAGCAATACCTGTAGGTTATGCTTGAGGTAGATAACAAATCAAGAGCTGGAGCCGTAGGTAACCCATACACAAAACAGTATAAGAATTTAGTGCATGTTCATTATCACAAGCATCAATCCGAAATCAAAGAAATAAATCTTGCCTAAACAAAGGAAAAACAGTGGCAGGGTTAGCACAAGATTTTACCCTTAATGCACTTGCAAACGCAAATAGGATGTACCACACAGCGAAGGAGGCAAAACAAAATGCACCGAAGCACCAAAATGTCATAGTGTAGGGGCCATAAGCCATGAAACCGGAGGAAGGAAACCCGATGCAGTGGAGTCGGCTCCAAAAGCTACCTCCGTGAGAATGCAAATGGGAAAAAACGGTTACCAGCCTGGTAGTCATCAGGCAAACCCTAACTCGCTCACACTGATCATTCCAAGATCAACGGTGTAACACTAGCCAGATGTCAATCCAATCAAAATAAATGTGTGGATTGCAACAGAGATATTTAGTACAAAATAGTACCTCCAAATAAAGTGAAATAAATAGCAACTACGTTGCCAAAGTAAAGATTCATGGCACTATTAAAAATACATTTAATGATTGATTAATGACTCGAGCGAATGTAAGGACCATATCTTTGTTTATGCATAAACTCATATGAAAACCAAAAGAAAACTCATATGCAAGACTTATCATTATTCCGTATCCGGGTGATAATTTATTTTGTAATGATTGGAAACGTTATAATAAGGCTTGTATGTTGTTAATCGATAAGTTTTACCCGCCGATCTATATTACAGCGTTAGTAGATAATAATTTTTTTTTAAATTTTTGTTACGGTTATTAATATAATTAACGGTGAATGTTACACTGGGCGCGGAGGAATCAATGACAGCAAGATTTTGGCACGCCAAGCCTCTTCATAGATAAAGTTCGGTCAGTGGTTGGCCCAAATTTCAGATGTTCCCACTGTATCTTACCGTCATGGGGAGGCATCAATAATTGCAATATTAGATATATTGCAGGCTGCTCTCAGGCTTCTGATAACAACCATTCAATTGATTGTAGCGTAGCAGGAATTCCATTTAATCAACCTTGAAGCTACTCCACCCATAGTTTAAATTTCAAGCGAAGCGATTGTTCCCATAAATTCATGATTACAGACATTATAAATCTCACCCCTTTCACAGAGACTCACACCAGATCTGTAGGATGGTTCCCTTCATCCCGCACCAGCGCTAACGCTGTTTGTATTCCTTCATAGATAACTGTGTTGAGATAAATGCTCATCATTGAGTGCAGCATTGCCCTTTGAACTGAACAAGAATTTGATGGGTCAATGCTGCATTCAATGATAAGCTTTTATTAATGGCGACCCTAGTTACTGGTGTGAAGAGAAAAAACGTTTTGCTAGCCAATTGCTGGAAGGGAAAATGCATCCATGACATGTTGTTTACCAGGACGTGTTGTGTCCAACTGATGTTTCACACATCCATTCCTTTACGGCCCACCTCTTATTTAACCCTGATACGCTCATCATGAAGCGTTTTGGGATTGCTTCTATCACTGTAAAGGTTTTTCCGTTGACTCGACGGTTCAAGCTCTTACGCCAGTTAATTCGTATTCTTCACCTCTGTTCAGATTACTCCATCTTATACTTTGGTGAGCATTTCAGGTTGTAACGGTGTTAGGGTATTTTTGTTTTTAGTTTTGCTTAATTGGGATTATTTTGGTAGTTTGGTGACAATTTGTTGGGATGGCATGATAATAAGAAATATTGTCGTCACTCTCAATTTATTCTCTGTTAAGTGACATTCCCTACTAGTGTGATCTCTATGAGTTGATTAGGTACTGTACGCTAGTGTTATCTCAATGAGTTGAGTAGGTACTGTGCTTTAGCACTCATCTCTGGTTATCCTGCTCAGCTTGCAGAGGGTTTCCTGGTATATTTCTATATTCTACATTTTTCGCTCTATTTTAGTCGCTGGCCTAGCGCTTTCACTGGGCTCCCTGTCAGATTTATCCTCTTATAGACAACTTTCCATTTTTCCTTTTGTTGGGTGGCTGAAGAAACATAATTTTTGTTCTGTGGAGTCAGAATTAGGTCTTCTATGTAATTCTGCTCTGTTATGGATACTTCAAGTTTTTGTTGTTTTAAACTAATATCGAAATCCTATCTAGTTTTTACAATATAAAGTTTGTTTGCTAAATATTGAGGAAGGTGACAAGAAAATTAAAATGATTTGTTTTTCAGTAATTAAGGTGAGTGATTTTAAAATGATAGAGGAGTTAGTTATTTTAATAAGTAGCAAAATCCCATTTAATTAATAAATGTGGTTGATATAGACTATAGGTATATATTCACTATTATCATATTAATAATTATTATATGTATTTTGTTGAAAGCTAAATATTTTTATTTATTAATAATTATATAAATAATAATAGCAGTAATAATTTTTATTTATATAATTATACTTATTATATTTATTATATATTTATTTATGTAATTATATTTCATTTTTTTTCCTCTTTTAAGGTTTGATAAACAGCGATAGTATTAAATGAGAGTAACGGTTATCATCATCATATTAACATTATTTTATATATTAATATAATATTAATTATTATATAAAAAAATCTAATATATTAATAATTATGTTTAAAATTATAATATAATTGACATATAATAATAATAACATTTATTATTAATAATATGTATTTACTTCCACCATTATACTATCAACAATAATTATTATATATTTATTAATATAATTGTTAATATATTTTATGTATTTACTTGGAGTACATTAATAATATTAATTATATGTAGATTATATACTAAACTAAAATAAATTATACTTTTACTTGTAAATAATATATATATATATATATATATATATATATATATATATATATAATTAATATAATATAATATCTAATAATAATAATATATAAAATTAAGATTTTAAATGATATAGGAGTTGGTTATTTTAATAACTAGCAAAACCACATTTATTAGTTAGTGTGGTTCATTTGATATAGAGTGACAAGTATATATCCACCACTACCATATTAATAACTATTATATATATTTTGTTAAAGGCTAAATATTTTTAATTATTAATAATTATATAAATAATAATAGTGGTATTAATATTTATTTATAGAATTATACTTATTATATTTATTATATTCTTATTTATATAATTATACTTAGATTATTTTTCCTCTTTTAAAGTTCGATAGACTCCAATGGTTTTAAGTGATGCTAATAATTATTATATTTCTATTAATATAATTATTAATATATTTTATATATTTATTTGGAGTATATAAATAATATTAATTATGTGTGGACTATATACTAAACTAAAATAAATTATATTCTTACTTGTAAATTATATATATATATATATATATATATATATATATATATATATATATATATATATATATATATAGGAGTTGTCTTTAGGGTGACTTTTTGGAGTTTTCGGTGCAGGAATCATATGAAACAAATTGAGGTAAACTCTTGATTTCTATTATTTGAAGTGGATTTTTTACTGTATATATGGTTTTAGCACCCTAAAAAACACCTCGGGCACTTCTATTGTGCAAGGCTACCCATCAAACTTATGTTTTCAATAAATTCGTGCCAGATTTTAGAGAAATTAGATGGTAAGAATCTATTGGAAAAGCCTTCAAAAAGTCGCACAAAAGACTACTCGTATATATATGTGGATGGTTTAATAATATAATATGTAATAATAATATATTATAAAATTTAAACCTTAGGTTTTAAACTCTAAGTTTTATATTAGCTCCTTGGGTTTATTAATACCTTGTGTTTTAATATTGATCCAAAGTTATTAACGATCCCTAGGAATAGATATTTTAAACCAACTTATTAATAAGCGAAGGTATTAAATTATAAATTCAAGGATTTATTAATATTATAAAGTGAAGCAAGTAATAAATCCAAAGGTTTAATAATATAAACCCAATGAGTTAGTAAACATAAGGGATAAATATTATAAACATAAGGTATTAACAAACCCAATGAATCAATATTAAAAATATACGGGATTAATAGACCCTAACAATTAATGTTTTAAACTCAATGGATTAATAAAGGCTAGAGATTAATATTTTAGACCCAAATGATTACTAATCCAAAGGAATTAATATTTTAGACTCAAGGGATTAATAAACCCAAGGGATTTAATTATAAACCCAAGTAATTACTAACCCAAGGGATAAATATAAATCCAAGGGATAAAACCCAAAGGATAAGTGTTATAAATCAAAGGGATACATATTACAAACTCAAGGGATATATATTATAAACTTAAGGTATATAAACCCTAAGATAACTATTATAAACCCTGAAATAAACTTGCTTGACCATAGTTTACCATGCTTTATTTCTGTATTGAGACAATCTTCATCACAATTCCACTTTGGACCATGGCTGATTTTCATATTTAAACAATCTTTGTCACAATGTAACCCCTTCGTGTAATAAAACCAACGGATTAATATTATAAACCCATGTGAATAAAACACCCAAGGGATTAATAGTAAAATACCAAGGGATTATATACTGAAAGGAATAATAATACACCTAAAGGATTAATATTATAAACCCAAGGTATATAATCCCTAAGATCAATATTGTAAACACTAGAATCATCATGGTTCACGATTTTTTATTTTCATATTGACACAATCATTGTGACAATGTGATGTCGGATAATGGTTAACCATAGCTTACCATGATTGATTTTCATATGCAGAAAATCTTTGTCATAGTGCAATGTTGGACGATTGTTGATATTAATAACCGCTAGGAACAAGTATTTTAAAATGAATGGATTGATAAACAAGGGGATTAAATTATAAACCCAAGGAATTATTAATATTATAAACTAAAGCGACTAATAAACCCAAAGTTTTAATTTTATAAACCCAATGAATTAGTAAAATAGAGAGATAAATATAACAAACATAAAGTATAAAAAAACCCAAGGAATCAATATTAAAAATACATGGGATTAATAAACCCTAAAAATTAACATTTTAAACCCAATGGATTAATAAACCTGAGGAATTAATATTTTAGACTCAAGTGATTAATATACCCTGGGAAATAATACGTTAGGCTCAACGAATTATTAATATTATAAACCCAAGGGATTAAATTGTAATCCCAAGGGATGAAACTATAAACCCAAGAAATTATTAATCAAACGGATAAATATAAATAGAAGGGATAAACCAGAAGTGATAAATATTATAATTCCAAGGGATAAATGTTATAAACCCAAGGTATATAAACCCTGCGATAAATATTGTAAACCCTGAAATAAAAATGGTTAACCATGGCTTATTTTTTGTATTGAGATAATATTTGTCACAATGCGACATTGGACCATGGTTGGACATGGTTTGTTTTCATATTTAAACAATATTTGTCACAATGTGAACCCTTGGATTAATAAACACAAGAGATTGATATTATAAACACATGGGAATAAAAAAACCTAAGGGATTAATACTAAAATTCCAAAGGATTATAAACCCAAAGAATAATATTACACCCAAGGGATTAATATTATAAACCCAAGGTATATAAACCCTATGATAAATATTTTAAACGCTAGAATTATCATCTTTGAGAATGGTTGATTTTCATATTTAGAAAATTTTTGTGACAATACGATGTTGCATTATGGTTGACAATGATTGATTTTCATATCCAAAAAATATTTGTCACAATGGAACGTTCGACGATGGTTGATTTATGTATTTAGAAAGCTTTTTCACAATGTCACGTTGGACCATGGTTGATGACAGTTATTTATATTAGGACTCCAAGGATTAATATAATAAACACTATGAATAATATTATGCCCTAGGAATAAGAACCCTTAGATTAATAAACCCAAGGGATAAATATTATAAACTTGAGGGAATAATAAACCAAAGAGATTGATACTAAAAACTAAAGATATTATAAACCCCAAGGAATAATATCAAACCCAATGGATAATTATTACAAACACATGGTATATAAACCATAACATAAATATTATAAAACCTAAAATAAACATGGTTTACCATGGTTTATTTTCATATTGAGACAACCCTTGTCACAATGTGACGTTGGACCATGGTTGACCATGGTTTACCATGTTTGATTTTCATATTGAAACAACCATTGTCACAATGTGAGATTGGACCATAGTTGACCATGGTTGACAATTCTTGATTTTTATATTGAGAGAATCTTTGTCACAATGTGACATTGAAACATGGTTGACCATGATTGTAAAGGCAAGAGATTTATATTAAAAGTAGATTAATATTATAGATCATATGAATAATATTTTGTATTGAGACAATATTTGTGAGAATGTGATGTTGGACAATGGTTGACCATGGTTGATTTTCATATTGAGACAATATTTTTTAGAGTATGACATTGCACCATGGTTGACCTGATTCATTTTCATATGGAGACAATCTGTGTCACAATTTGATGTTTGACAATGGTTGATTTTCATATTTAGAAAATATTTATAACAATGTGATGTTGGACCGTGTTTGACCATGATTATAAACGAACGAGATTTATATTAGAACCAAGGATAAATATTATAAACATTATGAGTAATAGTATACCTTAGGAATAAGATATCTTATATTAATAAACTCAAGGGATTGACATTATAAACCCAAGGGAATTATAAGAAATAAAAAAGATTAATACTAAAAACCTAATAGATTATAAACCAAAGGGATACCTATTATAAACCCAAGGTATATAAACCCATAAAATAAACATGGTTCACCATGGTTGATTTTCATATTGAGACAATTCTTGTCTTGCTATGAGACATTGGATGATGGTCAACCATGTATTATCGTTATTGATTTCCATATCGACACAATATTTGTCACAGTGGGATGTTGGACCGTGAGTCGCCAAGGTTTATTTTTATATTTAGAAAATATTTGTCATAATGTGAACCCTTATATTAATAAACCCAAGGGATTAATATTATAAACCCATGGGAATGAAAAACTAAAGGGATTAATACTAAAATCCCAAGGGATTATAAACACAAAGGAATAATATTACACCCAAGGGATTAATATTATAAACCAATGGTATATAAACCCTAATATAAAGATTGTTAATGCTATAATTATCAATGATGAGAATGGTTGAGAATGGTTGATTTTCATATTCAGACAATCCTTTTGATAATGCGATATCATGATTAACCATGGTTGAACATGATTGATTTCTGCATGTAGAAAATATTTTTCACAATGTAACGTTGGACCATGGTTGATACTAATAATCCCTACGAATAAATATTTTAAACACAAATTTTTAATAAATGAAGAGATTAAATTATAAACCGATATAAACCCAATGAATTAGTAAACTGAAGGGATAAAAATTGTAAACCTAAAGGACCCAAAAACCCAAGAATCAATTTTAAAAGTAGAGGGGATTAATAAACGCCAACAATTAACATTTTAAACGCAAGGGATTAATCAACCATAGGAGTTAATATTTTAGACTCAAGGGATTAATAAACCATATGAATAAATATTTTAGGATCAAGCGCTTAATAGACTGAAGGAATTATTAATATTATAAATCCAAGGGATCAAATTACAAACCCAAGGAATTATTAACCCAAGTGATAAATATAAACCCAAGGGATAAACACCAAGGGATAAATATTATAAATTCAGAGGATTATAAACCCAAGGTATATAAACACTATGATAAATATTATAAACCTTGAAATAAACACTAGTACAAAATGGGTAATTAGTTACTAAAAAATGACTAAAATTTCCATATAAATGACCATATTCTAGTCAATGTCCAATAGTGGCTAATTTACAGTATCTTATAACGCGAAGAAATTTTAGTCATTTTTAGCTTACTCATTAATTGATTGTCTCAAATTTATCATCTAGTAGTATATTTAGTAATTAAATTGCATGATTAATTTAGATATTCATTTAGTCATTAATTTCCACAATTAATGACCAAATACACAACAAAATATACTACTATATGATAACCCGATAAAACAAATTAATGAAAAAATATATATGAACAAAATATTGGTCGCAATATAAGATACTATAAATTACCTATTAATAGTCATATAAATATGCAAATTTTAGTCATCGTTTGAAACCAATTAATGACCAAATAAATATGAATAAATTTTGATTATGTTATGAGATACTGTAGATTAGCTACTAATAGTCGTATATATGAAAATTTTAGTCGTCATTTGTAATCACAAATTTATCATTTACAGTGGTCATTTATCATTTTCCTTGTAGTTTCATATTCATTATATAAATGACTCATTTAGTAGTTTATATTCATTTACTTTTCTTTCATTAATAATCATTATCAACGACTAATTTAGTCGTTGTATAATCATTTTATTTGTGCTCATCTTCAATCACTATAAACTACTAATTTAGTAGCTTTAGATTGATTTCACGTGTTCATTACTAATTAACTTAAGTGAATTAATATGATTTTGTGACTAAATTAAAAAAAATTCATACACTGTGCATGTTCATCTAATATGAAAATGTAAAATTACATAAGTTAATGACAATACCAAATAATATCAAGTATAACTATAAATAATTCCAACCACATAAATATTATTATATGAAATATCAAGTATTACAATATGTGTTTCCAACTTAATATTTGTTGGACTACAATTTACACATGAAATATTGTTTCATCACTTCAGAACATTAACATTGTGTTGCTAAGGCATTGCAAGTGAATTTTTGAACTCAAAAGACTTTACCATATTTCTGGATCTCATGCAGGATATTAAATTTAAGGATATCACTTTACTAATTCTCTTCTCTCTCTGTCTTTCTTCATCCATCGCTCAATGTTATTACTCTCCTATTTCTTCAATTCCTGTTTTTTACCATCAATATGAAGCTTCTCTTCTAAAAATGAAATAAGGTACAATTCGAAGTATAATGTTAATTATTGATTAATTCCTCTCTTGTCCACCTTCTCCGACAATAAACAATGTAGGAGTGTAAACCTTTCCTCAACTCCAACCCACCAATTCTATTACTATAACAAATAAGACAGAAAGTCCAATCTATATATATGGAAAGTATATGTATTTCAACATACACTTAAGTTGATGTTCATTCCAATAATTTTAATTTAACTTCAATATATGGACCTGTCAGCATTCCAAAATAGTACATTTTTCATCCACAACATGTATATTTAAGACATATGCATAAATACCTACATCTCATTGCATTTGATTATGATATTTGTAATTACCATAAGTTTCAAATTCTGCTTCAATTTCATCCTAGATATTTTTCCTTTCTATATTAGTACGCCAATCATTAGCAATTATGACCAAAATTTGAACTTCTAAAAGTCATCACCTTGAACAAGGATTCTAGTGTAATAGTTAGACATCATATTTCAAAATCAAATAGCTATTTACACTCATCCTTTTCCAATGATAACAATATTAAATGTGTGAAAATGGAATTTGAAAAACCACTAATAGCATTAAACAATTCTAAGATAAAAAACGTTTTCTAGCGATGTTCACCTACAAGTTGTAAATTTGTACTCTAAAATTCTTAGAAGATTGATATTTCAACAATAATATAAGCTCATGTGATTCAATTTCTTTGACAAAAATATAATATACCTTTGTTGCATAGAATATATCATGGTGCCTAATGAAATAAAAAGGTTCCTCAAATTACAAACAATAATTGTCAATAAGGTTTAGTAGCTTGGGTTATTGGCATGAAGAATCATTATTTTCCCCATATGGATTTAAATACCACTTGTGACATATTCATAATATTCATTCTTCTTTAACTAATTTTTGAATGAGGATTTTTACGAGCTAAGAGGAATACCTTACTCTTGCTTAGGGTGAGAGAGTGAGGAAATCGGTTACATGTTTGAGAAAAAAAAAAGTACAAAGAAGAATTCTTCCCACACCATCAGAAGAAATTCGAAGAAAATATATAATTCGGGTGCCCACTATACGATTAAAATTATTTAATTGAGTCATTGAAACCAATACTTACATTTACTAATCTCATCCAAGTTATTTTGAGAATAATAAAAAAACTAAATGTCAATTAATTATCAATGAACATTTGGGAAATGAATGTGTGTTATATCAAATCATCATCAAAACATTTAAATAAACTAAGGGACGAAGGGAAATTTCCTTCAAATTTTAGATTGCTTGCTACACTAACTAAGATAGAATTTAAAATCATTAGACTAATGTTTCCCTTGGTGGTTCACTATCTCTTTGTTGTGTTCGCATTTGATTCAAATGTTTCATAATTTTCATAGATCCATATACAAGTTTGGCATCAATGACATTTCTCAAAAAAAAAAAATTCAGGCATCATGTTTTTGTATTCTAGTACTTCAGAACCTTAGAAATGATATTATGATATATAACCACTTGGCCTATGTGAGAGTGTTTCACAGTGCACCATGAAAATTTTTGAATAAGTAAAATGCATTGCAAGTACATTAATATATATAAAAAAATATTTTAATCGTTTTTGACATTGTTAGTATATGATTGTAATTTTTTTTTTCAAAAATATGGACAAGTAGATCTAGAACTAACAATCATGCTAAAATTAAATCACTACAATAAAACTAAATAGTTACATAATCAATATAACAACCACTTTCATAGAATATTACACACTAATAGAGAATGAATCAAAATATATATTCCTTATATAGAATGAAACATATAGGCCATTAAAATATTAAAGTACAAACACTTCAAACCACATACCTTTGTAAAATTGTAATGAGGATACATTCCAAGTTCATCTTGTGAGACATCCTTTATGTGTTATGTTGTCCGTAAAAAAACCATTGGTGAACAAATAGTAATGCATACTTTAGTCGCATTGATCTAGCTAAGTTCAAACCATTTTGAAGGGGAAAAATTAACCCATATTATGTATTTATCTTAGAAAGACATGAATGTAAGGTTTTAAATTTTCAGCCATTGTTGGTGGAATGAGAGATGAAAAATACAAACCCTCCATATATGATTCTCTTTGGATTTTTTTACAAGAAATTGATTTGCCAATTTCAACATAACAAGTTTATTTGACATTTTCATCTTTGATGATACCATAACCAACCCGAAAAACAATTTCTTAAGAATAATGAAACAATTTTATAACTCAAATTTTGAGTCTAGAGATAGTCTTCATCATCTAATACAGGAAAATTTCCCATTACAGCAATTATAAATGTTGTGACATACCCTCTTTGATGCATGGAAATAACAAGGTCTCCAAAACCATAAATTTCAATGCATGGATCTAAGGAAAATATTTTGTTGGGGAAAATCTCAAGAAGCAAGTCACACATAAAAAATAGGTAAAAATGATTTTTTGAAACCAAGTAATGTAATTATAAACCATATAGACTAATAAAACCAAGATACTTGAACCTTGGCAGAAATTTCTGAAAGAAAATTCCATTTAGAGTTTGATCCTAATATATGCTCTTCGATTAAAAGTTAGGATACTCTAATTCAAAATTCATACTAACATTCCTATGTTTTTTAGTTCTTCAGTGAGATTATACCTTGAAATGTCCAATATTGAAAAGAATGCCTTACCAAGAAACCCCACATAAGGTAATTTGATCATTTTCATATAAGCTAAACGATTTCATATTTTTTTAGTATGCATAGTTGTGTGCACATGATACTTTTTCATGCACCTACTCCACTATTAAATATTGTGAATATAAAAAATTGGCTTCCAAATTGACATGAATTTTTTAGAGACCAACAAGTATAAGGGAAATTTATATTGAGAGTGGAAAATAAAACACAAAATAAAATTAAAAAACTAGTAGCAATGCGAAAATTTTAGTCGTAAATTGTTCCCAGGTACTAGTAGACGAGACTGATGAAAAATGGAAATTAGAAACAAAGTATTATAAACTCAAATTTCGTTTCAAGTTAAGTGGAAGAAAACACATATTTAAAAAAATTAGACATCAAAGAATCAAAAGAGCTTAGTTTTCTCAAATATGAATGGATTCTAATATTTCACTTCATAATTCCACTAGCTTCTAGTTTCCATTGATCATAAGATATCTTCCACATTTAACCAATAAAGGCCAGAAACAATATTTAGTGATACTTCTCATTCAACCACTAAATTCTATAGTTTATGATTTGGTGGTCATAAAATGTATTAAACTTAGTAATTAGGACCAAAGGAGCTTATTTTTCTCAATTATGAATAGATTTCAGCTCTTTTACTCCATAGTTCTTTCAGTTTCTAATTTTCCTCAATGTAGGACATTTTCCTTATTCAACCAAAAGTAGAGCTTGGAAGGTGAGAGAATATTCTAACAGAAGGTAGATATAATTTTTTTTGATATTTCATGTTAAACCCTTCAATTAAAGTTAATGTTTTGAAGGTCATGTTGTGTATTATACTTGGTACTTTCTTCTTTCATTGGGGGGGGGGAATAAATCCAACAAGAAATTGGAAATAAAGTTGAAATCCAAAGACAACCCAAAATTTCCAAGGAGTGAGAGAAAAACATAGACCCCAAGTAACCAAGGATAGTTTCATGCCAATGAAGTTTTCCTTGAAGCAACACATAATATCAGTCCTACACCATGTGCTAAAATTATCTAGAAAAAATTCACTGGTAGATACTTAGTGTGTTTGTATTACGAAAATTTGAAGAAGTAAATTGATTTCAACATTTAGTAAAGTCACGTGTCCATTTTTCATGGTTGCATTATGTAGTGTTTCTTATCTACCATACATATCTCTCTCACAAAATATCATTTTTTATGGATAAATTACAGACATTGAATAATACATCAGCTGTCTCTCCTCTCTCTACAAGTGTTCTTCATATGTGCAAGTGCAAGTTTGATATGGAAATGATGCCAAGTTACACAGTTAGCATCTAGGAGGTCAAAGACCTAACTAATAATTGAGATAAAAATGAGGACCCCAAGTCACCAAGAAGAGTGGCACACTAATGAATTTGTTCTTGAAGGAGTGAAAAAAGAAGTGTAGTACCAACCACCAACATGACCTAGCAAAACTGCACTAGAGGAAACTGAGTACTTTTGATTTACGAGAATTTATGAAGTGATCTAAGAATTTAATTAACATTTCTTTTATTTATGGTTGCATTTTCAAGTGACACTGGTCTACCTTACATATCTCTCTCATGGAGATATCATTGTGTATTGATAATTAAACATTGAATACTATATCAAATGTCTCTCCTCTCATTACAAGTGTTCTACATAAGTGCATGCCCAAATTTAATATGGTATTGATGCTGAGCTACAACATCTTTCACATAGCTCCTCTCTCAAGTGTTGACCATAAATGTTTAATAAAAGTCTCTTTTTTCTACCACATTCGCTGAAGTGGTATTTTGTAACATTTTTTCTTACAACAGCCTCCTTTATATATTCCAAATTTAACATGAAGTATGCTTCTGAGTGCCATAAGTTTTGGAGGAACAATTATAATTATTGGAAGTAGCCAAGTTTAGGATTAATTCACTTGGCTTATATTCTTTTGGGTTTCTTTGGAAAGAAGATTATTCTATTATAAAATAAGAAAATTATTTTAGCAGTTGGTAGAATGCCAAATTAAGTGAGTTCCATGGCTTTGGATGTTGTGGGGACTTGTTGCATTAATTTCAAGCAGATTGGATTAGGAAGTATTAATCTAAAATAGTCGAAAAAGGCTTATGTAGTGTAGTAGGATATTTTGGTCCCAATATTAAATGTGAATTAGCCAAACAAGAATTCCGTTTGTGGAAAGATGTTTCACTTCCAGTATGAAATACTCGCATTGATTGGAAGTTTGAGTCCAAAAGAAAACAATAAACAAATATTAGAAAGCATGTTTATGTTCAAGATATGGTTATCCTTAATAAATAGGTGTAAAATCAGATTTCAATAAAATATCACTCCCTGTATCTCATAAGTAATATGTTATTATCGCTTCATAAACAAGGATCATTCTTCATAATGAGATAGTTAGTTTTGAAAGGTATTTATACCTTAAAATTCAATACTAGCTACACAAGGACATCTAATTTTCATCTCCCATGTAGCATATGCCATAAAGAAAAAAAGACATGGTTTCTCTTTCATAACCATTATTGATATAACTATGGTTAATGTTTTTGAAGGAAATCCATGATATAAGTTATAATTATCAATGCCTTGTATAAATAGGAAATGTGTATTCCTTTCTCAGTCTTACAATCTATACCCTTGTCAATTGATTTGGGCAACTTACTGTTATTTATTCACCCTTGATAAATCATACTAAAAGGTTTCTATTATTATAGCCTGCTAGGAAACTCTCATATATGCATATTGAAGCCTTGCTTTCAAGGGATTAAGGGAAACAAAAAGAACCATGTTCTAAATATGTTCTCTCAAAAGAATACACAACTTTGTTTTCCCTTGTGGACAATAAAATTTTAACCAATATTTCTCCCGATCATGAAAGAGTCAGATGATTGTGCTGCAATGTTGGGGTTGGATTAGGTTCTTCCACATTTATTTTCCTATAGCAGTTTATATTCATAATTTAGAGTTCCCTACTATTATAGAATAATATTCAATCTTGTATGTTTCTTCACAACCATGCCAAAATTTTAGCAATTTGTTTGACATTTATTTCTCTTGACCAATAATCCCACTTTTTATGTTATCCAAAATCATTATTGAAATTTAGTAGACATAGAGGTGGAATTTATGAACTTGGGAAGCGACTATGTTATCTTTCAAAATTACATGGAGCCTCATCCAACTGAAAATCATCAAAATTTTCTCTTGTAAACATTGAAGTTGCATCCTTTCCAAGGATTGGCTCATGTTATTGTCTATGTGTTGTTAACTTGATGTACAAAATTTTTGGCCATTTGTGCTTCTCATGAATAGAGAAACACCTTTTGAATCAAGTATCTCAAAGAAATAATCTAGTATGAAATTACTGCTTTAAGAGTGTTTGTTTTGGTGCAGTAATGAAAATAAATTTTCAGTAAAAATTTAAAGAAATTTTATATTTACCCTTTGGCTACAATGTGCTTATGATTCATTGTAAAAATGTTTTGGGAAATTTAGATATTGTCTAGAAGAAGTTATTACAAAATGAATATAGAGTGAGGAAAATTGGCTATCATGGGTCATGCCTACTCAAAGATGGGGGTAATGCTACTCAGTATTGTTATATTCTCCTTATTTATCCCAAAAATATGAATCCCTAAGTTAAACTTAGGGTGTATGTTCCTGTACAAAATTGATCTAGCTATAGAGGCTTAGCCTTACGTCATTGGATTTCTTGCCCTCTTATATAAATAAAGGAACAAGAGATCCATATTATACATTTGTTTTACCATCTTATCTTAGATATGGGTATCACGTTGGACACACGCATTTTATTTAGACTCTCCATCACCTTATCTTCCTATAGTGGGGTATTAGGTCTTGGAGAAGTTCAAAGTTCCACTAGAGATGCTATTTGATCGTAAAGGAGTTACACTGATGAGAATGGTGATCATGCTAACCCCAAAGGATATAATTGATCGAGTACGTGTAGGATATAAACAATTGAAAAGCTTACAAAAAAAAAAAAAAAAAACACGTATTCAATAGGATTGAATGTCATAGCTAGACATCTCCAGAATGGTTGTGGGAGCGATAATTTTGTACACATATATAAAAAAAAATGAGTAAAAAATTATTCTCATATAGAAAAATACAGTAGTTTTGATTCTAATCCTATTTTGGGTGGGAAGAGTATCGAAGTTTAGAATACATCTATCTACATGAGAGAGAATTAGCTAGTTCTAGTACATTTTCTTTTGTAAACCCCATTTTCGGAGTGTGCATTAGATAAGATTCTTCATTTTTGTTTGTAATATTTCAACATGCTCCAGACACTGCATGAATGCACGTGTTTGGAAGAGTTAAGTGAAGATATGGGGTATCATGCTGGTGGATTTAGAGGTGCGATAACATAGCTAATAAAAAAGATATCATGTCTTCCTCAAAGAGTTCTTTTGAGGAACAAACAATTCATAATTGTAGGACTTAAAACATAAAGATATGAACCGACATGTAATCCATCAAAACTATTGTTTTATTATTTATAGTTGTTCCATTTCAAAATGTGCATTAGATAAGCTCCTTTAGTTTTGTTTGCAATATTTCAACATGCTCCAGAGGTTGCATGAATGCACGTGTTTGAAAAATTTAAATTACGATATAGGGTATCACCTAGGTGGATTCATATGTGAGATAAAATAGATAGGAGATACGATGATGTCTTCCTCAAATATTTCTTTCAAGAAACAAACAATTGCTAGACACAAGGATAATAAGAGAAAGAGATACACAAGTTGAACATATGGTATGGAATTTATACGAGATCATAGTTTCACCTAACAAATTAAAGCAAATGGAAACTGAAGTAGTGATCATTAAGTGTCTCAAAAACTAGTGGTGTTAAAAAAAGACAAGGATGAATGACTGCTTTCAAAGGATAACTTGAACAAATTTTCTTGTAAATTTCATTTTGATGGTGTAAGAGTATTTGTATCAAGTTATATTACCCTATATGTTTGTATTTTATCCCATTTGTTTCGATTTGTGTCAAGTCATACTCAAAATGATAAAGAGGTTAAACAAATACATAACTAGAAAAATTGGAATCATCACTAATCTCTAACTGATAAATCTAAGATTTATGTCTCTATCAATCCTTGGTGTGAATTTTTTTAATCGAGGAACATACGAGACTATTTGATTGTAGAGTCTAGTTAATAATTAAGGATAAGAAGTAACCAACAGAACAAGATAAAAAACACCATTAACAATGTCTATTTATGAAGAGATGAGATCCTCTTCTAAAATAAGTAAGTTGAAATAACCAAAGTGAAAGTATGTGATACCAATAGTAGCATCCATGTTCACCTCATAATCTTCCGTTATTTGGTCCTTTTGTGTATATCTAGTCGATGTAGATGCAGCTACAAACTACATTCAAAATAAAATCAATGGAAAATTAAACCCCTACATTCAAAGAGAGACTATTAGAACATATAAACTCCAATTAAGGAACTATACTTTTTCAAGTTATAGATAACTAAGATCATTTTCAATCCATATACTTCTAATACTTTCATCCCTTTCCAAAATCATGATATTATCCTCCTCCTCCACCTTAGGCCTCCCATGATAGCCTTCAAAAGAATCAACCCATGTCCGAAAAACCTTATTGGTTGTGGGATTAATCAACTCCTCCACTAATGAGTGTAAATCGTGGGGTGAACTGAGATCTATGAACTTTAACAACATGGCAGTTGGGGACATAACAATCCTAACATAAAGAGAATATGAAACATAGAACTAGGATTGTGGGGCCTTTTCAACATGTTTCTTATAAATTTCCAGCTGTGTGACTTCTTAGAATTTTTTCAAATAATTGGGGTTGAAGGAAAGGTCCTTTCTCGGCAACATGTCTAGAAAAACAATTAAATTAGTGGAATCATTATGTATTAATTCCATCATAAAATGGGCCACATCATTTCCTGGACCCAACATCACAAACAATGTTGCTGCATCCAGAGTTACGGTGCCAAGCTTGGATTTAATCTACTAACCAAATACAAACTCGACCTATGATGTATTTTTTCCAGATCTGAGTATGAAGGAGATTTATATATTTCCTCGGCGACTTGTGAAATAGGTAACATCTGGTGGAGTTCTGGTTGGGTGGAGAAAAGAGCCCAGATGTTTCTCAATGGATTTAATAATTTCCTCCATGATGATCTGCAGGGCCCTATTAGGTACAAAAAAAAAATCCAACGTTCTTTTGCCTTGATTCACAAAGAAAAGGTACACGTGTGATTAAATCAATTGATGAGATGTTACGAGCAATAACACACAATCCTTTCTTTCCCCACCTAATGGAATTCACCACTTTTTTTACTTTACGCTTCAAAAAATTAGTCTCGGAAGCTCATTCAATGAGCTTGAGGGATCTCTTCCAGAGCTTCTTCCCTGTGAGAGGGCAACGCATGGGCGACAACATCAGCATCTGCGGATTCTCCTTAGATGCTTTATCCTTCTCCATTTATGCATCCATGCCTATGCTTTTGAATGTATCATAGTACCACATTCTTCAAAATACTCCCCCTGTACCCCCTTTCGATGCTAGGTACAACTAATACATGCAAGGAAATCCCTTGGCATCCTATTAAGGAAGTCTACTTCTGCAATGCGTCTGTAATATCAACCACCACAAGAAACCAAATTTCATAGGAAGGACACACCCTTAAGTAAAAACAATTAATCACAACAACTTACGCTAATTTGTCGCAATAAGGAAAATCAATATGACGAGGATGTGCACCTAACACCGATTTCTTAGTTATGCTTCTGTGAGAATTGAAGATTTGTGGCTGGCCTGGAATTCCACTACCTTAGACACTAAAACATAAATATTACTTACAATGAATACCAAAAAATGAAATTTCCAGTAGTTAAAACCAACCAATAGATGAATATGTTGGAATATTGATAATTCCAAAATAAACTCCCCTCTTCAAACACAGATAAATTAAAATTAAAATTTTGCTTGCAGATAGAGATGGCATGAAAATGCTTTCTTCTATTTCATTAAATAGAACTAAAAAGTATTACAAGTTTCTTCCTCAGTGAAGGGATTCACAGAATACTATCAAGACTGCTACAGATGCAGTGCTCCAAAACAAATCTCTCTCTCTCTGTCTCTCTCAAAATGCACAAACACTCTGTCTCTATAAATCAACACTGCTGTGTATTTATTCCTATTCATGCACTGCTGTACAAGGCCAAACAAAACATAATAATACAACGATTAACAAGCCTCTCACGCTTTTTCACTTTTTATATGGCGCAGCGGGAATAAAACATAAAACAAAGAAATAAAACAAATTACAAAGGAAAGAAAAACCTTTCGGCACTTTTAAAAAAAAATTCGCGACGTACAAGTGAGGACCACATCGCAGTCGCCAATCGGTGGATCGGCTTTGACAAAAAAACTTGTGATTAAGCAATGTGCGATGTTGCAATTTGCGATTAGATCGCATCGCACCATCGGAATCAGCGATTCAAACAGATGGCGGAACACATTGAGACATGAGATGTTGTGATTGCGCGATGGCGCGATCACATCGCGGCTTTCAACGACGGTCACACAGATATATATATACAGATAATGCTCCATTCCTTTGCGATTGCGATGATCACATCGCATCAAAACTCTACGACATCTGAAAGACATTTAACTTCTATTGTTTGCGATTTGCGATTAGCGCATAAGTGGTAGGGACCACTTGTCCTCCCTTTTCAGAAAAGTTTAAGTCTTTCCACTGTTTAAACACATTTTCTCGATTTTGGTTGTTGAGGGATTTAAATGCCTGAAATGACTGTTTTTAATAACTTCTGCTCCTCTGTAATACAGAGCTATGGGATGGCCAATGAAACTAATGACTTTGCTGGAGATGGTACAATATGTGGAACTATACTCACTCGGGAAATATTTACATAGGGTTGTAAATCAGTATCAGCTGGTATGAATGAAATGGACTTAAGGCATGGCATCAACATAGAGGTTGATTCTGTTGTGACTCATTTGAAAATAAAGGCGCGAATGATAAGCACAAATGAAGAAATTTCTTAGGTGGGGAATGTCTCACTAAATTATGAAAGGGAGATAGGTGAATTAATTGCCAAAGCAATAGAAAAAGTTGGCAAAGAGAGAGTCACAATTGTTGCAGATGGGAAAACATTGTACACTAAGTTATATGTCATGGAGGTAATGAAGCTTGATAGGGGTTATACTTCTCCATATTTAATTACAATCAAAATACTCAGAAATGTGAATTGGAAAATCCTCTCATTTCAATACATGAAAATAAAATATCTAGCTTGAAAGAAGTGGTTCGAGTGATGCAGCTAGCAATGGAGAGGAAAAAGTTGCGTTTAATAGTTGGAGAGGATGCAGAAAGTGAAGCATTGGAAAATTTGATTTTAAACAAGCTTTGTGCTCTGGTGAATTTTTGTGTTGTTAAGGCCCCTAGATTTGGAGACCATAAGACAAATAACCTGCATGATATTGATGCACTCACTGGGGGATAAGTGATAACAGAAGATATTGGTATGAAGCTTCAGAAAGTCCAAATTTAGATGCTCGTATCTACAAAAAGGCGACTATCTCAATGGATGATACAATAATTCTAGATGGTGACAGTGAAAAAAGGGGACTTGATGAAAGATGTGAGCATATCTACTCTAGTATTGAAGCGATTACGTCATTGTTGGAAATTTCTGAATATTTCGAACAAACAGAGGTAACAAAGTTCCTCAACTAAGCATAGAGATTTAATGATAGAGATGTGGACAAAGAGATGGAGTAAAGATCTATTTCATTAACCATAAAAATGACTATTACAAAATACACACTTTTATCAGAACTACAGTTCTGGATTACACAAAATACTCCTTACTATGTTTTTCATTTTCTTCTTTTGCACAGATTCTTGTTGTGGCAACACACAGTCTTTTGTTGTGGCAACACACAGTCTCCTTTACAGTAACACTCTGTTCTAGTTGCGGAAACACACAGTTCCAGTTGCAGCAACACACAGTTAGTTGTGGCAACACACAGAGTTGCTCTGCTGCTACAAAACACAACGTTTCAGACTTCCTCTGTTTTCTACTATTTGTCTTCTTCTCTGCCTCTGTCTCTGATTCTCTATCTGTTTAACCTTTTAAAATACTGTTGTCTATTACATATATAAGTTGAAAAACATTTTTTGACTTAAAACATTAAAAAATAAAAATATATTTTGTTCTTATCATCCTTTTAAATGCAGTAAGGCGGTGGGAGATAACGTGGTGCCCTTTGAAAAACAAAGTCGACTATTTGCAGAGATATTAACCCAGAAAATTTAATGCACATTGGAGTGCACAAATGAGTCACGACTTTGTGGTATCTGTCCTTCTGAAATATCAACAAAAATCAGATTTTTGTCCACCTGTTTCAGATTGCAGTTGGAATTAATTTTCAACACTCCCCCTTAATTACAACTGTTGCTATCTTGCATACCCAGACATTCTCTGAGATAATCAGAACTTTTCTTCCCCAATGGTTTTTTCAATATGTCAAAAAATTTCTCCTCTATTCTGCAATGTTGCAAAAAATATTCAGCATTGCTCACTAGCTCTCTGATGTAGTGATACTTGGCATCAATGGGTTTCGTTCTCTTGTGAAACAATGAATTCTTTGAGAATGCTATTGTTGAGCTATTATCACAATAAATTGTTGTGCCTTTTTCCTGTTCATGACACAACCTCTTCAACATTCTTCTCATCCATACTGCTTGACATGATGTTGTTGTAGCTGCCACATACTCTGCCTCTACTGTTGATAAAGCAACTATTGGTTGCTTCTTAGAAGCCCATGAAATGGCTCCCGATCCCATATGAAACACATATCTAGATGTGCTCTTCCTGTCATCTACACTTCGAGCCCAATCACTGTCAGTGTAACAAATCAATGCAGAATTTTCAAATGAGGTGTATGAAATACCATACCTCTTCGTTCCATTCAAATACCTTAGAATCTTCCATTTGTCTTGTGCTACTATGGACAACACTTTTCTCACTGTTTCCATCCTTGCAAATTGTCCAAAGGTTTCTTCATAGTCTCTTCCTTGTTGCTTCTTATAGCCTTTCATAAGAAGTCTTGCTTTGTGCCTTTCAATCTTGCCTTCAACATTGCTTTTGGTCTTGTAGACACATTTTACTCCAATGACTTCTTTGCCTTTAGGGAGGTCCACTAACTCCCATGTATTACTCTTTTCTATTGCACCAATATCTTCGTTCATTTCGTCAATCCATTTTTATTCTTTTACAGCTTCTTCAAAATGACTTGGGTCATCAACATGACAATACAAAGAAAATAAAATTTAAGACCAACATTATCACTTACCTCCTCTTGTTCATAAATCTCAGTCAGATTTCTGAATCTTGGTCTTCTTGGTGTACTTGGAGTTTCACTTGAACTCGATGGAGTTTCAATTCCCTGTGGTGTGCTTGAAGAACCACTTCCTTGATTTCTCAAGGTTGTTCTATTTCCAACTTCTGGTGTGGTTTGTTGTGCTTGTGTTGGTGGAGGAGGAGTCCACCAAAGAGGGGTTATTTGCTACTGTCCCTTCCTCTTCTTCTTCGTGAGACACACTTGTCTTGACGTTCACCATTTTCTCTAAGCTTCCATCCCAAGCTTCTTCTTCGATGAACTGCACATATCTGCTTATAATAAACTTCTTGGTGGATGGGTTACATAACCTGTGTGCCTTTGACTCATCACTCTATCCAATAATGATACACTTCTCCTCCTTGCTATCAAGCTTCTTTCTTAGCTGATCTGGAATGTGTGCATAAGCCACACAACCGAATACTCTCATGTGGGTGAAAAACTTCTTTATGCCGCTCCACGCTTCTTCAAGTACCATGTTCATGAAAACTTTGGTTGGGCATCTATTCAAGATGCAAACTGCACAATTGACAGCTTCAACCCAATACTCAATTGGAAAATGTTTTCCCTTCAACATACTTCTAACCATGTCCATGATGGTCATGTTCTTCCTTTTAGCAACACGTTTTTGCTGAGGTGTGTACCTTCTGGTAAACTGCATATGTATGCCATTCTCCCTAAAAAAACGTAGGAACTCTTTGGAGATGTATTCTACACCTCTGTTAGTTCTTATAAATTTGATGTAGTGCCCACTCTACTTCTCAACATGAGCTTTGAAGTGGCAGAACTATTCAAAAACTTCACTCTTCTATTTCAAGAAGCACACCCATGTCTTTCTCGTGTAATCATCTACGAATGTAAAAACATATTTGTTGCCAGATAAAGATGGTGTTTGTATTGGTCCACATAAATCTAAGTGGACAATCTCTAAGGGTGCCTTTTCCCTTATACTCTTCCCTGCTGGAAAGCTTTCTCTGTGTTGTTTGCCCAAGATGCAGCCTTCACATAGGTTGTCCAGTTTCTCAATCAATGGTAATCCCTTTACCATTCCCTTCCTGTGCAACAGGTTTAGGCCTTCGAAATTGAGATGTCCAAATCTCAAGTGCCATAACCAGTTTTCATCTTTCACTTCCTCTTGAAAGACCTCTTGCATTACAACTGCTACATTTTTCCTCCCTTCAAGTCTGTTCTGAGCTTGAGAGGAAACATCCTATTGCTTGTCATCTTCACCTCTGCAATAAATTTCATTCTTCGAGGTATGTCTTTTATTGTGCATGCATCATATTTGAAGAATACATTGTAGCCCTTTTCAATGAGTTGTCCAATTCTCAAAAGATTACATTTCAAGCCAGGTACATAATATACATCTGGCACAAACTTCTGTTCTCCATTCTTTGCCATGATACTTACTCTGCCTTTTCCTTTGATAGAGATCTTAGTATTTGTTCCTGTTGTTACTTCAGATTTAACATTTTCATCCAGATTGGCAAACATTGCTATGTTTCTAGTCCTTTGATTACTACAACCTGAATCTAAGAACCATAGATCATCTTGTCTATCTTGTGCTACATTATATGTTAACAACACATTCTTCTGGTTCTTTTCTTCTTTTGTAAAACTAGCATTCTGCCTATTATTCATGTCATTTTTCTTTTTCCTACATTCAATTGCATAGTGCCCATATTTTTTACAATAATGACATTGGACTTGGGATTTATCATACCTTTTTCCATGTGCTTGATTTTGGCTTGAGCCTTCATTTTGGTTCTGATTGCTGCTCCTTCCAATCGAACATGCAGGGTTGTTTCTTCCTTTATTTTGGTTTCTGCCTCTTCCTCTTCCTCTGCCTTGACCTCTACTTCAACCAAATGACATTTGGGTCTTGAAGGATTGTTCCATTGAGGAATCTAATCCTCTGTTCAGTCTGTGTTCATGAGACATCAGGGATGCACTAAGCTCATCCACTTTATATAGTGAGAGATCCTTGGTCTCTTCAATTGCCACTACTATGGCATCAAATCTTGAGGGTAGAATTCTCAATATTTTCTCCATTATTCTTCTCTCTTCAAGCGTCTCCCCATGAGACCTTATCTAGGTAACCAACCCAATAACATGAGTGAAGAATGAGTCTATATTGTCGGACTCTTTCATACAGAGAGTTTCAAAATCTCTCCTCAGTATCTGCAGCTTTTCTTTCTTCACCTTCTCCATACCTTGATAGGTTGTTTTGAGAATATCCCATGTATCCTTAGACTTTTTTGCTGCTACAATCCTTGGGAAAATACTCTCGTGCACTAAGTGAAAGAGATAGAAGAGGGCTTTGGAGTCCTTCTTCCTATTGTATTTCAACAAGTCTCTCTCTACTACTGTCAAAGCAGCAAATGATGTTGCATCTGCTGGTTTTGGGTAGCCATTCTCAACTAGGTATCATATTGAAAGCCCAATATTCATGATTCTTCCCATTAAACTATGAAAGTTTGAGATTCGTCAAGCTAGTGCCTACTGCTTCCATTGTAACTGTGTAAACCTCACAGTTTTCTTGACTGAAAAAACTTCCTACAGCTTCTGCAGTGAAGAGCGATCTCTGCTTCATTCACTGAGTGCCTAGACTGGCTCTAATACCATGTTGGAAATTTCTGAATATTTCGAACAAATAGAGGAAATAAAGTTCCTCAGCTAAACACATATATTTAATGATAGAGACGTGGACAAAGAGATGAATTAAAGCTCTATTTCATTAACCATAAAAATGAGTATTACAAAATACAAACTTTCATCAGAACTACAGTTCTGGATTACACAAAATACTCCTTACTGTGTTTTTCATTTGTTGCTTTTACACAGATTCCTGTTGTAGCAACACACAGTCTTATGTTGCGGCAACACATAGTCTCCTTTGCGGAAACACCCTGTTCTAGTTGCGGCAACACAAAGAGTGTTCCTCTATTGTCTCAAACAAACAATCAGTTGTGGCAACACACACAGTTAGTTGTGGCAACACACAGATCCAATTGCGGCAACACACAGTCAGTTGTGGCAACACACAAAGTTGCTATGTTGCTACAAAACATAGTGTTTCAGACTTTCTCTGTCTTCTTCTCTGCCTCTGTATATGATTGTCTATATATCTAACCTTTTAAACTACTACTTTCTATTACATATATATCTTGAAAAACATATTTTGACTTAAAAATTTAAAAAATAAAAATATATTTTGTTCTTATCAGCCTTTTAAATGCAGTAAGGTGGTGGGAGATAACGTTGTGCCCTTTGAAAAACAAATGCTATTGTTTTCAGGGATATTAACTCAGAAAATTTAATGCACGTTGGAGTGCGCAAATGAGTCACGACTTTGTGGCATATGTCCTTTTGAAATATCAACAAAAATCAGATTTTTGTCCACCTATTTCAGATTGCAGTTGGAATTAGTTTCCAATAGTCATAATATGACAAGAAAAATCTTCAATATAGGTTAGAAATGGTGTGAGGATGAGTTTTTGTTATCAATATTGGTGGAGCTAGTGAGCTTGAAGTAGGGGAGAAGAAATCTCAGTCACTAATGCCCTGAATTCTAAAAAGACAACAGTAGATGATGGAATTTTACTAGGTGGTGGTGTTTTTCTTCTCTATGCAGCACGAGAGCTTGAGAGTCTATAGTCATAAAACTTTGACCAGCATATTAAAGTCCAAATAATCCATAATGCATTAAAGACACTAGTGCATACAATTACTACCAAATTTAGTGATGAGGGTGCTATTGTAGTTGAGAAATTTTTGCAACAAGAAAATTTTATTTATGTCTATGATGCTAGAAAAATTGAATATGTGATCATGGTAAAGGTTGTCATAATTGATCCGTTGAAAGTTACCACGACTGCATCGGTGGATGCAACAAGTGAGTCTTCATTAATTACTACAGCATAGGCAGTGGTTTTCAAAATTCCAAAGGATGACAGAACATGCCCAAATATGGCTAGTGGCATACCACCCATGTATGCTATGGACTTCTAAAAGGCTTCTTGAGTGGTGAGAATTTTATCAGAAAGGAAGAGAAAGTGATGGGGCAATGTGACAAGCTATAATCACATGAGGCTTAGTTAACTGCTATGTGCTCTACGATGCTCTTTTCTTTTCAATTAGCAATTGGATTGTGCATAATTTAATAATTTAATATCTTTGTGTTGGCTGGGATATTTTTATTAAATTTTCTAGTGTGACTACACCCAGAGTGAGGAAGGAATTTTGTAAACATTGAGGACTTTGAACATTTTTGTAATTGTGCCAATATAAAACCAATTAAAAGTGTAGAAATTATTTCATGCCTTATTATACATTAAAATCTTGAATACAAAATTATGATTATGAAAAATCACTACAAGGAGAATATTTTCTAGCGGAGGTTATAAAGAAGGCTTTTAGAGTTATAAAATTGGACAAAATTGTTAAAAAACCATTTTCTACAACATCCTTTTTTGGTAACGGAGGTTTTCGCAGAGCTTTTAACGGAATTTCAACAAAACTAAAAAAAAAAAGGGCGACCGGAGGTTATTACGGATGTTTTTTTCATTGGTGTGCTACTCAGGTGTCAACGCATTTGTGCATGTCATCTAGACGATCATCCCGAAGCGATCGAAGGTGCATGCACCAGGCCGTAAAGGTCTAAAACCGCACCAGTCGCATTGTAGGTGATACAATGCACCGAGTCGTTCTAATTCATATTGGGATTTGTACGGTTCCCAAAGGTCATATCAACACATTGGTTCGCAGTATTATAGAAATGCACCGGTTCTTAGTATAACACAAACACACCGATTTTTCTAATTCGTATTCATTTTATGTGGTGCCCAAAGGTCGTACAAACACAACAGCGAGTAATCTCACATAAACGCACCGGTGCACAGTATCACACAAACACATCAAGAGTTATAATTAGTATTGGTATTTTTTTGGTGCCAATAGGTCATAGAAATGCACTAGTGCACTGTATCATAGAAACGCACTAATATACAGTAACTAACATGCACCATTGTTCATTTTGTATTTTTTAGAAACATCGACCTGTGATAGTGCAATTATTGTGATTTTTTAAAATTCATTATTCATCAAAAGTTGACACATATCTTATAACAGTATTCATATTAATTAATTTTTTATTAATGCATTTGAATGTAATGTTTGGATTAATTTATTATATCATATCATAATTATTGTGATTTTTTAAAATTCATTATTCATCAAAAGACGACACATATATTATAACAATATTCGTATCAATTAAATTTTTAATAGTGCATTTGAATGTGATGTTTGGATTAATTTGTTATATCATATCATCACATTTCACATCTATTCATTATAATATTTAATCATCCACAAATTTAATCAGTGGTGTTACATTTCACAAAAAAAATGGAGAATGCAATAGAATAAACTAAAACATATATATATATATATATATATATATATATATATACAAGACATTCTTTTTCATACAAAATGGGACTGTTATTGGTATCCCTTTGTCTTTCAATTGGGACAATATGTCCATTACATTAGACAAAATGTGTGATTTCAAAGACAAATATTTTAAAAAATACAATGCCTTGCTTTGTTATCCAAACATAATGATCATCATTCTTCACTTGAACTGTTGTCACTACTCGAGCTACTTCCATGACTTGGGTTATTTTCAGGAATGTTTTGTTTAGGGTGTTGATTGTTTTCTTCTTCTTCACCTTCCATCTACAAACATAAAAATAAATTGTAATGAGTGTATATATATTGCTGATAATAATGAAAATTGAAATATTAAATAATATACATCAATTTAAATCGAAAATAAATGACGCACCATAGCAATAATTGACTAATGAACTATACACAATCTTTCAAAACCAAATTTCATGCCATCTTTCAAAACTTCATCTGTTGGCCCAATTCCATACATGGTTTCCTGCAAGTTTTATACCTCATATAAACAAATCATAGATTTAATATAAAATATTTGTTTTTTCTATTAATTATAGACCAAGCTAAGTAAAACAAGAATGATAGATGCTTACAAATTCCACAATTAATTTCTAATACTCACAACGCATATTTAACCCAATGTCAATCAATTTGTCTGATGGTTCTTCTTTGTATGTTAGCACCTGTTTGAATACATTCAATGATGATTTTTGTAAAAAAACTTAAAATATACAAAAATTAAATTGAGTTAGGTTGTTATGAGGAAGTAAAAATTACTCACAAACTTAGATATCGACCCTTTTCTTCCTTGTCGTCTTGTTTTATGTGCTGAATTGGTTCCATTTTCTTTTCTTTTCTACAAGAAAATAATTGAAAATTAATATTTAATGCCAAATCGTTTATTTATTGTAACTAATGATCTAAAAATTCAATTATTACATATTAAATTTGAGGCACATTATTGTTGAGATGGCTCCTCCTGTGATGAAAATTTTGTCCATTTCTTTGACCATCTCCTTGTACACCATTTTGGACATTCCTACTGGCATATTTCTGATATCAGCTGATTCATCTTCTGAGATTTTCATAACCTTCCTAAAAATGTAACATGACAATAAAATATTTAATTTTTATATTGATATATGAAAAGTAAATATAGCAAAAGTGATTTTTATAAATAATATTTATAAATCATTCTAGAAAAACATTTAAAGGAATATTACCTTTTCATTCCTTTTTTTTGTTGTTGTACGTTTTTGCTATTAAAATTATGACATGTCTCATTGACCAATTCTCTGGAAACTCTTCCTATAGTTTAGATAAAATTTGGTTCTTGGAATCATTGGATTTATTTTTATATTGTAAGTGGAAAGAACGTCTACAAATTTATTCCATTAGATCCATCAAACTTTTGTAAAAAAAAATTCCCCTTTTGTTAACCTCCAGCACCACTTCAGATGAGCTAAGGAGCAATTCATTTTCATTTGCATGTTCTATTCTTTTTCTTTTCTTAGAACAACATTCCTTTTCTGAGTTGTTGGTCTGTGTAGAAAATTAAACATTTGTGAATTAATAGATTGTTTAAAACATGTTATATAATCATTTTAATTATATTATTAATGAAAATTGAAAAATGAAACTTGTATTGGATTGATAGTATTTTTCATTCACTTGATTCATCCTTTTGCAATTTTCCATCAAGATTTTATGCTCTTCTAGTCCTAGATCATAAATAATCTTATAGAGCTTTGACATTTTGTGGCTCTAAATGATACACAGTAAATAATACATATTAGTTAAACTTACATATATTTCAAAAATAATATTTTTTGTAAATAATTTACAAAGGACTTGATTTTTTTGCTTTTCTTGATGTGTTATCAGTATTTTTGTTACTTGATATCTTGTCAGCCATTTCTTTATCAATATGAAACCTATACCGTATCATTCATTAATATATTTTATAAATAAATCATTAACTTTTTAATGTAAAAAAATATATATATCAAGAAACCGGTGCACTTTTAAATTTCTTAGCACCGATGCTGGTGGGTCGTGTTCTTATAAACGCACTGCCAAAATAGTATAAAGCATCATACAGTTCTCTATGCCAGTAAGAATCACCGGTGTGTTATATGTTAACCACTGCAATGATTAATAAAAATCGTCTAGTGTTAGTTTTTGTAGCATATGGTGTTGTGAAGGGGGCGGTGAGGGCTATTCTTATAAATACCCCGTGCAAACAGGGGACCACCGTACAGTGCTCTTTGTCAACAAGGAGACCTGATGCATTATATTTTACATGATGCACCGATTAACACAAAATAAAAAATTGTTTTTGGCAAATAGTATGTGTGCAGTGCGCTATAATGAGATAGCGTATCGGTGCCATATTTTACATATGGCCCACCGATTTTAAAAAAAAAAAAGTTTTTAATTTTTTTATCAAATAGGACATGTGCGGTGCACTGGGATAAGCCAGCGCACCGATGCGCTAGGTTACATAGGGTGCACCGATTTTTAAAAAATCTATTTTTTTTAATTCACGCAAGGGACGACATGGATTGGGATCCGACTATGCAAGTCGTCCCATGGATTAGGTGTCATATATATATATATATAACAATGCAAACAATATAAATCTAAAATGAAAATCCCTAATTCTGAAATCACAGAAACAAGAAGAAGCAAGGGAAGAAACAAAAAGAATGGATGGTTTAGAGTAAAAATGGATTTTTTTTGTTTTTTTTGTTTTTTTTCTGAAAATGAACAACAAATTTAAATTTTTTACTTACTTCATAGAAAATACTGCAAAAAATGGAAAAAAAGGAATAAAATTTAATCACAAGATCATTTGAAACTCTTGCTGGAGATTTTCTGTCTTGAATAAAATAGGCAAAATCTCAGTAGATGACAACAATAGGAATTAGTTCCTAGATTAGCTCCAGTTTGTTGGGAGGGAGTTAATGCATCCTAAATTTGATGTGAGAGGATTTATGAGGCAGTTAGATTCTCTTTGCTATATAACAGGTATCCATACGGATTGTTTTGAGAGTGTGGGTGTGAGAGTTTGTAATCTCCTGTTTGATTAATAAAATTGCCGATGCCTATGTTGTGTGGACGTAGCCCAGATTGGTTGGGTGAACCACGTTAAACTCTGTGTTTCCTGTGCTTGATTTATTTGCTGAGTATTTAGTTGAATCTGTTGTGCTTCTAATCTCCAACAAGTGGTATCAAAGCAGTTGGAGGCGTGGCGCAGCTGGAGCGCGTGCTGGAGGTGGAGCGCAAAGGCGTGTTGGACTGCGTGCCTGGAGGTGCTGTGCAGAGGCGCACTGCTGTTCAAGCTGCGTGGAGGTCGTTTGTTCCACCTGCGTGGAGGTCGACTGCATGCCTCGAGGTGCTGCGCAGAGGCGCACTGCTGTTCAAACCTGCGCGTGGAGATTGCTGGTGAGTGGATTGCTGGCAGATTTTCTGCGTGAAGTTGTGGTGCAGCGAAAGGTGAATTGCTGGTGCGTAGAATTGCTGAGTTGCAGGTGCGTTGAATGATTGCTGAATTGTTAGTGCGTTGAAATGCTGACCAGAACTGCGTGAAACCATTAGCGCTGTGACAAACACATTCAGGGTCGTTAACCATTGATCCGAGCAGGAAAATGGCGTGAGTTTGGTTCAGCTTTAATGTTTTTTGAAAATCGATATGCCGTTTTACAATCACTTCATTAAAACGTTGATTTTTCTTTTTCAAATGCCGTAAGTTAAATTGAACGTTTTTGAAATAGGTCGATATTTCATTTCAAAGTTTTTGAAATGGATCTAAAAACGATTTGTAATATCATATCGATTGGAGTGGTTTTAAAGTTGAATCGACTTTATTAAAAAGGGTGGCATTTAGAAATTGTTTTGAATATGCCATTTGAATATGCCATTTATAAAAGGTCAATCGATTTGTGATTTAAAAGAATAGAAAAAAATCGATTTGTAATTTTTTGTTTAATACCATTTGCATATGGTATGAAAGGAAAGGCTTGTTATGAAAGCAAAGGCATATAAGTGCATATGGCAGAAATTTGTATGTGAAGTACAAAGGGCAGATATTTGTTTGTTTTTTAAAGGCAAAGGCATTTTTTAAACACAAACTTCATTTATTTAAAGTTGGGTTCTGGAGATTATTGTGTTTTTTGCTGATACAAGATGGCGAAAACTCAAAGTGCCCGTTTTGAAATTGAGAAGTTTAATGGCAAGAATAATTTCGAGATCTGGAAGGTGAAGATGCATGATCTGCTGATACAACAAGGCGTGGCGAAAGCGCTGTTGGGAAAAAGCAAAAAGCCTTCTTCCTTGACGGAGGATGAATGGGATGAGTTGGATGACAGAGCTCTGAGCGCAATTCGGTTATGTCTGGCGGATGACGTTCTGTTCAACATTGTGTCAGAGAAGACCGCCGCAGGCCTGTGGTCGAAGCTTGAGAAGCTCTACATGACGAAATCCTTGACAAATCGGATTCTCCTGAAGCGACAGCTTTATGGTTTGCGAATGAAGGAAGACATCCTTGAGTTTGACGATGTGGTTGGAGCTTTGTTGTCCGAGGAGACCAGGAAGCGGTCGAATGCTGACACCTCTACATCAGAGGCAATGATGGCTAGAGGTCGTTCTAGAGAAAGACGCTCTGGTAAACGCAGCGATTCGCGTTCAAAGTCGAAAGGGAAGAAGAGAAAAGTAAAGTGCTGGTTTTGTGGCAAATCAGGGCATTTAAAGAAGGACTGCTGGAAGCGACAGCAGCAAACTTCAAAAGCAGATTCTTCGACAGAGAAGAAGGAGGCAAATGCGACAGATACAGGTTCGACATCTGGTTCAGGTATGAGTGATGAAGTATTATCAGTTAATGTGTCAAATCATGGTCAACATTGGTTGTTAGATTCCGGTGCATCAAACCACATGTGTATCCATAAAAAATGGTTTAAGGAATATAAATCAATTAATGATGGAGTTGTGTACATGGGTAATGATGTAACATGTAATATTGTGGGGATTGGGAGCATACAACTACAAATGTTTGATGGGACAACTAGAATATTAACTGATGTGAGGCATGTACCAGATTTAAGGAAAAATTTGATTTCATTAGGAGCACTTGATACAAATGGATATAAAACTGTAATTCAAGGTGGAGTAATGAAAATTTACAAAGGTATTTTACTAGTATTGAAAGCTAAGAAAGTAGGAAATCTATTTCAGTTAGAAGGAAGTACAGGGTCAGATTTTGTGTCTACTGTGTCTGAACATGACAGTAGTTCCATTCACTTATGGCATCAAAGATTGGGGCATATGAGTGAAAGAGGGTTGAAAATTTTGGCTGATCGCAAGTTACTTCCAAATCTGAAGTCTGGAAAGTTAGATTTCTGTAAGCATTGTCTGTTTGGAAAACAAAGTAAACAAAAGTTTAAAACAGACAAACATACTAGTAAAGGAATACTTGATTATATCCATTCAGATGTTTGGGGACCAGCCCCTACAACTTCATATGGTGGTTCGTCTTATTTTGTATCATTTATTGATGACTTTTCTAGGAAAGTGTGGGTCTACATGTTGAAAAGGAAGTCTGATGTTTTTACAGTTTTCAAGCAGTTTAGAGCATTGGTAGAAAACATCACTGGTAGAACTATAAAATGTTTAAGAACTGACAATGGTGGTGAGTTTACCTCCAAGGAGTTTGAAAACTATTGCAAGGATGTAGGGATCGAGAGACATAAGACTACTGTTTATACTCCTCAGCAAAATGGAGTTGCTGAACGCATGAACAAGACTCTTTTGGAGAGAGCAAGGAGTATGCTGAGTAACGCTGGTTTGCAGAAGGAGTTGTGGACAGAAGCGGTGGAAACAGCTTGTTATGTGATAAACCGATCTCCATCGACGGCGATAGACTGCAAAATTCCGCAAGAGGTATGGAAAGGACACCCTTGTGATTATTCTAAACTCAGAGTGTTTGGTTGTGATGCATATGCTCTAGTGCCTAAACATCAGCGAACTAAGTTAGATCCAAAGTCTAAAAGGTATATCTTTGTTGGGTATAGTGTTGGAACAAAGGGATATAGATTGTGGGATCCTACTACCCGCAAAATCATCATCAACAGAGATGTAAAGTTTAATGAATCCTCTCTTGTACAGTTAGATGTAGATAGTAAATTGAAACAGGATGATGTATTTGATTTTCATCACATTCAGTTTGACATCACTTCTAATGATAGTCATGATGACCATAGTTCAGATACTAGTCATGAACAGGTTTCAGAATCAGAACATGAACAGGGTTCAGGTTTAGATCATGAACAGGTCTCAGATATTGATCGGCAAGAAGTTCCTACAGATGGTAGTCAACCAGAAACATCCTTAAGGAGGTCGACAAGAATCAAACGGCCACCGAGAAGGTATGATGATTATGTTACTTCAGTTGCATTTACTACTAATGACAATGAACCTCTGTGCTATCAGGAAGCAATAGAAGGTTCGAATAGTGACAAGTGGAAAGCAGCCATGAAGGACGAAATGATGGCCTTGAGTAAGAACGGCACATGGGATCTGGTTGAGCTTCCGAAAGATAGGAAAACTGTGGGGTGTAAATGGGTTTTCAAGCTGAAACGGGGTGTGAATGATACGGAAGACAGGTACAAAGCGCGACTGGTTGCAAAAGGGTTTTCTCAGAAAGCTGGTATTGACCTTCATGAGATTTTTTCACCAGTGGTTAAAATTGTTTCAATTAGAATTGTGTTAGCATTAGTGGCTTTGCTTGATTTAGAGTTGCAGCAATTAGATGTTAAGACTGCATTTCTACATGGAGACTTAGATGAGGAAATATATATGGAACAACCGGAAGGGTTTGTTCAGCATCGCAATGAGAAATTTGTCTGCAGGCTCAAGAAGTCATTATATGGCTTGAAGCAGTCGCCTCGGCAGTGGTATAAGAAGTTTGATTCTTTCATGTTGAGTCAGAAATATGTTAGAAGTGAATATGATCATTGTGTGTATTTTAAGCAATTGAAAAATGGCATATTCATTATCTTAGTATTGTATGTTGACGATATGCTTTTAGCAAGCAAAAGCATAGAAGAAATCAACAGGTTGAAGGCTCAGATGGCAAGGACATTTGATATGAAAGATCTAGGAGCAGCAAGACGGATTTTGGGCATGGAGATTTTCAGAGACAAGAGCAATGGTAAGCTATGGCTATCACAACAGAAGTATATTGAGAAAATACTTTTGAGATTTGGTATGAATAATGTGAAGCCTGTGTCAGTCCCTTTAGCTTCCCATTTTAAGCTTTCTTTGAGTTTATGTCCTAATACAGATGAAGAAAAGGATTATATGTCTCGAATTCCATATGCCAATGTAGTAGGGTGTTTAATGTATGCGATGGTTTGTACTCGACCAGATATTTCACATGCAGTTGGGGTTGTCAGCAGGTATATGGCAAATCCGGGTAAAGAACACTGGTCAGCAGTGAAATGGGTGCTTCGGTATTTGAGAGGCACAAGTAGTTATTGTATTACTTACAATAAGAGTAGTGAATCTGTTTGCGGGTATGTTGATTCCGATTTTGCAGGTGATTTGGATAAGAGAAGGTCAACTTCAGGGT
Organism: Pinus albicaulis; assembly: GCA_034641835.2. Classification (NCBI taxonomy): domain Eukaryota; kingdom Viridiplantae; phylum Streptophyta; class Pinopsida; order Pinales; family Pinaceae; genus Pinus; species Pinus albicaulis. The sequence continues at coordinate 384,686,719 of CM076582.1, read as the reverse complement.
ACGTCTTTACTCTTGCAGGTGGAGCTATCAGCTGGATGTCAAAGCTACAGAACATTGTTGCTTTATCCACTACTGAAGCAGAATACATTGCTACTTCTCATGCTTGCAAAGAGGCGGTTTGGTTGAAAGGTTTACTTGGTGAGTTTGGTAGGTTACAGGACAACATCAGGTTACTTTGTGATAGTCAAAGTGCAATACATTTGGCTAAGAATCCGGCCTATCATAGTAAATCAAAGCATATACCGATCAAGTACCATTTTGTAAGACAGGTTATCACTGAAAGGGGAGTCTCTCTTGAAAAGGTGCATACAAAGGAAAATTGTGCAGACATGTTCACGAAACCAGTTTTGTTGGAGAAGCTGCGTTGGTGTTTGGCTTCTCTTGGCTTGCAGAAGAGATAAAATAATAATAACAAGGCATCAGGCTAATTGTTGTCAAGGTGGAGATTGTTGAGATTTTCTGTTTTGGATAAAATAGGCAAAATCTCAGTAGGTGACAAAAATTAGGAATTAGTTCCTATATTAGCTCCAGTTTGTTGGGAGGGAGTTAATGCATCCTAAATTTGTGTTGAGAGGATTTATGAGGCAGTTTGATTCTCCTGGCTATATAACAAAAAATCATCCATACTGATTGTTTTGAGAAAGAGTAGGAGAGGTGAGAGAGCTCAATCTCCCCGTTTGAAAATAAAGATTGCCGATGCCCTCATAGGGTAGACGTAGCCCGCATTGGTTGAACGAACCATGTTAAAAACTCGTGTTATGTGTGCTTTTCCCCGCCGTGTGTAAGCACTTTTTAAATGTTTTCAAACTCGTAATAATTCCAACAATTCTATGCTACAAGGTTTGAACCACCAGAGGTTTGGAATTTTGATTGTCTCAATAGTTATGTTCGAAAGTATTTCGTTGTTCCACAGTGCACTCATGCTCTCTTGCTCTAGGTATGTCTCGTGCAAATCTTTGGCTAAATTTTTTTGCAAAAATAGTGAAATGAAATCTGTTCACTATTTATAGAATTGTTTTATGAAATTAGATTTTCAAAAATATTTGTCCGCCCATTTTTCAATTTAATGTTTTTTTTTCACTTAAAAAAAGTAAAGTTTCACTTTATTTATTTGCGGTTTTTCATCACTGGTGTGTCAATTAATAACACCACACTGGCGCGTCAGTTAATAACACAACATCAGTGTGCAATAACTAAAATGCACCAGTTCGGTTATCTATACATAAGCACTGATAACAATAAGTCCATTTTTAAGGCACCGAAATTACGTTTAGGTGTGTGCACTCAAATTTATTGTTGATTTTTCCCAAATACAAAGAGAAAATATCATAATTATATCGAATGGAAAATTCTTCAAAATCCAGCTCGTTCCATAATATTTCTCAAAGTCCATCGCAGTGTTCTCCCTATCCATCTAGAGACATTACTTTAGATTTTATTTATATTTTCATTATCTAATTGAATTTATGTTTTTTATCCATGTAAATCTACTTAATAAAATTTATAATGTATACAAATATGTAGGTTCATGCAGATTTAGAATTGATTTCATATGCACAAACTATTAAAACACCTCCAAAGCGTCGAAAGCTCTTATCAGGAGAAGCATACCGCAAGGCATATTTGGTAGATGAAAATGGACAACTGATTCACCCTGCCAATTGTAACAATATTTCATCTTCTAGCCACAATCCTGGAACAATGATGATAATAATAATTGTTTGGTATATTAATGTAATTATTTCAACGTCAAACAAATTATTCATGCACTGTCAACGTTCTTACTAATTGATATCATAGATTTTGTACTATCATGTTCAAATATTTTTTTTATATTATTACGATTCTATCGATGATGATCGACCGACCTACCATCTTTTGTTGCACCCCATGACAATGTAAAATTGAGAGAAGGTTGAATTAAGAGAAAAAATTGGAGAGGAACGATACCAAGAATGGTTGAATCAACCGCTGATTCAATTCTCGTTACATCCAGATTCACTAACTAGGAATGAATAAAAAAATAGTAGTTCTTCACAATATTTCAATGGAGGAAATCAAATAGAGGTTGTTATGGATGATTACTTAAGGGATACAACTACCATGAAGACAATGTTCTTAGTAGCATTCTGAAATGATGATCAGGTAAGGGATGATGCTCATATCACTGGCACCTTTTTTGAATGCCTTAGATTGCTTCAACCACCCCTCTCTTTGGACCTAGCGGTCAGTCAAAGTCTACCCACTTGGGGAAAAAAATGTTACTATACAACTTGAAGGCAAATTTTGGTTTTTCGAGTGCATGTTTCTTGGAAATTTTGAGGTAAGTTACCATAAAGTCCTCCCTTATATAAATTTGAGAGATATAATCACACAATGAACATTAAAAATGGTCAATTTTCTAAACGTTAGTAATTATAATGACATTCATGTACATTTAATATTTTCCATGATCACCAACTACATGTTATTTAAAGATAAGGTTCTTGTGGGTGATAATTTCTTGACCGGTAGCTAAGAAGAGGCAAAGAAATTGTTGAAAATGTTGGGTGTTGTGTACATATCATATCATGCATGTACAAATTATTTTATTCTAAATAGAGGAGAATATGCAGACAAAGAGATATGTCCGAAATGTGGGCATGACAGGTATGATAAATAAAAAAATAAGGGTAAATCAAGTGGTCTTCCTTTTAAGATATTCAGGCACATGCCTATCATCCCAAGGATTTAAAGGCTATTTAGTTGCGAAGAATTAGATATGTTGCAAGGATGGCATGCCTCACACATAAATGAGTTAGGATTTTTACGAATCCCAACTAATTAATAGCCATGAAGCATATAGAGGATACATGGCCTGAAAAATTCAAGGATGAAGTACGAATTATATGACTTCGCATAGACATGGATGGCATCAACCCATATTCCCTACAGAACACTAACTATCCTGTTTTTCCTGTAGTAGTGATCAATAACAATATCCCCCCATGGTTTTCCATGAAGAATGGACATCTTATGTTGGCTCTCATAGTCCCTGATAGAAGACAAGTGAAGATTATGGATGTCTAGATACAACCACTAGTAGATGAATTGAAGGAATTATGGGATGAGATAAATGTATGTGTTGTATCAAGATCCATCGCAGAAGAGAGGATTTTTACGTTGTATGGCATATGTGCTTACTCGACACATGATTATCTGTGGTTAGCAATTTTCCCTGGTAAATTAAATGTTTATTGATTTGTTATATATGTAGCAATATTCTTTCGCATATTAGTTATTTAATTAATTGTAATTTTTATGACCTTCATGATATTATTTAACGTTCCATGCATATAAATTGTATACAATAATCTTCCAGGTCTTGTAACAGAAGGGTATTTATTATGTAAATGTGGTGGACCTTATCTAAAAGCTAGATGGTCCAATGACCTACGAAAGCCAGTGTATTACTCTTCCAGGGTATTCCTCCCAGAAGAACACCCTTACAAAAGAGCAACATCTGCTTCCAATGGCAAACGAGAGAGAACCCCGTTGACATCTAATCCTATGGGATGGGTGTGGATATGTAATATTGTATAATAAATAATATTAGGAAATAAAGAAGGCCAAGATTCATTGGGAGATTAATCCCAATAGCCTCACCTCCATGTATAAATACATGTTCATTCTTCATTCAATAACACATTATGATTTGAGGAGTTACCTCCTGGTTTGACATGGCACGAGCCGTCCCACTATTCGCATTTTGCCCTGTGGTGTAACTCCTCATTCCTTTGCTCGGCTGTGTTTTTATGCTACTGTTTTTCGTTCCATTAAATTGCTATACTGAAATTCTGCATTTTTTTTAATCCATATCTGCAATTTCTGCACAGTTATGAATCATTTTTTTGCAGCTTCTGAAGATTCTGCAATTCTGCAATTTGCAGTTCTTGCAATTCTGCAAGTTGCAACTCTAAAAATTTCTGCAGTGATCAGGCTCCTGCAACACTCCAGATTTTTTTTCACTACCTCACAACTCACCTACTACCCTACTATCTTTACGCATGCCTCTGCTCTCACAGTTCGTCGACTCCCCACCCTCATCGACCGATCCCCTCCATTCGTATACAACACCGCCCCTCTCCGCGCTGTCAGTCAATACAACCACGCCCCTCTCCGCGCTGTCTTTAACACCATCTCACAACTATTATATAACGCACATAGCCTATCAACCATCGTGCCTCATGGCCAGGTTCATCCTTTGTAATACGCTGCAAAGAGTCTACGTATACCTACTGCCTGCGCATACCCTGTCTGCATATTCAATATCGCACTGCCTGTCATATAAATGAAGCACTGCCTGTCATATAAATGAAGTTCTGTCTGCCTGCATATTCAATATCGCACTGCCTGTCATATAAGTTAAGTTCTGTCCGCCTGCATACACCGTTATAATACGCTCTGTCCACCTAACACCGCCCTCTGTCATAACTTGTCCATTGATACCGCCCTCCGTCCACTATTTCCGCCCCCTCCCGCTATTTAATACCACCACCTTCAAAATAAAACCACTCTTATTTAATACCACAGCCCCATTTCTAATTCTGCTTTTATTCATAATACTCAATACCACCCCTCATTATATTCAATACCGCCCCTACTCATATAATACTCCCGCCTTTTCATAATACCACCTACATTCACAATATAGTACCCATACAATTTTTTTCTCCAATATATATATATATATATTTTGGTGCAGAATTAGTATTTGCAGCAAAGAGTTTTTGTCCTTTTAAATTCAGTATATTTTCCAGCAAAGAGTTTTTGTCCCCTTTAATTGAGCAAATTTCCAGAATTGAAATTTTTCTAGCAGAATTTTTTCCTCTTCAAAAGAATCTTTTCCAGCAAACTAATGCATTATCTCATCTCTATTGTTGGGGTGGTTCTCTCCGGCAAAGAGAACTATCTTGAATGGTCTCGGAAGATTAAACACACACTCATTTTTAATGAGTTGTGGAGAGGAATCTGTGAAGGAAAAGAAGGAAATCCACCAGCAAAGCCCACTTCAGACAAAGAGCTCGCCATTTGGGAAAACAAGAACTGCAAGGCCTATGCCTTGATTGCAGCTTCCGTAAATGAAGAGGTGAGCTACCACATTTCATCTTTCTCAAATGCCTATGATGCCTTGAGCAAGCTAAAAGAACTCTATGACTCACATTCAGAATTAGAAAATGTTCAATTGATGATTAAGCTGTTCAGTCTTGAAATGAAGAATGATGATCCCCTTGCTTTAGCTTCAGAAGTTATATCTATCATGCATGATATTGATAGCACTGGTGTAAAAATGGACATACCTCTCATAGCATATGTTAAGGCATTATATCTGACTTACTCACATTATCTTGAGTCTTTGCAAGCAAGTGGGAACCTTAAGCATATCACCTTTGATACACTTGAGAAAAAGTTTGCAGAAAGAGAGAAAGCTTTTGGGAAGATGACAGTCCCTTCATCTTCCGAAGAGGCTGCATACTTGGCACATAGAGAAAAGATTCATGCTCCAGATTCATCCAGAGGAAGAGGTGGTAGAAGAGGAAGAGGAAGAAGAAACTTCACAGAAAGGGGGGGCAGACAATCTGACAAATCCAATCTTCATTGCACACGTTGCAATAAAGATGGACACAATGCATCCAAATGCAGAACACCTTGGGAGAAAATTGAGCAGCAAAGAAATCAAGAAAAAGGTAAAACCAATGACAAAGACAAAGGTAAAGCACCTGAATCCGCTCATTATGTTCTAGCACATTGTAACAATGGAGTAACTGAAGACTTATTTGATGTTTCATTTACTTCATGGAGATATGATTGGTTGCTAGATTCAGGAGCAACATGTCACATGACATTTAGAAAATATTTTTTTGAAGAATTCATTGACAAAGTTGATGGAGCAGTATATTTCGCAGATAAATCCAAACTCAAGCCATCAAGGCTTGGCACAGTCAGGCTTAAACTGCCTGGTCTTCCTGATCATATCCTACATGAGGTTCTATACCTCCCGGAGTTGAAGAGAAACTTGTTGTCCCTGATCGAAATCCGGCAGCAAGGACACTCAGTTCACTTGTTTGATGGCAAGGCAGAGGTCAGATCAGCATCAGATCACTCACTTGTCATAGAGGGAATAGAAGAAGGGAGACTCTTGAAGCTGAAAGGTTCATCTGCTCATGCTCAAAACTTTGCATTCAGTTCACATCATGATGAAGGTACATTCCCATCAAGTATTTTATGGCATGCTAGATTTGGACACTTAAACTATGACAGCCTTCATTTGTTGAAGAAAAATGGTGTTAATGGACTACCTACAATTCCTAGAAAACCTAAGGAATGTGATGCTTGTATTCTAGGAAAGCATAGCAAACAACCATTTCATGATTCACACTCCAGAGCACATAGAAAAATTGAGCTTGTTCATTCAGATTTATGTGGCCCTATGCCTATTGCTTCTGCAAATGGAAACAAATACATGATGACATTTATTGATGACTACACCAGAATGTGTTGGATTTACTTACTGAAGAATAAGTCTGATGCTTTTCAAACTTTCAAGAATTTTCATGCATGGATTGAAAATGATGCACAAACACATATTGGCTCTCTACGTACCGATAATGGAAAAGAATACACTTCAAACGAATTTGAAAATTATCTTCGTCAACATGGAATCAAACATCAAACAACTGTGCCATATAATCCACAACAGAACGGTGTAGCCGAAAGAATGAACAGAACCATTTTAAATATGGTCCGCTCCATGTTATTTTTCAAGAATGTAAAATTGATGTTTTGGGCTGATGCAGTTCTATGTGCTGTTTACATAAAGAATAGGTGTCCTTCAATTTCAATTAGAAACAAAACTCCTTTTGAAATGTGGCATGGCCACATTCCTTCGGTAAAGCATTTCAGGGTCTTTGGGTCCACCTGTTATGCCTTGATACCCAAGGGTCAAAGGAACAAACTTGGTGCTAGAAGTAGAAAATGTATCTTCTTGGGGTACTCCAATACCTCCAAAGGATATCGTCTCTATGATGAAGCAAATAAGAAATTTGCAATAGCAAGAGATGTCATATTTCTTGAATCTTCCAAGAGTGACAAGGTTGTTGAGCGGAAACTTGATCGCCTGGATAGATTCACACATGCAAACTCCTTCCAAGAATTTGATAATGTGATTCCACATCTTGAAGGGGGGATTCCGATATTGAATCAAACTGTGGAATCATGTCCTGAAGCACTCTCTCCCCCACATGAAGAAACAACCACGGATGACACATTGAATGATGTGATTGACAGAATTGGGAGATTGAATCTTGAATCAATCCCAACTCAGTCAAGTGAGCCGCCTGGGCCATCTCAGAAAGGTCCTCCCAAATGGCTGACAAAGACACTGGAGAATGTTCATTCTGATGAGTTTGGAAAAATAGGAACAAGAAGTTCCACTCAACAAATTGAAGGTGATGTAGATAATTCTGATTCTCCTGTTGATATGGATATTGCTTATAACTGTGAATTGAGTTTGTCTACAGATCGTGAACCAACTTCCTTCAAAGAAGCTGCTTCTCATGATGAATGGAAAGAAGCGATGCAGAAGGAATATGATACCTTGATAAAGAATGTCACTTGGAAGCTGGTTGATCCGCCTTTAGGAACGAAACCAATTGGCTGTAAGTGGGTCTACAAGAACAAGTATAAAGTAGATGGCTCACTTGACAAGCACAAGGCCAGGCTTGTGGCAAAAGGTTTTTCACAAAAATAAGGAATCTATTATGAAGAAACTTTTTCTCCCACAGCAAAATGGACTACCATCCGGACTCTCTTTGCCTTAGCAGCTCAGAATGGATGGAAAGGCCATCAAATGGATGTAAAAACAACCTTCTTGAATGGAGATCTAAAGGAGAAATTTTATATGTCCCAGCCAGAAGGATTTGTGGTAAAGGGTCAAGAACACAAAGTTTGCAAGCTTATAAAATCCTTGTATGGCCTCAAGCAAGCACCATGAGCCTGGTATGAGAAATTAACCGAGCATCTTCTGAAACTTGACTTCAAACATTTTGATCTTGATGATGCAACTTTGTTTGTTAAGAAAGTTGGAAAAACAGTTGTATATATTGTGGTATATGTAGATGATCTTTTGATAACAGGAAACAATGAGAGCTATATTGCATCCATGAAGAAAGAGTTGAAGAAAGGTTTTGAAATGACCGATTTGGGTCATGTTCATTACTATTTGGGTATTGAAGTAATTCAACATCCTAAATTCATATTTCTTTCTCAAAAGAAGTACATTGGAGATCTCTTGAACAAGTTTGGCATGGATGAATGTAATCCTTTAACCACTCCAATGGAACAAAACTTGAAGCTCACATCTATTGAAGGGAAGGAATTTGAGGATGCAACTAAGTATAGACAGCTTGTAGGAAGTCTTATCTACCTGACCACCACTAGACCTGACATTTCATTTGTTGTTGGAATCCTCTCAAGGTTCATGCAAAAACCTTGTGAAGGACATTGGTCTGCTGCAAAAAGAGTGTTAAGGTACTTGAAGGGGACTCAAGACCTTGGACTCAAATATACACAGGTAGGCGACTTCAGCTTGATCGGATACTCTGATTCAGACTTTGATGGCGACAAAGAAACAGGGGTGTCTACTACAGGTTACACCATGAGACTTGGATCAGGAGCTGTCTCATGGAGATCACGCAAACAGTTAGTTCCAGCAGATTCCACGACCGAGGTGTAAATAGGAAGATGGAGCATGTGATCATGAATTCCAAGTGATTATAAAACTAGAACATTGGAGAGAAAGTAAAGGACTGATAGAAAAAACTTATATAAGAATACATAAAAGAATCTCATGTCTGAAATAAGCATGCTGCAATTGTATATTTCTGATATCAAATATTACAATAGTGGTAGTGTCAAGTAAACATCTCCCAACCCCTTCTAACTCTAAAAATATCTCCTTTATAGAGTGAGGACTCATCCAAATGATATGCCACCTTACTCACCTTGAATTCCCACCTTAGAGACCTATTTCAAACATGATTCTATCACTTGGAGACTTCCTAGGGATATTTATGTTTTGTAGAGTTTGAATACAAAAAGGACTCTTCTTTCATTAATAGTTCAACAAATCAATTTAACAACCCTTATCAACTGCAACCAAATAATTTTCTGAGTGTACTAGAGTGCTGATGTGTCATTATGCCATGTGGATGCTGAGCTGGACCTCCTCCAATTCAAATTTTACAAATTTTTCACAAATTTGGTTAGTGAAAATTCTGAAAAATAAGGCTTCAAAGATGAGTATAATTTCCAAATCCTGATGGATTTGCAGAAACTGAGAGAGTTTTGTGTAGATGAACCTGTGCTGAAGAAAAATATCCTTTTAATACCATCTCCATCTGTCCATAATCTACATTTGAAAAACATGTATAAAACAGGAAAATTCTGTTTTTTGAAAAATAGGGCCGAAATACATCCCTGTATCTCCCAATTTGTAGCACCTTTGAGAAACGTGAAAGAGGTTAATGTTATTTGATATGTTATTGATAATAATCTCTTTCAATTTCTTAAAATAATTCTCTGTTTTCCCATAAACGACCCTTGAATTTGATTGCTCAAAAGTAAAAAACAGAGAAATTCTCATATTTTCTACGAAATTATTAGCCAGTTTCGTAGCGAAATCTGCCTATTTTACACTGAATTCGCTACGAAAATGTGTAAAACTAGCTAGTGGCTCTCTTTTTAAAAATTTGATGACTATGCAAGTGAACCCAAGGTGGATTATTGTGGATATGACCCTAATGACAAGAATAATGAAGTGTCTATGACCTATAATAAACATGATTAAGTGAATTTATCATCAAATGAATGATCTAACCTAATGAGACAAGGTGAATCTTATGATGACCCTATCCATCAAAAATTAAAAAATTATATGTGATAACAATTTTCTTGGGCTAGAGGTTCTTCCATTGTCAACTCTCTTTCTAACTTTTGAACTCTATCAGTCAATCTGTTTGATTTTTGTGCTTCAACCTTATGCATCATCTGTGCCAATTTCTTTTCATCTTCTAGAATTTTTACTTGTTCTTTTAGTCTATTAATTTCATTTGTTTGGATTGACATGTCTTGCATTTCTTTAATTAATTTACATGCTTCATCACTGGGATGAGATGCTGATGTTGTTGATGTAGTAGTTGTTGTTGCTGAATTTTTGTTGTCACTTGAATTGTTGTAGTAGTGGGGACTGTTGTAGCCACTGAAGTTGATGCTTAAGCTATGGGAATGGAAGTAACTGTAACTACTTCCATGCTTTCCTTCTTTTCTTGGACCAATTTATCCATCTCATCCTCCATCTCTTTCAGTTGAGTTTTCAACTGAATGATGAGATTCATCATTTCATCTTTTTGGCTTTCATTCTCCAAAACTTCTTTAGTTTGTGGATGTTCAGTGGGAGGTAATTTCAACCATTTTTTCAATGTAAAAATGTTTGCATTCTTCTTTTTGATAATTTGCTCAGCTGCTTTGATGTTCTTGGGATCATATCCAACCTCTATGACCAATTATTCAAGTGTTTTAATTCTATTATCCTTGGCTTGTGAGGAAGCCTTCTCTAGTTTTAACTGTGCTCTGATGTTTTCTAGAGAATTTTGCATTTTTTGGACACTCATAGCTTTGTTGGTCATAGTGGAGTATATCATTTCTCCCGATTGCTTATGAAAATCAATTTGATCTATAGGATGAACATCTTTAGCCATGACTTCAAATGATTTTTTCCTGTAGTCTGTTGATGACTTTGGAGCTTGCACTGTTGGCTGCAAAAAGGTCATATGAATCTTCCTGGTTTTAAAATCAAAGGCTGAAAGAAACCTGTTTTGGTCACTATGAGTTTGTTTCCAATATTGGGCATAAGTCAAAACTTTCAATGCCTCATTCTTCAGTTTGATTTCTTTATACTTATCCATTATATCTTGTTATTTCTCTACTGGTTTTCTTGATGAAGAAACTTCAACACTATGTTGCTTCTGAATGATCTGAGCACTAGAGGTTGAAGGTTGATGAGTTTCCTCTAAAATAGTAGGAGGTGCATTATCCCTGAAAATTATATTTGTATCAATGATCTCAGCAGTGTCCACTATTTCTTCTTGTTCAATTATTGGATTCAACTTGGGATTATTCCTGTACATTAGTTTGAATTTGGTTTCAGTAGTGGTCTCACCAGAATAAGATCCTTCTTCTCTTGTTCTCTTTGAGTTTCTGTCTTGTGGGGCTGGAGTATGCAGGATAAAACTAGTCTCAACTGGTTTCTCCAACTCTTGCAAAGTATTTTCCAACCACTCTGACTAGTTGGAGTACCTTTCAATCTCTGGTTTGGACTCGTGGACAAAAGGAGTCAATTTGAATTTGAATCTTAGTTTTACTGATGACTCCCAAAGGATCATACTACCATTTGAAAATATTACTGATCTTGAAATCCTATAAACACTTTTCTGCTTGTTGGCCAACATTCCTATTATTGCAAATGAAAGGACCAAGTTGGTTCTTAATTTTAAACTGGTTTTTCTTCTTTGTTGATAGGAAATTAACCTCATCTGAGTTTAGGATCTGCCTGATGTATTCTAATGCAAATAACCTCATTGGGAGGTATTTGGGCAGCTTGTATGGAGTGATTTGGCATCCATACACCCTAATTTCAGCGTGGTTCTAGTATAAATACTAGTCTCCTGTTCCACTGTGTTCAAAAAATTGCAATACTTTCTTTATTTCTTCACTGACCCTAGATTGACTACTAATACTTAGCATGTTGACAACTAGATGAAAAAATGCATCAATGAAGTCCTTGTAGTTAAATTCCATGGAATCCTTTCTGATCAAGGATGTCCAGAAGACTATAGATTGGGGGTTACCCTCTGTGTCCAGTTTTTGAAGGCTAACTACAAACTTTTCTGATTGGAAGTATAGGAACAAATGAAAAAAAACTGATGAATACCTAAACACTCCTTCCTGTGGTAATTTAACTAATTTCTCATGGATGGAATCTGATATATATTGATCAAAGTTAAAGGTAAAATCTGGAGGCTTTCCTTGGGAGAATATGGGCAAAAATCCTAAGATAGAAGCATCTACATATTCATCTGTGAAGTACCCTAGAATGCAAGATAGCATTGTGACAATTTGTTTGGTTCTCTCTAAAAAGCTGAATAAGGAGGGTTACTCTTTGGGGTTTCCACTGATGGAGAAAGAAAGGTTTGGAATATTTGAAACCTCTTGGGAAAGTCCAGCTTCAGATATAATTCAGTGATGATTTCAATTAATAAAGGGGATTCATCAGGCTTGGGTTGGAATTGCAACATCTGATTTATGGATTCTGCAGTGATTGTGAACAAAATCTCTTAGCTAGGGGTTACTAAGGCTCTTTCATTGGGTAGATAATTAATTTCACAGAGTCTAATGATTTCTGGAAATTGGAAGGTATGTGGGAAGATATACCTGGGTAGGTTCGATTCCCAAAGGTGGATATCATCAGCCTGGTCCATGAATTCATCATGGCTCCAATGGTGGACCTCTAGGAGGTTGAAATCAGTAATTGTATCACTAATTTTGAAGTATTTTTCTGTTAGAGGGGTGTGTTCAACATCAATTATAGGTGGTTAACAGAGATTATGCTTTGGGAGGCCATTTAAATTTGCTCAATTATCAATTTATTACTTTATTTCTTAATTAAATGGTCTCAGGCGCTTAGGAATACCCGTGAAATGGGGTTTTCAGTTTGCAGAAAGGATTTTGGTTGCAGCAGAGGATTTCTTGGTCTTATAAAGCTTCAGACTAAGTTGGCAATGGTTCTGGTTGCAAAAGGCATGAATTTGAGTCTGGATAGGCTTCAAAATAGGTCGACAGAGGTTCTTTTCTTGCAATCTTTAACAGAAATGGTGGAAAAATATTTAAGGGAGGGATTTATTTCTTTTAACTGGATGTGGTTAATCAAATTGGTGCAGAGGTTTTAAATTTCAAACAGTAACTGGTTTCAAAATAATGGGTGGAAACAGATTAGTGGTTATTGCACGCGAAAAGGTGGGCTGGTGGTTTTTGGCTGGGAAGTACGATGAAATGTGGGAGCGCCACGTAGCAAATGGGCGGGGGTGCGAAACCACCCATTTCACACCCCCCCCTATGGCTTTAAAATTTGAACTATCTGGGGTGCGAAAACTTTCACTGGCCGTGAGATCAGGGGAATAAAAATATGATGGATGGAAGAGTTAAGGGAATTTGATAGGTGGGACCAAGAATGAGTCATGCAAAGGGGTATGTAATATATGTGGGTCGGTATTATTATATTCGATGGGTCGGGAAATTATATAAAATCAAAATTTTAGCATATAATGGGGGTTAATAAAATGTATAAATCAGGAGTAAATATGTGTGGGGTTTAATTTAAAGTGGGACTCGGGGATATATCAAAATGGGGTTTAAATATATAATGCATAAACTATAGGTTATAAAATGAAAATGGGGGTTGTGAACTATATATGCGGGATGTTAAAATACACTAGGAATAAGCGTTAAAATGACATCGGGGAGAGGTTTTTGCAGTGGGGCCCAACTCATTTAAACTTTTAAACTATGCAAAAAAGTGGGTTTTTCATGGAAAAGGGAAGTTAATTTTCAAAGGAAAAAATGGATTTTTAACTAGGGAAATGGTTTTTAGGAAGGGAAAAGGGGTGAAATAAGGGGAAAGGGATGAAATAAGGGGATAGGGGTATTTTACAAGGTAAAATGCCTTCTAAGAGTGGCAAGAGGGTTTTAAGCAAGGGGAAGGGGATTTATGGGGATATTAGTGATATGAAATGACCAATTGATGCTTTCCATGACTTGTAAAAGTGCTTCTACCTACCCTTTATTTACCCTAACATTTTTTCTTCATTTATTGGGTGCATTGAACTTGCTGACCCTTTATTTTTCTTTTGATGAGAAAACTAATCTAATTCTAACCTTATAACTTCCAATGGCTCAGATAAAGCTGATGAGCTCATTTTTATTCTCTACCTAACTACTAATCTGCCAAGATTAAATGGTTTGGATAGATCTTTATTCACTAACTATCAATACTTAAAATTTAAAAGCATGAATGAATCAAGATTTAGCTCTTTGATCATCATGAACTGTGGCATTTTTTACAAGCTGCAAAAAATTTTATTTACAAAAAATAACTAAACTAAGAGTAGTGGCATTTGAATTTGCAACACTTTCATGATCTATTTTTATCTTTCTTTTTCTGGGGTTCATACTTTATTTTCTTTTTTTGTTATATTTTTCTTTTAGTCCTTTTATTTTTCTTTTAGGACTTACCCTCTTTAAAATTTTTAATATGGGAAAACATTCGCAGAAAGAAAAGTATGTACAATATTACAATTTTTTAACATAGTCAATTCAAAAGTATTATCCCTATTATTATAGGACCCTAACAGGTTCCTAGGCCATGTATCTCCTCCTTTCTTAGTGTTGAAAATGTTAGCATTAGGGGAATTTTGAGGTCTAAAATGGGACTCCTAAGGAAATTATAAAATAATAGTGGAAGTAATAAAAATAGATTAGATTGCATGATCAACTTTTAGAGGGAAAAAAGAAAAAACTATTTTTTCAACTTATCTCCCTATGGGTTTACTCAAATTTTGAGTGGGAACAATCGTTGCATGAATTATTTGATTCCTCATCCAAGAAGTAGCCATGTTGCATAATTTTGATGGACCTTACTACACTAAAAATGAGAAATACATGAAAAACATTATTGCAATCATGTTTTTTCATGTATTTCTCATTTTTCGTGTAGCAGGGTCCATCGAACGTATGCAACATGGGTACGCATTGGATGAAGAATTAAATTTTGCATCCAACAAGTACTCATGCTCGAAATTTGAGTAAAAACTGAGGGAGATAAGTTGAAAAAGTAGTTTAATTATTCTATTATTTTTTAATCTTTTTACTTTTTTACCCCAAAAATGGTGAATCATCCCCCATGGCTGACATCATCATCATCTTGAATCCCATTGGTTCTTCTAAAGTTTATTTTGGTTGTACATTTTTCTTAGGAGGCCCATTTTAGACCACCAACATATAGGTGGTATCCCCAATGTGAATTCCTAATTAGACCTCACACCGTTTGGAGTAGCAGCCCCATCCCGAGTATCTGCCTGACCACCATAACCGAAAGGTTCATATTGGTTTCAATAGATAACATAAGAGATCATATACATAACCCTTGAACAATAAAGTAAGTTGACATTGTGAAACACCAATTGAAATGTGTAAAGTGGGACCTTCAAGTGGGGGGAGACAAAAAGTGAGCATCGAGAAGGAGACACACAAGAAAAGAAAGATTTTTTAGCTATATAGTAAATTAGTTCACATAGACACAATGATCTTTAAACCACATACAACACACCTTCAATAAGATAAGTACCGAGGCCTTCAAAATATTACAATTTCCTTAGTACATATGAATGAAACATATATATAAAACATCCAAAGAATAGTCCTAAGACATTCACAATACATGCATGAAAATGTGATGGCTCGTCTGTAACCATCTCCTCCCATATCTACCCAATTTCATCGTCATGCGAAGGAAAACATGAGAGGAAGAGCTACTATGACATGAATCAACCTCCTAAGTATAGTTAAGGAACTGGAATTGACAAACCAAAACTTTACCTCCCTTCCTTAGGAGATACAGGACCCCCAAGAGCTAAAACGCCCCTCCACGTGCCCAAACCCCGAGGTAAATTTATTTTTAAGTGATCTAGACTCCCAGCCGCAGGCATATCAATGAATAAATTTGACTATAGGCCTCCAGACGCATGCATAAGCCTACAAGATAGTGATTGTAGTCCCATTTTCCCAATTTTGTGCCTCCGACCACAGAATATGAGATACCTTTTCAAGTCTAGTCTCTAGACCACTACCCAGAACTCGATGAGACTTTCCAGAACAATAAGTAACACAAAGAAAAAGCCTTCAACACAAAACTTGATCAATGACTTGACCTAACTAAGCCTAACCATGATAGACATTTCATCAAACATACGACAAACATGTAATATACAGGTCATGAATTCATATTTAAACATAAGGGTCTAATACTTATCTAAGAATCATCAAGAAGGTCTAATGCCCTCTCATAATAGCTACAATACAATTTTTTAGTGCATGTATCCATCAACCATTCACATATTCATCAAACATGTCAAGAGCCATAAGCAACGTACATCATATATCGAGCATATAAACTAGAAAATATGCTCATAGATCACAATAGAAAATAACTCATATTAACACATGAAAATTCCAACCAATTTAGGTAATTCCACGTACCACCTAACCATATATTGGGCTGAACCAAATATTTCTTTCACCCAATCACCCTTGCACCATATTCTAATGATAAATCTTGGATCTCATGGAATAACCAAAATAAAACCAAACCAAGGCTTCCAGAGTCCAAACTGCCTCAACCCTCAACCAATGATTCCATCTCACGGCCAGACCTCACTCAGCCATCACCAAATCGGTCTCTACCCAAGCTATCCAGGGCTCCAGAGCATTTGTTCCAACCCGACTCGAGGACTAGTAACTCAACCCACAACTGCCATAGGGCTCAAGATCATTTGTCCAACCAAGGATCCAGGACTAGTAACTCAACCCACCAAGGGCTCTAGAGCATTTGTTTAACCAAGGCTTCTAGGACTAGTAACTCAACCCAAATTGTTCTAGGGCTTCCAGAGTGTTTGTCCAACCAAGGCCCCAGGAACTATTAACTCAACCCAAAACCATAAGGAACATGAGAAATAATCAGAAAACAAATGGGAAAACCCACAACACCATGGATATTCAGGAAATGACAAGGCTAGGAAAAACCAATGTCAATATAGGAAATCCTCCATGGCAATGACAACTCATAACCAAGAAACAACATGCATGCGTCATGCATGCCAAAACTAGCAAGTAAATCATACATTTAACTCGATACATTCAACTCGATGCCTGCAAATAAATCCCATTGTAGTTATTGATCCACATGTTTCCTTGTGGTTTCCCACTTTCCTTTGCCTTCTTTTACAAATCCAATGAAAACTAGAGTGCTCCAAGCATGCTCCAATAATGCTCCAATATTTCTATAATTGTGCAATAGTATGAGAAAATATAATATAACTCCGAAATGGAACTCACAAAAGCTAACACTAACTAAAGCCATGAATTGATCCTCAAAATGCTTTTTATCATTGAGGCCTCTAATTTCTTCATTTTCCTTCATTTTTCCTTCAATCTCCATCTCATGAAAATATGTGACCTTTCACCTTCCTTTTCTCCTATTTTCCATTATTTTCATAAATAAAATGGCAATAAATGCATATTTTCCTTTTCAATGCATTTTCCAATTTCCTTAGCCATAATAAACCAAAAGTGACATCCACTAGGATTTTTTTCCCACCACTCATTTTGGAATACGTGTCACATGACCTTGATATTATGTTTTTTTACATGTAAATTAAACCATGGGTTGTTGCATAACCCTCCCCTTTGGGGGAACACCATCCTCGTTGTTCTATGACACCTATGACCAACGAACCATTGAAAACAAAACATACTTCCCATGGAGCTTTATAACACAACTTGTTGCAGTATTTACAATAACCATTACCGAAACATGACAATCATATTGTTTACTGGAGCTTTATAACGCAAATCATTACAATATTTACAATAACAACCACATATACACTCTTGTGCATTTGATTCAAACAACAAATAAAAGGATATGATGACTGCATCAACAGCAAGGGAATCCATAGGCTCACACCTCCACCCTAAAAAGTAGTACCAGGATTCATGTCCTTCCCAGGAAGTCCAAAATCCACTGCCAAAGTCAAACCTGCATCCAATGTCCAACATTATGATCCTTTCATTGCTTGTTCCCTCAATGAATAGTTATTAACTCATTTGTCCAGGGTACACCCCCAATGTGTTTATGATTCCATCTGGAAATGCTAATGACCAAACAAATTCATTCCCTGGCCTTCCCTTCTCTGCTACAAAATCCCTCGAGCAATCCGGTCATCTCCTTTTGTGTAGTCACTCACCTTCCAAGTTCCGTCGGCATCCAATTCTCTACTACATTGTGCCTCTAGTGACCCCTCCCTTGGAAAGGTTTCCTCGCATCAGAAGGTCCAAAAACCAAGGCATATCCATGCCTCCAAACCATCATACTAGTCATAGCATGCTCATGGAAATCAATGGAAACTATTGGGTACCAGTGTCCCACAATGGCCCTACTCCTAAAGTGATTTATCATCATATTACTGCTTGTTCCAATTCCTTTTGTAGCTATTAATTCTTGCAGTTAGTTTCAACCACCAAAACCAAGCATTTCCAACCACCCAAACCGGGAATTTCCATGATTTCTTGTACCAAGAACATAATTTACATTAGATTCAAAATAAATTGAAATAAGCTCAAATCATACCTCCTCAGTGGCCTGTCAATAAGGTACACTGGTAATTATGTTTAATTCCTATCATAATAATTCAAAATAGTTGTTTGATCAAATCATCATGTATAAACATATCACATTCGATTAGCTCAAAATGAAACCCTCATAATCAAAATCATATATCACATGTAACCATCATAAATCACATGCATAATTTAAACTAAAATATAATACTAATATGTATCCTCGCATTTCTTTGTCCTTTTTGTACCCTCACGGGATTAGTTACGAAACCCAAAAATCACCTAATGCCTTTTTATCTTCAATCATGTACACATACATGCAATGTACATCACACAAGTACACCCACACACAGTGTTCCACACAACACATACATGCACCTACACCTGGCATACAACACAACACATACACCCGTTGTACAAAAAAACACATACACCTACGCCTGGTGTACAAAACAGCACATACACATACACCTGGTGTACAACACAATACATATACGTACATAGAGTACAACACAATGAATACACATATCACGATACAATGACTACACAATACACATAACATAGTACCACATGTATAAAACACAATGTGTATGATATGTACACAATACAACACGTACACAACACTTCTTTCACAATTTGTACACAACACCACCTTCACAACGTGTACAAAACACCACCTCCACAACGTGTTCAAAACACCACCTCCACAACATGTACACAACACCACATGTACACAGCACCACCTGCACAACATGTACACAACACCACCTGCAAAATGTGTACATAACACCACATGTACACAACACCACCTGCACGACGTGTACACCGCACCATATGTACATAGAACCACTTGCACAAGTGTACACAACACCACATGCATGCAACACTGCATGTACCACATGTACATAGCACCACATGCACACAACATCACATGTACAACATGCACACTGCACCATATGTACACAACACCCCATATACAACATGCACACAACACCACATGTACACATCACATACAACATGCACATAACACTATATGTACACAACACCATATATCCAACATGCACACAACACTATATGTACACAATACCACATATACAACATGCACACATCACTATATGTACATAGTACCACACATACCACATCCACACATCACTATATGGACACAACATTGCATATCCAACATGCGCACAACATTATAAGTATAACATGTACAACAAATACACAACAATAGTACTACATTTCCTTAGGTCACACACTGACTCTACCAAGCAAGCTTGCTTCTAATGTCTTTCTACTATTCATGCTTGTTCCAACATGCCGCAAATCACATTTCTTTGATTCTGCTAATGTATCCCTGAGCATTACCTATCCATAAAATAATCATAGACATAGTATAATCACCCAATATAAATTCATATCCACATGATACTGGCCTCATAGATTTATCATGGCTACTCTTCCCACTAGATTCCTTAAAATACCAAGAACCTCTTCATGCCATTCACTTTCATAAGAAATCAGTCCTCCACAAGAATGATTGCTGACGAAACTGTCAGAAAATGACATATATGCATACATTTATACATATAAACATTAGCATAAAAAATTCATGATCCCTAATGGCCTTGTCATACAATGACATACATACATATATGTATACATATATAGACATTAGCATAATCATGATCACAACATAATCACCAAATATCATAAGGTCAAGGTTAAGAGAACATCCTTTCTTCGTGCACAACCTGCAAAAAATTGAGAACAACAGTTCCCAACATAGCTAAGGCATATGATGCCTCAAATCCATTCGCCTTAACTTTCTTATTACCTTTCTCATGACCATCCTGCCACCATCCATTTATCCGAATGGACCCAACTAATCTAACTTGTTATCGTACTCTTTCCTTCAGATTCCTTTTACTCATGCACCGGGCTTCATCCAAGTTTTATATTACCTGTTGGTTGCCACACAAATCTCCTCGAGCTCCATTAACTTTCCTCCTTCCCCAACCAAATCCAAAGACCCTCAAAGCATAAAAGGAAAGAACAAGAGAAAATAATAAGAAAACCATGAAAACAAATAACAATAAAACACCACAAACAAAGTGGCATGGCAATGCACTGGACAATCAAAACTACAAATCAAGCACAAACAAATCACAAAGCACCAAAAGTACAAAACTAGCAATAAAAACCATGAATCAACCCCATGGGTTCTTAATGCCTCCAAGGGTAATCTCAACTACAGAATTCTTCAAGATTCCATAGTAGCCTCTTTTTCCATGCAATCCTCGCATCATACTTCCATAAACACATATTTATCAGTGCATAAATAAATATAACAATATACCAATTACCTTACCTTGTTGTGACAAGCACACCGCCTTATAACTGAACACGTACTAGAAACCAATTGTTATACCTGTCAAATACATGTTCATAAATATAGCACATATCCACATAATATCAAATAAAATCAAGGTTAAGAAGACTCCATGTATTCATGCAAATTACTCATTCATTTGGATTGCGGTTTCCAAACATAGCCAAAGGAATTCTCACCCAATTCCCTTATTTTAACTTTTACCTTGTTGCAATCAAGTCTGACTATGTACTGTCACATCACCCAATTTATAGTTATATAAACAAATTAACTGTTACCTTGTCATGTTAATACCAAGCATGTTTCCCTGCAACTTTTCACACATTCCAGCCACATGTTCCAAAGATAAATACATCATATCTATTAACTTTAAATCAGTCTTTACCAAGACTAACAACCATATCATAATCAACGCACAGTCATTGGTCATAATACTACAACTAGCACCTACTTGCACTAAATTACATATCATCTGTCTCAGCACATATTGTGTTAGTACAACCATATTAAAACAAGATCATTCTTTCATGCAATCTTACATACACATATTCATATGATGCAATTAATAAAAAAATCAAAAAACCTTTAAGCATATCATGTTAAATAAAAAAAATAGACGATGTAATCAAACTCATACCTCATTGTATCTTAGGGGAGGCTATCACATCTGCATAAGTCAGTCCATATTAGTATCACACAATATCACAATTATATCAACTCATACCTGAATATCATAACCATGACCATCTACACAAGTCAATCTAGATTAATATGATACATATAACTTCAATATCTTAAATGAAATGACCATAATCATCATGCGTATGGCCGCAATGCATATAAAAAAAACTACTATCATTCATGACTATATGATGCATATGCATATGACCAAACTAATCAACTAGAATCTATTATTCATGTATCCACAACAACAATAGAATGACAAGCATGTGCATAACCATAATGCTTATAACAACCATTAATCAACGTTCTTGCATGCCCAACATACAAACCTATATGATGATCTTCTCTTACCCTGAGGTCCCGTGCTACAACTTTGCTCTAATAATCTACATCCCCTACTCTATCTCAGCCAACACATCAACATCAAAACATACCAATAACATCATGATGACACAATACGAAACACTGACTATTCCAATGCATGCATAACTACCACATAGACAACTAACATGCATGCATTACAAATAAATTTTTCCCATTCAGTCCAAGTGTTTGAACCATGCTTAGATACCACTTTGTGGTATCAATTATCATCCAAAGAGAACAAAAACCCTCTTTGATACCACCCTATAACACCATCCTCCAATATCTACCCATTTTCATCACCTTTGCAGGGTAAACATGAGAGGAAGAGCTATTATGACATGACTCAACCTCCTAAGTACATTTAAAGAAATGGAATTGACACAACAAAACTTTACTAGCCTTCCATGGGAGCTATAAGACCCCCAAGAGCTAAAACACCCCTCTAGGTGCCCAAACTCTGAGGTAAATTTCATTTTCAGTGATATAAAATCCCACTTGTAGGAATAACACTACATAAATTTGAATATAGGCCTCCATTCACATGAATAAGCCTGAAAGATAGCATCTACAATCCCATTTTTCCAGTTTTGTGCCTGCGACTGCAAAATTTGAGCCACCTTTTCAGGGCTAGCCTTCCAGATCACTTCCCAGAACTTGATGATAATTTTTATAATAATAAATGACACAAAGGAAAAACCTTTAACAAAAAACTTGATCAAGGAATTGACCTAACCAATCCTAATCATGACAGAAATTTTGTCAAACATATGACACACATGTAATCTACAGGTCATGAATGCATATTTAAACATAGGTGTATGATACTTATCTGAGAATATTCAAGAAGGTCTAATGACATCTCATAATATCTTTAATAACATTTTTTAATACATGCATTCATCAACCATTCATATATTCATCAAACATGTCAAGATCCATAAACAACATACATGATATATCTGGCATATATCCAACATATAACCAACATATAAAACAA
Organism: Pinus albicaulis; assembly: GCA_034641835.2. Lineage (NCBI taxonomy): Eukaryota > Viridiplantae > Streptophyta > Pinopsida > Pinales > Pinaceae > Pinus > Pinus albicaulis. Next base: position 384,663,737 of record CM076582.1, on the reverse strand, counting down.
AAAATAACCAACATATAGACAATGGAAACTCAGCCATAATATCACCATCATAATAAATACATATGCTTATATATCACAATAGAAAATACCTCATAGTAACATATGAAAATTCCAACCAAGTCAGGGACTTCCACATACCACCCGACCATAGATTATGACAAACCAAATATTTCTTTCAACCAATCACCCCCATACCATTTCTAAGAATGAATGTGGGATCTCATGGAATAACCAAAATAAACCAAACCAGGGTTTATAGAGGCCAAACCATCACAACCCTCAACCAATGATTCCACCTCATGGTTGGACATCACAAACCATCACCAGATCAGTCTCTACCCAAGTTGTCCAGAAATCTAGAGTGTTTGTTCCAACACGGCTCAAGGACTAGTAACCGAACCCATAGTTACCACAAGGCTCCAGAGTGTTTATCCAACCAAGGCTCTAGGACTAGTAACTCAACCCACCAAGGGCTCTAGATCGTTTTTCAACCAAAAATTTCAGTATTAGTAACTCAACCCAAGTTGTTCTAGGAATTCCAAAGCATTTGTCCAACCAAGGCTCTAGGAACTAGATAACTCAACCCACAACCATAAGGAACATGAGCACCAATTAGAAAACAAATGGTAAAGCCCATAACACCATGGATATTCAGGAAATGACAAGGCTAGGAAAAACCATTGTCAATCTAAGAAATCCTTCATGCCAATGATAGTTCACAACAAAGAAACCACATGCATGTACCATGCATGCTAAAACTAGCAAGGAAATCATACATGCAACTTAATACATTCAAAAAAATTCCATTGTAGATTCTGAACCACCTATTTCCTTGTGATTTCCCACTTTCCTTTGCCTTCTTTTCCAAATCCAATGAAAACTAGAGTGCTCCAAGCATGCTCCAATATTTCTCTAAGTGTGCAAGAGTATGAGAGAATAGAATAGAGCTGCAAAACTAAATTCACAAAATCTAACACTGACTAAATCCACGAAATGATCCTAAAAATCCTTTTTATCATTGAGACTTCTAATTTCTTCATTTTCCTTAATTTTTCCTTCAATTTCCTTCTCATGCAAATTTGTGACCTTTCACCTTCATTTTCTCCTGTTTTCCATTATTTTCATAAATAAAATGCCAATAAATTCCTCTTTGCCTTTTCAATACCTTATCCAATGCCTTTTCCAAATTATTTAGCCATAAAAAACCAAAAGTGACACCCACTAGGATGTTTTTCCCATCACTCAGCTTGGAATACGTGTCCCATGACCTTGGTCTTATATTTTTTTTACATGGAAATTCAACCAGGGGTTGTTACATCGTCGAGCTTTAATTATAAGGTGAAATATCCAAGTACACAATTATAATAGTGAGACACTAGTTCCAATTGTGAAACATTAAGTCACTTCTTTCTTCTGTAAAGAATAGTTTTTTTCTCTTATGTGAAGTAGAGAAGCCAAGACTAGATATCCAAAGCTTAAGCCTCCAAAATCCCTTTTCTTGAGTTATGAGGTTGATTTTATAACAAGGGGGATGACCTTCCATATACCCATGACTCTTAAGTTACCCTCATGACTCTTAGACTTCAATTATGACCTTTGGACTTCTATGCAACTCTTTGAACTTCTAAATGACTTTTGGACTTCTCCTAAAGACATTTTTTCTATATATGACTAAGTGACTCTTCATGTTCCACATATAAAACTTGGACTTCCACACATTAATTTTTGTCTTTTTCTTAAGGATACATCATTACATTCCACATGATGATGTGGCATGACACCTAGAGATACATGACTATTATGATGAAACTTGTACAAGTTAAAATTTGAAAATGATGACATGGACTTCATGATGAGGTGGCAATGCCAAACTATCTTCCTTGCTTCTTCATCTTTGATCTGGGTAAATTTATGATACCCTTAACCAAGACCTTTCACTTTGGTTGATGTGTTAGGATTACAATTTAATCAAAGTGTTAATGAACATAAATGAACAACGGCATGCTATAAAGGAGAGAAACATAACAAGCATAAGCAACATAGGACATTGATAATGGAGTTTGTCTAGGAGGGATTACATCTCTGGGCCTTAGTGTCAAGATGGTGTAGGCCATTGCATTAAGTGCTGTAAGGCGTGAAGATGTACATGGATGTTGTTTTCTCTGTCGTACAAGTAAAATTCCCTCACGCAGGAGTGGTTGTACCTCTCTACGATATGTTCCTCTATAGGAACTCTCATTCACAAGAAGGACTCCTATCAGTATGACAATAAATCACACATAATGACTATGAGTATCCCGCCAACATGGAAAATAAAGGGATCTCAAACAACATACATGTGATAATGAGTATCCCGCCAACATGGCATCAAAGGGATCTCAAACATAATACAAATCCATGATAGAAAGTACATCTCACATCAAGAACAAAACAAGATCCCACATCAAACATCAGTAGGGATATGTACAACACAATGCATCTCGTAGCAAAGAAACAAAGAAGTACATGAAATTAACACATCATATACCTCACACTAAAGATGAATGAATAATGGGATGCTCTGCCGCTAAATCTAAAATCACCATCACGATCGTGGCATCGAAAGGTGTGAAATCGACTGCTCACTTACTGAATGCTGACACCTACAACTCCACTTTGAAAAGTGGCTGAAAAACATAAGGCTTAGATGGAAAATCTAACTGCACCATCATATTCGTGGTGTCGAATGGTGCAAAATCAACTGTTCATTTTCTGAATTCTGACAAAGTGAAAATCTGGGCCTTGGGGAATCTTTTAGATTCCCCAAAGATTCCTAAAAGATGTTGCTCCATAGGGAATCTAGAAATATGCAACTCAAAACAGGAATATGATCTCACCATTGAGATCCTTGCAAAATTTCGAGAAGAATGAGTATAAATTTGACCTCATTCTAACACTGGCGATTTTCGGCCTCCAAGGGATCTGAAAGATTCCCTCAAGATTCTTGAAGATTATCCTCCATATGGAATCTGAAAAACCACTGCTCAAATGGAAAATCTGGGCGTACCATCGCGCTCCCTACGAAATTCTGGTTAAAATGCATATAAACTTTAATAAATTATGAAAATTTTACCTACTTGAGATCAAAAGATTCCCTTGGAAATATGAATCTGTCTCAAAATCTGTGCCTGCTCCTACCTCGAAATGCATGCTCCAACCTCTACTGCCTGCCCTAGTGCACTATGTAAAAATGGGTTTATATAAAATTTTTGTGGTGGAGTAACCAATCAAAGGTCGTTGGCATGATGGTTAAAAATTGGAATTAGTTAAGGGAGGCCGAGGGATCAAATCGCGCCTCCCCAACAAAATCCACACGAAGGTTTTATTTGGGTGCGTTTAGATTTTTGGTGTGGGTCAGACCCGCATTGAGCAACCCGCCCAACAACCCTGCACACATTCATGGTGGTAGGTATATATATGGATATATATGGTTGTTTTAAATTATGTATATGGTAAACAGTTGTATTATATAACATATGTTGTTATATGCTTTATAATAACCATATGCCATTTAAAACATTCATGTTGATTTATTTTAACCAACCATAATTCACCTTGTTTTTTGTGAATTGTTATATATATATATATATATTTGACCTATGGTTTTTAAACCATAGTTTTGTTTATATCATTTTTAATATATATATTTTTATATGTTTTATGTATTTGTTTGTTTTTTTGTGCAGGTTGAGGACCAATGGATAAGTGCCATGTGTCAACAGTTGAGGGGTTGTCATGTGCATCCCACATGCTCACTGGGAAGCCATGTGGCACACCATGGGCCCCATGTTCCCTACCTTAACAAAACTTCAAACTACTCTAACTCCCTTATACGAGCTCAGATTGACGCATCGTTCACACCGTTGCGAACAGGGCGACAAGCTCTTCAATATGAAGCCAATTTTTTCATCTTCCCGTCACGTTTAATTTCGAGATTTCATAAGCCCTCTTTGTCCTGTATATGTCTCTAGAGCCACCTAGATCAATCTTGGATTCTTGATGATAGATCTGATCTATGCTTCATTTTCATGAAGGATCCACTTTATTATTCATGTTCACCCTCCAAAGGGTCTTTTAAAAATATCAGAACCCTCTAAGCCATCATGCAACATCTTCTTTCTATCTCGGTCCATGATCTTCTTCATGTCTCCATGATGGCTTTCTTTTTTTCTTCTTCTCTGCAAGAGTTATTTTATTCTTTATCCTTTCCATCTTCTTTGAGTAACACCTTCTCATGCTAGGAAGGTACCCTTTCCAATGAAAATCATCATGAAAAAGTGAAATTAGTCTTAAAAACATCTATTCTATCACTACCTAGCTCATGGAATGATATGCTCATGATAGGCCCATGAGAGGGTTAAAAGAAGAAGTATTTATTAGGAGCATGCAATAAAACTCAACAAGTCTCACAAGAGGTCTTCAATGTGTGCTTATGCGCTCAAGAAAGATAGAGAGAACCTCAAGGGCATATGGATGTACTCTGAAGAGATGAAGGAGTAAGGCTACAGGCCTTCAGGCCTTCAAGGTGCACTCATGTACTCAAAGAGACTAAGAGGGCACAAGGGTGTACTTAGAAGAGACAAAGGAGTGAGGATTCAAGCCTTTAGGCCCTCAAGGTCCGCTCATGCACTCAAAGAGACTAAGAGGGCAGAAGGGCGCACTCTAAAGGGATGAAGGAATGAGGCTTCAAGCCTTCAGACTTTCAATGTGTGATCATGTGCTTAAAGAGACTAAAAGGGTGCAAGGGCACATGTCGAAGAGATGAAGGAGAAACACTCAATCCTTCAGGATGCACTCATGTTCCCAAATAGGGCGCAAATATTCATGCCGAAGGAGTGTGCTCAAATGGAGGCTTCAAGCTTTGTGATTGTGCCAAGTGCTCAAAGGGAAGGATGAAGCTTCGTGCTTCATGAGTGCACCATGCACTCTAAGGCTTCATGCATTTTTAGTACACCATGCGCTCAAGGAGGTCGCAGTTCTTCAAGTTGAAGAGTGTGCTCATGGTCCCGGAGTGCACTCGTTCTCTCAAAGTGAGCTTTTGAAGGCAAGAAGGTCCTTGGTTGTCCATAGTGCACTTTTTAGAGGATAGAATGTCCTTGTTCTTCTAAAGTGAACTTTCTCATCAACAATGGATGCTTGCTCATATGGAATGCACTTTTCATTGAGGGAGGCAGCACAAGGCTAGGTGAGTTATCCTTAGGAGGTACTAATGTATTGTGAGAGGGAGAATACCTTAGAAAATACTTAGTACACAAGTATGGAGGAAATATAAATCAATGCGGATCATGAATAAGTTATTCTCATCACCTATTAAGATAGTCAATGTCTTTAGAACTTGCATTGGGATGAAGGACCAAGAAGATATCTCAAAATGGTTAAGTGTGCTACCAACAGAGTAAGAGAAGAAATGCATCCTAAAATGATTCAAACATGGATCACAAACATAAATTCCATCAATACAAGCCAAAAAAATTCAAAGGACTCATGAACATTAATCATACCTTGAAACGACATCCAAGCGACACCTATTTCTAAGTGTGACAGTTGAAACATCAAATTAGAACACTTAGAACACAAGTTATGACAAAAGTGTCGAATGGGACCAAAATTTGCACTAAGATGTAGGAATATGCCTAGCTAGGAGGGTGTGCATGTTTATTTATGGGTTGGTATAACCATTGCATGGGTTGGTGAAATCCAGTAGACCAACTACACTCCAAGAGGCTATGGACAGAGCTAGAGATCTACATCATGCTTTACCCAAAGAAAAAGCCCCTTTTCAACAGAATTTCTCCTCTCAAGAAAAGGGTAAAGATGTGAAGTTTCTTCCCTCAAAGGAGAATCATGAGAAGAGATCTCTTGATGATAAATTCTAGAGAGATCTAAGGAGGAGAAAACTTTTCTTCATTTGCCAAGAGCCATGGGTACTAGGAAACCGATGTGTTGCAAGGAAGGCACATTGTATTTAGGTATTCTCTGATTAAGAAAAGGAGGAAGCAGAAGGTTTGGAGAAGGATACCAACGTTGTAGTATCAGGAGAGATTGCACCACTAGTAGGACGTGTGGAGGGATAATTTTCTCCAACTGGAGGGACTCTTGCAACTTTGCAGGGAGTTCCCAAGTATCTAACATTGAGAGTTAGAGGAACTATTCATAGGCAGAGAGTATCAGTGTTGATAGACAATGGGGCTACCCATAACTTTATTGATACTTAGTTAGTGCAAAGGAGGGACATTCACATGGAATATTTTGAGGGCTTCTCAGTTTTGGTCCCAGGAGCTAGAAACATCCAGTGTGCCAAATATGTTTCGTCATTAAATATCACTATGGGAACCTATACATTGACATACTTCTTTGTGGTTTATATTCCAGACACCAATGTGATATTAAGTGTTCAGTGGTTGATCACCTTGGGGAAGGTTACCATGGATTGGGAAACCTTGGAGATGGAATGGATAGAGAAGGGGAGTGGTAAGCATCAGAAGATCAAAGACATACACACCTATCCACCCCAGGTTGTCTCAACACACAGGATGGAGGCTGATTTGTGCAAAGGGGACATAGAATGGGAAGTAGAACTAACTATGTCAGAGGCAGGGAGCAAGGGTGCATCGGTGCACCCAGATGTACATTCTATTCTAGATCGCTATTATACAGTATTTGGAGATATTCCACCAGGGAGGCCACCTGACCGAGGATTTGAGAACACTATTGAGTTGGAGAAGGGGATCCAAGCAGTTATCACCACACCCTATAGGCATCCCAAAGCCTACAGAGATGATATTGAAAAAGCCATTTAGGATGTCTTGGCTTTAGGACATATCTGACCTAGCACCAGTCCTTTTTCTTCATTAGTAGTTCTGGTGAAGAAGAAGGATGGCACATTGAGGATGTGCATTGACTATAGGGCCTTGAACAAGAAGACAATGAAGAATCGATAGCCAATCCCCCGTATCGATGAGTTGATGGATGAGCTAAGGGGATCTAAGTACTTTTCAAAGATTGATTTGAGTTCGGGGTACCATCAAATCAGAGTGAGGGACCAAGATATCCCCAAGACCACATTTATATGCCACTATGGCCATTTTGAGTTCTTGGTGATGCCCTTTGGGCTAACCAATTCTCCGACAACTTTCTAGTCTTGCATGAATCACATTTTTCATGGTCACCTGATGAAGTTTGTATTGGTCTTCTTTGATGACATTCTTATTTACAGTCGCACATGGGAGGAGAATCTACATCATATAGAGGCAATATTATGCATTCTTGAGGAGAAAAATTTCTATGCTAAGCTCTCCAAGTGTGAGTTTGGACTCACAGAGATGCTCTGTTTGGGCCACATCATTGTAGTAGATGGAGTGAGATTTCATGAAGAGAATATTCGTGCTATCAGGGATTGGCCCGAGCCAAATAATGTCACAAAACTTCGGGGGTTTGTAGGCATTTGTACCTACTACCGGAAGTTTGTTAAAGGGTTCTCTCAACTAGTAGGACCCCTTACAGATTTGACTAAGAAGGGAACTTTTAGTTGGACAACCACAACTTAGAAAGCCTTTGATAGTCTCAAGGAGGTAATGAGTAGCTGTCTGATGTTGGTTTTACTGGATTTCACCCAGCCCTTTGTGTTGGAATGTGATGCTTCAGGAGATGGAATTGGAGCAGTATTGATGTAAGGGGGACACCCCATAGCTTTGGAGAGTCAGAAGTTGCTGCCACATGAGATATTGTATCCTATATATGATAAGGCGATGTTGGCTATCATGCATGCCTTAGCCAAGTTCCGAAAATATTTGGTGGGTAACAGATTCTGAGTGAAGACTAATCACAATAGTCTTCAGTTCTTTCTTGAGCAGAAGCAACTGTAGGAGAGGCAACAAAAATGGGTGAGAAAGATCTAAGAATATGAATTTGACATTGAATATATCAAGGGGAAAAGAAATGTAGTGGCAGATGCTCTATCTCGGAAGCTGGAAATGTTGTCTTTGATGAGTATGGATATAGATTGGAAGGCCCAGTTGTTAGGGGAGTATTCCAAATATTGATTTGCATATGAAATCCTAGATGGTCAGGTGACTGATGAGAGGTATAGAGTGATGGATGAGGTCATCTATTACCAAGACCAGATCTTCTTGGCTAGAGATTCTAGACTCAAGAAGAAGATTTTGTAGGCATCACATGATTCACCACTTTCCGGACATCAAGGATTCACCAATACATACCGAGCTATTTGGGAGAGATTCTCATGGAAGGGTCTCAATGAGGATGTTCTCCAACACATCAATGATTGTGTAGTTTTCCAACAGAACAAAGGATAAAACAACCATCCTACATGATTGTTGTAGCCACTCCCAATTCCGGAAGGAAAATGGGAGAATATTTCCATGGATTTCATCACCGGTCTACCTACAGTTCAGGGTAAGGATCGTATCCTTGTAGTTGTTGATCTACTAACAAAGTATTCACATTTCGTTGCTATTTTTGCATGATATACTACTTCACAGGTGGCCAAGCTCTTCATTAGATATTTTTTTAGACTACATGGTCTTCCAAAGACCATAGTCAGTGATCAGGATAGCCGCTTCATGGGTGGCTTTTGGCAGGAGCTTTTTTGGTTAGTGGGTACTGAGTTAACACTGAGTACCAGCTATCATCCACAGACCAATGGAAAAATAGAGATAGTAAACAAGTGGCTAGAAGGCTACATGTGAAACTATGTTTCGGGGCAGCAAAGGGAATGGCTGCACTGGCTCCATTTGGGGGAGTATTGCTACAACAAAAATTTTCACATGTCCATCGACATGACCCCATTTCGGAATCTTTATGGGTATGATGCTCTATCATTTTCTGATGTGATGTTTGGGGCAAGAAAGGCTCCTAGATCTAAGGAGTGGATTCAGGAGAGTAGGGATTTACTCCGGGCCCTGAAGGACAACATTTCTACAAGACAAAACCAACAGAAGTTATATGCAGAACATGGTCGGATAGAGAGGCAGTTTGAGGTTTATTATTTGGTCTATCTCCATCTCCAGCCATATAGACATTCTACACTAAAGGAGAAGGGGGCTGAAAATATTAAGCCTCGGTTCTATGGGCCATACAGGGTGATCTGTCATGTTGGGGAAGGAGCATATGAGTTGGAGCTTCCTATTGGAAGCGATATCCATAACATTTTTCATGTCGCATGCCTCAAGAAGGCCATTGGACAACATGTGGTTGCCACCATGGATCTCCCGCTTATTGATGATGAGGGTTGTCTGGTTTTACAACCAGAGGCTATCTTGGATACCAAGGAGAGGCAACTAAGAAACAGGGTGATTAGATAATATCTTATTCGATGGAGGAATCTACCACATGAGGATGCCACTTGGGAAGGAGAGAATATTTTGCAATATCCTTATTTACTGATGCTTGAGGAAAATCAACATTTGGGAGGGAAGGACTGTAATATTCCCAATTATCTTTTAGCTAGTTGGAATATTATATGTTGCTTCTATTCATAACTTATATGAATAAGTGGGGTAAAGAGACCCTTAAATCTCTTTAGTAGGAATAAAACCACTTCTAGTATGAATGTGGATCAGTTTAGCTAGCCGAAATAAAGAAACACTTGGTGTGAATGGGGTCAATGCATGAATATTGGGTCAAGGTTGACCAAATCAATAGTGCTGCCATAGGAGAGAGTGGAGCTAAAGGGAACAACGTATTTTTGGAGGAGGAGTCTTTGCATGGGAGTAGCATCATAAATGAGTGGGGCCAAGGGTGAGGAAGCTCACCAAGCATATAAGGAAAGTGATGGTAGCCATGAGATGCATCCAAAATATTATTTATGTTTTGTTCTTATGACTTCTTGCATGCTTTAGTTGTTTAGCGGAGTTTGATGTACTGTTTAGTACAAGGGTATTTCCAAGCGGGAATCCCACACTCTTCCTTGGGGGACTTCGAATTCCCACTCAGGAGAGGTATTCCAAGCTTCATTTCCACCATTCGGCATTGGGCCAAGCAACTACCTTCAGCCACAATGCAGTCTCCTTGAGGAACTGCGTTATTTTGTAGGGTGTTGCAGTGGAGGGTTGAGAAACCCTGTTTATGAGCTAGTTTCCTAGTGAGGGGAGCAGCTCTTCACCCAAAAATATAGAGAGGAGAAGTTACAACCATTTTCTTGTCATATTAGCCATATTAAAACAGTGCTTTAGTGATACAACATTATTCAACCATAGAGTTGCAGTCTGTACTTTTTGCATCTTTTGTATTTCAAGAAACCCTTTACGGGTTGTCTTGGGATTGTGCTTGAGGGACTAGTTCTCCATTTTTAGCACCCTTTGAGCATTATATTAGTATATATACTTGTTTCCATTTTCAAGCTACTGTAACCCTCACTGGGACTGCACTGTCATGTACTCTATCATTTCTGTTTAGTAGAAACATTTATGGTTTTAGTGTATTTGGGCATTGGAGGATTGTTTGCCTAGTTTGAGAATTTTTTTTCTCAACATATTGTACATTTTGTTGTTGTGATACACAATATAATGGATTTATGATTTTCTCATGTGTTTGTATTGATATTTGTTGTATATTCCAGTTTTATGTTCAATATTTTTGCTTTTCCTATTTTGGAATATTACATTATATTGCATGGAAATACAGTGGAGGACAACAGGTTGAAAGAAAATATTGATAATGATATTCCCAAGCCTGTAGCAACAGACGCCACTCTTCTTGATGCTTGGAAAAAGAAGGTAGCATGGGCGAGGAGGATCTTATTAGAGGGAGTTCGAGATCACATTGTCTCGAGTCTCCATGGCAAGGAGAATCCATATGCAATGTGGAAGGCCTTGATAGATTTGTTTCAGAACAACAATGACCAAAGGAAGTTGGCACTGAAGGAAAAGCTCAATAAAATCAAGAAGGAGGAGGGCGAGATGGTACCAACATACTTGGCGAAGTTCACTCAATGTCAAGATGAGCTTGGAAGTGTTGGTGTGACCGTAGCAAATGATGACTTGGTGAGTATAGCACTTATAGGCCTTCCCAAGAGCTGGCATAGTTATCAGAACTTTGTCAATGGGAGGGAGAAGTTACCAGATTGGGAGAAAATTTGGTCGGATTTGGTACAAGAAGAATTCATACGAAATACTAGGGATGGATCCTCATCCAATACTAATGACGAGGAATATTGTTCCTTGGCTGGTAAGGAAAAGAAGGCCAAGGGAAAGAAATCCCAAGGCAAAGCAGGCAAGAAATACTTGTCCACTAACATGTTTTCACTATCATGAGCATGGGAACTATGCTACAAATTTTCCATAGAAGAAATCAAGCAAGAAGGAGCCTGCAGTTGCAGCAGGTGAAGCATTGGATTCACATTTCGAGCTTGATTTTACTCTCATTGCATGCATGTCCGACACTATAATGGGATTCATGTGGTATTTATACAATGGTTCCTCGTTCCATATGACGGGGAATAGAGATCTCTTCAGTTACTTGGAGGAGAAGGACATCCAGCAGAGCATAAAGTTTGGAGATGATGAGAGTTATAGTGCTACCGACATAGGTACAGTTACCTTTCAGAGGGAGTTTGGCTCCCCCCTTAGACTAGTAGATGTTTTGTATGTTCCAGGCCTTAGGAAGAATATTTTCTCCGTAGCGGTATTGGAAGACCATGGTTATGAAGTGATGTTTATAAAAGGAAAATTTTTCCTTAAACACATAGCCATGGGACAGGTGAAGCAGATCGATTCCATAGTCAAGAACCTGTATACTCTAAAGGTTGAGGATGTATGCAAGGATTTGAGGAGAAAAGTAGTGGTTAATGACTTGGTGGTTGAGAGGGAGCAATTATCTCTCAACATGCAACCTCAGAAGCAGTCTGAGAAGTTTCTGGAGTAGCCACAATTGGAGAAGCAGAAAAACGATTGAGTGGAAGAGTCCACTCAAGCAGAGACCTCCAGGAGGGGGAAATTTTGAACGAGATGGGAAGAGGGAGTACATGCATCTATACCTCTAGGTGTGAGGTGGAGCGATGTGAAAAGTTAATCCCAAGAAGCAATTAGGGCATGATTCATTGATATGGTGTGTCTCATGGATCGAACCTAGCTACAAGGAGCCCATAGTACATCAGTATCACAAGAAATTGCAAGAAGGATCGGTTATATTGATGCAGTTGGATGTCAAGAAGACATAAATCAGAGTGAGAGGTGTCAGATACTGGAGCGTAGATCAAAGTTGGAAGCAGTGTAGAGTGCATGGATGCAGATTTCAGTAGAGCAGAGAGTCCAATAGACATGTGCAGTAGGATCCAGTAATCAGAAGACTCTTATGATAGATGCATTATACTGATTCAATTGTTTGGAGGCTTTTCAGTTTCAAGTTAATTGCATGTGCGAACAACACTAGAGAAGTGTTGCATGCAAGAACATTCCAAAGGTACCAGATCAGGACAGATTGATTCCTTTCTTGTTGAGAGGGAGTGTTGAAATTTGCAACAAGAAACAGTGAAATTGGCATCCAAAAACAACATCCAGAAATGGCTACCATGGAGGTTTTTGATTTAATTATTTCTTGATTAAATTAGAAGAAATGTGTCTCAAATTTATTTATCCCTTAAATAAATTTGACAATAAATTGTAATCTTATCTCATAATCACTTGTAATATTTAACTGGGTGTGATAGACTCAATTAGCTCATGAAATTCGAGTTGAGGGTGGTTGGTGAGGAATGTAGAGTGATTCTATTTGTTTTAGAGTCCAAGTTTCGGTTAGTGTATTAGTTTAATGCATGAGAAATCAATTAACTCAATAAAGTGAGTTAAAGTAAGTCTAACTAGTTGTAACTGATTGTTGCACTAGTGAGAGGTCAAGTGAATTAAATCAGATTTAATTCACATGCAGTGATCTGTCAAGTGACCGATGATTTACTATTAATATCTGCATGCATGTTAGTTATGATGAAGACCCAGTTGAGACAGGGTTAAAGGGAAGTTATCTATCAATTTTATTTATAGAAAATTTCCCAGGCACAATTATATACACCATAGGATTCCCATGATGTATTTCGTAGTCAAGGAAGGCTAATTATCCTAATTAATAGGGATTAATTTCCTAGGGATTGTGTGAGCAAGGCAGGCTGAAGTCAGGCTGAGAATTGCCTAAGTGTTGGACCAATTTTGTCTGGATCAATGTGAGACAGTCAGTATAGTGCAACAAACTCTTTTGAGAAGAGTGCATTGTATTTTTTCATGATTCCTTGGTTCATTATAAAATAGAGATAGAGGGGTTTTGAGCAGCAATATTTCCCTAGAAAAATATCTTGTGTTGTGGATTGATTTTCTTCTTTCTCTTACTTGGTGTGATTGTGCGATCGTGTTTATTTTCTACAAAATTAATTGTAGAAGGATTCAGTATGTTTCTCTAGAATATTGAGTGATCGGATTGAATCAAATTGGTATACAGATTGTTTGTATAATTTCTACATAAATGGATTGTTCTCATGAACTTGTCGAAAATTGAGCATGCATGTGAAAGTGACTTGATAGTTAAAACTAGGAAGAAGACTAAAACCCTCTATGAAACATCAAACAACTATGGAGTAACCATAGAGAGACAGATCATAAGATCCTCAGTAGGCTCCAAAATTCAAGTGTAAACAAAATTTTGGAGGGTGTTGATCGCAGAAACAACACTTCAAAACACACTGGTAGAATTCCAAGTTCTATGTTTAGATTTAATTCTCTAAGTGCAAGGTCTCAGTCTTGCAGGATGTATTGATTCATCTTGTGGATTAACTTTTCTTTTCTACTTAAACCGGTTAGATATATAGCCCCCTCCATTCCCTTATTCTGTTAAACACATATCAAGGCTTTCCAAATCACAATTGTTTCGATATAGAAAAGGGTAATATACGCGGTGAGTTTAAGATATTCAGAGTATGAGTGTTATCTTAGGTGTTTCTCCGCTTCCAGCAAGCCTTGATAGTACCTCGACAGAGTCACTACAGGATAAAAAGTGTTTCTTCACTTCCAGCGATCCTGGACAGTACCTCAACGAAGTCACTTGCTTCACCTCCCTCCGTAGGAAGGCTTTCTCTTCTTTCACCATTTATTTATTTATTTGATTGGACTATGCTTCAACACTTATTATTTTCAATGGGAGGAAGGGGGATCCAGACTTATTTATATTAGAAGATATTTCCCCTTGAAAGAAGTATTTATATAACCTCTGATATTTGTTTTCTCACTTTATATTTTCCCCTTATCCTTTCTCTACTAGAATTGATCAACAAGAGAAACACTATTTACTTACAATTGAGGAATGAGGATCCTAGAATAGATATGAGCTTTATAGTTGGACCAAAGGCTTTCCGTTCGAGTGGATAATATTTTCCATTCAGACATGATTGACTTTAAAGATATGTAAACCCAAGATAGAGAAGAGGTAACAAATTAGCCAAGCATTTCTCGTCATCACAATTTCCCTTTTTAAGTTTTCCCAAATTGTATTTTGAGCCAAATAGGAGCATATTTCATGAAAAGTATTATTGAGCACAACAAAAATAAAATACATGACAAAACAACGAACATAATTGAAAGAACAAATAAAATGCACAAAGAACATAAAATCATCATGTAAGGTAAAAATACGAAAATAAAATGGATGCAAAGACTATATGGAGAAGGAAAAAAGGTAGGTGCAATGTAAAGGAAACCAAATATGACTAAGCCTACTCCTAACCTAATAAGCTAGATGTTTAGGGATAAGTGTAATGATATTTCCAATGAATCCATCATTGTTTCCCCGTCTCGCAAACACAAATATAAGATAAATTACAAACGATATATAATAATGTACAATAGAAAATATAGAAGCTTGAAAATATTGCACAAAACATTGAAGTTATTCCTTAAATGAAGGAAGATGTGTAATATCGTATGACTTTACCCAACCTTCCACCTTACCTTTTTTATGATAAACATAAGAAAACAAACCTTGATGGCTCCTTGTGAATATACCTGCACTTTTATTGTCTTCCTTAGCAAACATCAAGAGAGATCAGAATATTCTTTTATAAAATGGGCCTACTAAGTAAGATGCTTCTAACTGATGATAAATTGGATCATGAAATTCAAAAAAATCCTCTTGATGATCCTGAAACCATTGAGAGAAATAATTTCAATTAATAGTGTGGAATCAAGATGAGAATCTTGTGAGGGAAAATAAATATGACAATATTCAGGAAGCTTGTGAAGATAGTGAGGACTTGACATAACCATTAGTGGAGGTTGAAGCTCCTCAACTACTTGACCAGTGTTTTCATATTTAAATGATAAATCATAAGGATCAATCGATTCAAAACAAGTATCATGAGATATACTAGTGGGAACATGATATATTGAATAAAAATTGTCATGATCAGATAAATTTATTAGGGTGGAATATTCTTAGTCAATGGAGGATGATGATAAATCAGTTTGAACTTGATTCAGCAAATATAACTAGCATTTATTAACAATGAAGAAGATATATGGTTCCATGAAAAAAATAACTAGTATCAAAATATTCACAAGAAGGATTAGGAGTTGATTACCTTCAAAATAATGTGACATGTATGAATCCTTCGGCCAAACATAATTTTTAGAATGATCAACTTCACACTTCACTCATCCATGAAAGCTATACATTCCAAAACCAAGTATGATATAAGAGATTTGGATGAATATAATTAATAAAATGAAATAAAACCTTCAATATAATTGGAGACCAAATATTGGAAGTTAGAAAAACTATGACTGAAGCACCAAACATATTTCAAGAAGGGATTTACGTCAAATGAAATCATGCAAAGGAAATAATTTTGTGAGAATATCCAAATATGATTTGGTTTGGGGGCCTTACTAGAGTCTCGAGAACTTGACATAAACATCAACAAAATTTGAAGTGCCTCTAATTCCTGGTGAGGCTCGAGACTTTCAAGAAGTATAAAATTGCATTATGAGGATTGAATCAGATTATCCATTGTGTGTGGACAACTACTACGAGCAATTTCGACTAGATCACTACTATCCAAATGGTAGCCATATACATTACTAATTTGGTCAGAAAATAAATCTTCAACAAATATATTACCTAAGTCATAAGGTTCTTCTAATTGCACATCCAAATATGGATTGATTGAAAAAATCCTAGGAGTAACTTGAATAGAAGAATTTTCTTCATGCAAAATTAAAAATGATAAGGGATGGAAAGGATACCCAATGATTTCTCTACTTACCTCTTCATCATGAATGATCTCTCTACCATGTTCTAATTCAAAATCCAACACATTAGATGGAGTATCTCCACCATAAGTTAATGCTTTACAAAAGGTGGAACACAAGGGATAGTGAGGCGAAGAGGGAGTTCTAATAAGAACATATTTGTTAACCAAATTAGATTCAAGATATAAATATTTCAAAACAAATTTTTCTTGAGAAACTGAAAGATCAAAATGTGTAGTAGGGGAACCATCATTATATACAATAAC
The DNA here is from genome assembly GCA_034641835.2 of Pinus albicaulis. NCBI lineage: Eukaryota > Viridiplantae > Streptophyta > Pinopsida > Pinales > Pinaceae > Pinus > Pinus albicaulis. Next base: position 384,647,185 of record CM076582.1, on the reverse strand, counting down.
ACAACCATAATCAACAGAATGAAGGTTTTCTAGGAATTCAAATTGATTATGAAAATCAATTTCATTTAATACATCATCGATATTGCAGATTCAAAATCAACCAAGGATGGGAGATAATTATCTTGACATGGAAGATTCTGAAAAAGAGAAGAAATATAAAAATAATCCTCACCTTTCTGCTCCTCTACCTATGAAATGTGACTACCTTGCTCCTGATTGATACTTAGATTTGGAAGAGACTGATCAAGCAAATCAAGGGGAAAGGGATCATGAGAAAGAGATAATGGAGGAGGACAAGAATCAAAATCAGATTCAAAACTAGAGTTATGAATGTTAATACCATATGGTGGAATGGAGGGATTAATCTTCACCATAGGATTCATGAACCATTCCAAGGTTGCCTCAGTTGGATCAGGACCATGGGAAATGGATGATGGTTGAGAAGATGGATTATGAATTTGATTTGCAGATATCCAAACGTCAACATTATGACAAGGAGGCACCCAAATTGGTACTAGAAAAGGAGGACAAGGAATAAAAGGAACAATAGGCTCCCCCTATGAGATTAGAGGTGTCTCATAGTTTACAAAATTTTGGGAGAGAGGAACATCTTGAGGTTTAGATTCACACTAATTCAAAGAAATCTGAACCAAACATTCAAATTTTTGCTTAAAGAAATCCCAATCCATATCTTCTTCAGGAAACTCATAACATAAGTGAAGGAATCTATTAGAAAAATAATCAATTGATTCATTGGGATCCATTCTAAGTTGATTGATACTTTTATAAACATCTTGGTATTCATACCTATCAAGATATTGATGAACCTCCTTAAGGAATTGACGAAAAGAATGAATATAGGCATATGGGAAGGTATGATACCATCAATTCACAATAACTTCAAAAGTGAGGGTGAATAAAATACACATAACATCTTCATCATCGATTTCAAGAGATTTACAAAACCTAAGAAAACCATTTTTGTTTGGACAAAAGTGTACCACCCTCTCCATCAAACTTGAATTAAGACAAGGCTTGAACAATTTCCGTGGAGATTGAAAGTTTACCAAGATATAGGTTAGAAAAATACTCTGGGATTATAATTTGAGAATGAGCCATTAAATATAAGAGATTCAATGCAGACTCAAAGGGCACATCTTGTCTTGCCCCTCCTTCTAGCACCAAAATGTTGACGGCGTTGGATACTGCCAACATACAGGGGTCTCTTCGATGTGAAGTCCCAATTAGACCTCACACCATTTGGATTAGGAGCCCCATTCAGAATATCAACCCTACCACCATAATGTTGAAATATGTATCTAGTTTGGGTATTCATAATGACATATGTAATCATGATTCTTTGTAATGAGAAAAATAAATTTATTATTGTTTTCTTGAGGTTGTTACACAATATTTTGTTACATTTCTCAATTCTTATCCCAAGTGTCGTCTTTTGTGTCGCCCATGTTAAAAACGTCTCAAAGTGAAAAAATATGTATAAACTTGTTCATCCTGGACAACATGTTTAAGATATCTCTGAATACCTAAAAGAGAAATGCCCTGAAGCTTTTCTGTAAAATTTTGTAAAAAACCTTATTTTATAAGCCCAACGCGGTCCCCCCCCTTAATAAGCTTGCACTTGTAACCCTGTCCCTAACCTGTGAACAATGCTGCTAGTGCGAGAATTCAATAATAAAGTCATGCTCATCCTCTTCCGGCAGGTTATCCAAATGACTGCTTCGCCTCCACAGTCCGGTTTAAGATATCTCTGAATACCTAAAAGAGAAATGCCCTGAAGCTTTTCTGTAAAATTTTGTAAAAAACCTTATTTTATAAGCCCAACGCGGTCCCCCCCCTTAATAAGCTTGCACTTGTAACCCTGTCCCTAACCTGTGAACAATGCTGCTAGTGCGAGAATTCAATAATAAAGTCATGCTCATCCTCTTCCGGCAGGTTATCCAAAAATGGATCAGAAGCTTCGGCCTCTAGAATTCTTGAGAACAAAGTTTTGGTACTTGTTGGTTGAGGATATGGTCGAATACTCTCATTTTTTACCCTTGATCTTATCTTCAAATATTTTCCTCGTTGAGATAATGCCTTTCCCCCTGATTATTGGATCCTTAACCTCCTTATATTTGCTATAAGAGAGTGTCATGCTAGTGAGTATTCGATTGTCATTGTTGGTTGCCTTACTTCTACCTGATTGCGCCTACATGTTGTCGATTTGACGAAGAAGGAGAAGATATTAAAGAGTGTGGATTGGACTTGGATTACCACCCTGAAGGAGGCCTTAAAAATCAAGGCATTGTTTGTAAGCTTCCATTTGTTCATTTGATAATACAAAGTATACTTTTCTTCCCATAAATTTGTTAATGTTAATTGGTTTAGCATGGTACTCCTTGATCTGTCATGTAGTTTTCTTAGAAACACATATGATATGTATCTTTCGTCTTTTGTCATGTGATCTTATTTACAGGTATTTATAGGAAAAAGGCATAGCAAGGAATGAGCCTGGAATCAAAATGATCGACATCGACATCAAGGAAATGACTGCAGAAGGATTGAGGTAGGCCATTTCCCTCTCTCATTTTACTTTCAATGTTAAACTAGGAAATCTTGTATCCTTTGTCACAATTTTTACTAGACCCACTCATTGGGCTAGAGGGATCACTTCTTTCCGAAGAAGGGATTTCCTGCATAAAACATTAGCTACTCCACTGGGTAGTTTACACCCTTTTCACCCTCTTCTTGTTTTTTGTCTTCATGCTTAGTTTGGCCAACCACTGAATTACCACTAGTTTGGCTTGTTTTCTATCCTGTAGTTTGGCTTGTTATCTATCCTATAGTTTGGCTTGTTAGTGTTTTAAAGTATCAAGTCTAGAGTTTTCATTTAGATATTTCTTGTTTTATCCCTATTTTCCTTGCTTAATGCGTGTTTTTATAGACACATTCATGCTGCCAGCACCGGTTTTTGCTAGAAAAGTCGCACTACATACCACTGGTGTTAACTGGTGGACCGCACTAGTCTTAGAAAATAGAGATATTTGGGTCTCTTCAGGAAAACCCTCAGTGTGTTTTGGTCTTTGAAATGTTTTATTTGCTTTGATTACATTATTTCTTGCTTTGAGTGTTTCCAGTCTCTTTGAGAAGCGCAAATTGGTCTTGTGATTTAAGTGGTAAAATTTCTTTTTTGGTTGAGTTTTGTTGTTGAAATTCAATTAAAATTTATGTTTACTGCTTGTGTCAATCAATAAACATTGATTCTCTGCTATAGGGTAGTAGTGAACTTTGTGTTTGTTCAAAGAATTGGGTTTTGCATCTGTTTAGTTTTCATTTCAAGAATTAATTTTCGTTAAAAGCATAAGATCACTTGCATTGAAAGGATAGTTTTTGAAATTTCTCAGTTGAGAATAGATTACATTTTTTCAATAAGTGAAATATTTTTAAGTGCATTAATTGCATGAGTCACATTTTCATCATTCAAAGAGAAAAACAAAAAAAATGATTTAGGTGCACCTTGGTGAAAGTAGAAATCATTTTTCTTTTGAATAAGCTGCATTTGGGATAGTGAAAATGAAATCATTTTACTTTTTAGAATTTGCGTTATTGGAAAGTGAAAAATGAAAGCTAGTTGGGGGGGACTTTGTTTGTTGCATTTTGTTTGATGAATCATTCTTTGCGATCTCTTCCCTTATTAGTTTAACTTTCATTGAAATCAAAGAATTTTTTTTTCTCATTTAGCTGCATCTTAGGAATTCAGGTGACATCGTTTTGAGCCCAAAATTGAAATTTAATTTTAGAACAACATTAGAATAAACATCAATTAACCTAAGGAGCATTTGGAATTAATGAAAATATCTAGAGGTATAGGCTAGAGACGTGTTCCAACATCATTAAGTGTAGTAGATGTTGCTAACAACCTGTGTTGCATTCCTAGGGTGATATCTCGTCCTGTTATCTTTAATAACAATTAGGTTGGTTAGAAGTGCCTTTTTGAGTTAGGTCAAGTTTTTTTGGTCAAATAAAGTCATGAAATTGATCAAATTTCATGTTTGGTATATAGTCCTTGTTGAGCTCCAAAAATGTTCTTTCTTCCACCACATTCCACTCCATTTCTTTTGACCATTATTAATCCCAGGCTCAAATGATCAATAAAATTAGTTAAAATCGCTTTAAGAATGAATATCATGGCTAACTTGCTATGTTTTTATGATTTTTTCATTGTAGTACTTTTTGAACCGAAACTAGCTACAGAATGCAGACATTCTGTAGCTAGTTGCCAATTCTGCAGCCATCTTCATGTTTAAGCAGGTTCCAGATGTCCTCTCAGGGAAAGCCACACATGGTCGTATTCCACGTCATGCCCTCAGCATTTGTTGCTCTCCATGAAGATCGAACGGAATTCTGTACGTGGTTATGCACGTAGGAACTCAAAATAGGAGATAGACTCCTAATAGGACAAGGACAGTCCAGATGTCCTTTGTCATATTACGATGCCACCTTTAGAGTTCTAGTTCGATTTTAATATGGAAAGACAGTAATCCCGGTCTTATCTCAAGTTCTGTTATGTAAATTTTCTATAAATGTAGCTCGGGAAATCAAGAGACAAGGTTAGATTTTTTTTAGATTTTATGGTTGACTGCTAGATCTTTGAAGTCCAAGAATACTCTGTTTTGAAGTGATTCCTCTTTAATGAAAGAAGTAGCATTTCCTTGAACGCGTTGAGTCAATATTGAACTAGATTTCGTGCTACTCTGGTGGTAGAGGGCCCCTACCTCCTGAGCGACCTTGTTTATACAGTAGATAAGTATTTTAGTCTTGTTTTTATTTCTAGTTTAGGCAAGTTTCTAAAGTTTATGTTCATACTTGTTTTCGTTAATTATCACAGTTGGACTTAATCTAATAAGCTCTTCCAAAATATTATTATGATGAATAAGGCATAGCTATGGTATTGTAGGTTTTTATTGCATTTTATTTCGTTAATTATCACAGTTGGACTTACTCTAATAAGCTCTTCCAAAATATCATTATGATGAATAAGGCATAATTGTGGTATTGTAGGTTTTAGTTGCTAGTTTACACTAAGTGGCATAGCCAATATTACTCTTACAAAGCTTTTCCAAAATATCATAACAATGAGTAAGAAGTAGTTGTGGTGTCTTAGATTTTAGTTGTATTTGCTTTCAGTCTTGTGCTTATGTTCAATTGCTTTGAACAATACATCCATACTTGTTCTCACAAACTCTTCCAAAATATCATTCATACTGAACGAGATGGGCTGTAGAATTCCTTAGGATAGTTGCATGTTAACTTAGTTATAGCACTCCGGAGGTAGAATGCATGTGATTCAGCTCTGTCATTTCATTTCCAGTTTGATAATGGCTTTTTAGTTCAACATTGTTCATTGTAATTCAAATTATATTAGTTGTTAAATTTAAATATCATGGTCTTCATTATTTACAAAACTTCTTTTGTTCCAACCTCATATTAATACATAATCATTTGGACAGGAGTTGGTATCAGTCTAAGACCTAGAGTATTTTGCAACCTTTTTACCATTTCACAAACAAGCCTTTTCTCAAAAGACCATTCTAAAAAGGAAATCTATAACTTCTGAGTGAGGCCTAGTGGTGTTAAATTGAGTTGCAGAACAGAATTAGAAGCTAGTTTAGAATAGAAATCTTATGATGCTACAAATGTTCTTTTCCAAATATATTCCAATAGATATTTAAACATGGATGAGATGTTGTAACATTGTAAGTTGATTGTTTGATTGTTTAGTTAGGAGAACTTCATTTACACTTAACTTGCCCATTTCTCAAGCTCTTCCAAAACATCTTTAATGAATGAATTGGACAATTTTAAGCTCATATTATGATTTATCTCCTTGAAGTCATTATCAAGCTTTGTATTTTGCTAGCCATAGTTTAGGCTTTGTTTTGTTTCAGTATTTTCATTTGTCATTTGCCATCCATAATTTAGGCTTCACTCTGTTTTTAACCAGTAGCTTCTTTTCACCAGCATTTAGTTCTTTCCCTTGTGAACATAAAACCATAAAAACCAAAAACATCATAAAACACTAGACACAACGTAGTGAGAAACAAATACCTAGGCACATATAGTGCACCACACTTCAGCAGTTTACCAACCCTGGTTGAAAATTAATGAACTCAATTTAGGAACACTAGGTTGAGCACAAACATTTTGGCGTCGTTTCCGGGGAAGTGTAACTAGGTAGCCTTGTTTCTTAACTCCCAAAAACAATGATATGCGTAGAGAGAGAGACTCAAGGGGTAGATTCATAAGAAGTAGAAGCAGAAGTTTGATTCCTAGAACACCACTTGTTTCATCAAGATCTAGAGCTAGCACATCTCCAACTCAGACCCACATTCCATCCCTTACTAATCCTAGACTCCCAGAGGACTTAAGATCAGATATTCCATTAGAAAGACCTTCCATTTCATCCACTGAACCTGCCTTAGAAGAAGATTCAAGGACCCCTGCTAGAGACACAAACTTTTCCACTTCCACAGAAGAATCAACTATGGCAGAAGAAGGGGGAGGAGGAGTCTTTAATGGATAACACACATTATTTGGAGGGGGTAGAGGTAGAGGTAGAGGAGAAGGAGGTAGAGGAAGAGGTAGAAGAGAAATGGGAAGCTCTTTTGGGTTTCCTATAGTAGATGAAGAAACCAATACAGCTATGAAAAACATTTCACCCTCTGTCCTTCCAAACTTCCATGGACTTAAAACTAAAGATCCTGAAACCTTCCTATTTGAATTTGAAGTCCTATGTAGAACTTATGACTACTTACAAGATGCTCAAAAACTTAAACTATTTCCTTCAACATTGAAAGGAGCAGCATTGAAGTGGTTTATGAGTTTGATTAACAATTCTATTAGGACATGGGAAGACATGAAACAAGCATTTCTAGAGAGGTATTTGGATTATTGTATGCCAGTCAATCATAAGGAGGAAGTGTTTAAGATGTTACAAAAAGAAGATGAAAACTTGGAAGATTTGTTGGAGATATTTCATTACAACATCAAAAGAGCAAAAATGGAAAACTTAGATCAAGACACCTTAAAAGCTCTCTTGTTGAAAACAATTAGGGATGAATAGTTGGATATCCTTAACGTGATGGGAAAAGGGGATATATCTTAGCTCACATTACCTGAAATAGCTGAGTTATGTATCAACCTTTCAAGAGGGAAATCTAAAACTATAAAAGGCCCAAGAGACCCTGCTCTTGCAAGGGTAAGTAAGTCTGCTTCTGGGACAGTAAGTAGGGCAGAGATAGGGCATATGCTTGATGAATTCAAATCTGACATCTTAGGGAGTCTTAGTGAACAAATAGACACCCTTAAGTTACAAAACAAGCAAAAAGATGAATCTGATGCCTTAGCAATCTTTTGTCCCAGATGTAGAAAGAAGCATGCCCTGAGAGAATGTCCTTTGGATGCAAAAGTTGTAGAGACCTGTGTCATTTGTTCAGAAAAACATAAGACCAAGAGTTTTCCTTCACTTCCTAGTCTTAAAGCTGTCTTTCAAGAAGAAATTCCTACAAGTTACACAGAATCTCTCAATTTTGTCTCTAGAAGGCCTTAGCAAGGACCTCAAATACAAGGATTTCATGATCAAATGTATAATCAACCTCCACCAAATTGGAATTCTTGGCAGCAACCTTGGCCCCAATTTCAAAATCAATCTCAAGCTTGGGCACAAGGGGCACAAAATCCCTATGGAAGATACTCTCAGTACTATCAGTATCCACCATCTTATCCACCATATCCACATTTTCCTCAACAACAAAATCCTCAACAAAATCCTCAAAATCCACAACATCAAAATAAACCAATTCCATTACCATTTCCTCAAAAATCAAATCAATTTCATGCTCAACCCATACCAAGCCCCAACAATAAAAATCCTCAGAATACATATATGATAGAAGGCCAACAGTTTCCAACTTATTTAATTACTCCTCTAGATCTTAGTGATGTTAAACTTAGGTCTGGAAGAATACTTGAAAAGAGGAAACCTTCTGTGATTATACAAGAACAAGACAACTCTGAGGAAGATTCTCTACAAGAAAATAAAAGTCTTGAAGAAGACACATCTTTTCAGGACCCAAACATTGAAAAATCAAAACAAAAAGAACCAATAATTTCAACTCCTGTATTAGAGCAGCCATCAACATCCACTCCTACACCTCCCTTTCGAGAAAGATTACAAATTGATAGAGGTGTAGAAAAACAAATTATGGTGCCTAATTATGATTTCCTAGATGAGCTAAGAAATGTTTGCATTAAGATTCCATTATTACAAGCCATCAAGGAAATCCCAATTTTAGCAAAGACAATAAAGGAGTTGAGCATGAAGAAAACAAGAAAAATAATAAGAGAGACAAAGAAAATTAAACTGGAAGGAAAAATAGCAGACATTATGATGGGTAAGATTGCTATTCCAAAGTATCTAGACCCAGGAAATCCAGTTGTCAAAATTCACATCAATGGAATTGAGATCCAAAATACACTCATTGATTTAGGAGCAGCAATCAATATCATGAGTAGACAAATCATGGATAAACTAAAACTTCCTAATCTTCTCTTTACACCCACATTATTGCAATTAGCAGACAGATCTGTGATCAAACTTGATGGGGTAATAGAAGACATTCCAGTGTCCCTAGATTCTTGGGAGTACCCTGTGGATTTCATGATCCTAACTCCTAAGAATAATCTAGGAGGGCATCCAATTATATTAGGAAGACCTTGGTTAGCTACAGCTGATGCTTTCATTAGTTGTAGATTCGGTGATATGTACATCTCTGATGGTAGTTCAAGTAAGAAATTCACTTTGTATCCTCCAGCAAGGACAATTACAGATTTAGATGATACTCAATGGATAGAGGATGAAGAAGATTTACAACCTCTCTTCACAATTTCAGAAATTAGTGAAGATAGTCAAATTCTGAATACTTTAGAAAACTTTGAATCCTCTTCGGAACATAAACATGACCAATTTCAAGAAGAATCCAACATTGAGTTTTTGTCATCAAGACAGATGTCTCTTCATTCTATGGATAAATTTGGCAGCTCTACAAGTGAGATATTTCCAGGCAAAACTTTAAACATAAACAAGAACCTACAAAAATCTCAACAAGAAGAGTTAGTCAAGATATTACAAAGACATTCTTCTACATATGCATGGGAGTACACTGATATGAAAGGGATAAGTCCTAAGACTTGCACTCATCACATCTACATAGAGGAAAATTGTAAACCAATTAGACAACCTCAAAGAAGGATGAATCCAAATCTTAGGGAGATTGTTAAAGAAGAATTGCAGAAATTGTTGAATGTCAACTTTATCTATCCTATTTCAGATAGTCAGTGGGTTTCTTCTTTGGTAATTGTGCCAAAGAAAAATGGTAAATGGAGGGTATGTATTGACTACCGAGAATTAAACAAAGCTACTCTTAAAGATCATTTTCCCCTACCTTTCATAGATCAGGTGTTAGATACCTTAGCTGGCAAAAATTATTTCTCATTTATAGATGGGTTTAGTGGTTATAATCAAATTCAAGTAGCACTTGAGGATCAAGACAAAACCACATTTACCTGTCCTTGGGGTACCTATGCTTACCGAGTATTTCCATTTGGATTATGCAATGCACCTACAACATTTCAAAGGGCAGTATTAGGAATTTTTTCAGATCTAATACATGATTGTGTAGAGGTATATATGGATGATTTCACAGTTTATGGAAAAACATTTGAAGAAGCTTTAGAAAACTTGGAAAAAGTTTTAAAGAGATGTCAAGAAGCAAATCTTTCACTTAGTCATGAGAAATGTTTCATGATGTTTACTGAAGGTATTGTTTTGGGGCATCATATTTCAGGGGATGGGATTAGAGTTGATGAGTCAAAAGTTGAAGTCATCTCTAATTTATATATTCCAAGTTGTCAAAAAGATGTTAGGAGCTTTCTAGGATTTACAGGATATTATCGGAGGTTTATAGAAAACTTCACCAAGATAGCATCTCCACTCTTTAAATTGCTTACCAAAGACTGTGAATTCAAATGGAATTCTGATTGCCAGTTAGCCTTTGAGACCCTAAAAACAAAAATTTCTGAAGCACCTATTTTAAGGGGACCTAATTGGAAGTTACCTTTTCATATTTCAACAGATGCCTCAGATACAGCTCTAGGAGCAGTATTGGGACAAAAAAACCTGATTCCTTATGCCATCTACTATACCAGTAAAAATTTGACTCCTGTAGAGTTAAACTATACTGTAACTGAAAAAGAGTTTTTAGCTGTTGTTCATGCCATAAACAAATTCAGACACTATATAACAGGCTATGAAACTTTTGTTTGCACAGATCATTCTGCAATTAGATACTTAATGAACAAATCAATTACTAATGGCAGAGTTATAATATGGTTATTGCTTTTACAAGAATTCAACATTACCATTCTAGATAGGCCTGGAAAACAAAACACAGTAGCTGATTTCCTATCTAGACTCCAAAACATCAAAGATGACACTCCAGTTGAAGATCAATTTCCCGATGAATATCTTTTTGCAATTTCTACTCAGACTCCTCGGTTTGCTGACATTGCTAATTATTTAGTTTCAGGGAAATTTCCTTCAATAATGAATGCAAGAGAGAAAAGAAAAATCATTTATGACAGTGCAAAATATTCATGGGTTGCTAATGAGTTGTACAAGACAGGTCCAGATTTTATCATTAGGAGATGTGTTCGGGAAGATGAGATGCATGAGATTCTCAAAGCATGTCATGATGAACCTTGTGGCGGACACTTTGCTGATAAGAGGACAGCTTATAAGGTCCTTCATTTAGGATACTATTGGCCATCCCTTTTTAAAGATGCTAAATAGTATGTCAAAAGGTGTGACAGTTGCCAAAGGGTAGGGAAACCTTCTCCTTCAGGTGAGATGCCATTGCAGCCTCAGGTACATATTGAACCTTTTGAAAAATGGGCTCTGGATTTTGTAGGACCTATTAGTCCTCCATCAAGAAAAAAGAGATATATATTAGTTTGCACTGATTATGTTACCAAATGGGTAGAGGCCAAGCCATTACTTTTTGCTAATGAAGCATCTGTAGTTAATTTTCTTTTTGAGGATATTTTTACTCGTTTTGGTGTCCCAAGGGAAATTTTTACAGATCAAGGAGCTTAATTCACATCAAGGCTAGTGGAACAAATGATGGAGAGGTACAAAATCAGACACAAAAAATATACTCCCTATCATCCACAAGCAAATGGTTAAGTGGAATCTTCTAATAAGGTTATTGAAGGGATCCTAACAAAGACTATCCATCTACATAAAAGATTGGGTAGATAGGCTTCCTGAAGCCTTGTGGGCCTATAGAACTACATGGAGAAGCACAAAAAACCATACTCCTTATGAACTTGTTTATGGAAAGCAAGTTTTGTTTCCCATAGAGTTCCAGATTCAAACTTTCAAAATGGCAGTTCAGCTAGGACTTGATCTATCAAAGGCACAAAAGCATATATTGGAGCAGATTGATGAATTGGATGAGATCAGACAAGATGCAGTTCAGAAAACCAGTATAGTCCAACTGCAGAGGGCTAGATGGCATGACAAGTACATCAAGGAAAAGAAGTTCAAAGAAGGTGACTGGGCTCTCTTTTTTTATTCAAAGTTCAAGGATTTTCAAGGTAAATTTCAAACACATTGGCTTGGGCCATATGAAATTGTGAGAATTTTTTACAATGGAGCAATAAAAATCAGGACAATAGATGAAGAAGAGGTTACTTTTCTTGTCAATGGTCATAGATTGAAGCTGTATCACAAACCACTCTCAAGAGAAGAATTTGTCAAGAAGTTCCAGGAAAACAGTGATGTGAAGTTAATGAAGAAGAATCTTTCTTCTTCATCAACTTAATTATATTTTCTGAAGTCAAACTTATTGAAAATAAAATAAAATAAAATAAAGTATAGACATGAAAACCAATCATTGATTGGCATGTTTATACAGAAAAGATGGAGTGAAAATCAGAATCTTTCTGACACTCTAACTTTTCCATTTTGTTTTTTTTACAAGCAGTTGTTACAAAATCATAAGTGTAGATCCATTTCACTTATGATCCATCTCATTTCACTTCATTTCATTCCATACTTCATTCATTTCATTCCATTCATTCATATCATATCTTATTCCACTCATTCATCCACACTTCATCCATTTCACTTCATGGTCCATTTCATTTCCATTTCAGATCTTTAAGTTTGATCTCCTTTCTGCAATTGAATAATACACAGCAGAAATTGCAGGGCACTTTTTCACTCTATTTCATAATTTTTGATCCATCCCACTCCATCATTCACTTCATACGTATCCCATTATACCATATTTCATCATCCATCTTCACTCATTCCATACAACATTCCACTTATATTCCAAACCATTCCATTCCATGTTTCAATTTCTCTATAGGTACATTCTGCAACTAATATGACTTTCTGCAGCCAAACAGACATTCTGCAGCTACAGATCCTGAAGGCACTGACCAGCAATCATTTGATTTGCAACAAAATGATTCTGCATATCCATGAACAAGCCAAGATTAAGAAGTTTATGAAGACTCAAAAATTAATGATTTTCAGGAGAAAACAAAGCATACGAAGATCACAAGAAAATCAAAGCAAAGGCAAAGGTATGAAGTGATTATAATGACATATCATGAAAAATTTTAGCATAGTTTAGTTGTATATTATTCAAAAAGTGTTTTAATTAATTTTGTTGATATTGCCTAACAAATCGCCCGCAAAAACTTTGGATAAAACTCCTTCTGATTCCACCACTTCAAAACCCATATCCGATCATCATTTCAAAATCTAAACAGTTAAAGTACTAAAGTGATTGGATAGGTCACGCCACTAAGCATTTAATGATGATTTTTGAATTCGTTAAAAAATATCTCCGCGGTATTTTCACTCATTGATTCGTTTTCTTCACCTCACCTCATTAATTCATTCCGTAACCATTCCATATCACTCCTTCCCGCAGCCAACTCTTAACCATTTCATTCTGTAACAACCATTGTCACCGTGAAACAGAGGAAACATTTGGGGAGCAAAAACAACTTTTTAACGACCATTCTCACCGTGAGTAGAAGGCTGGTGAATTGAAGATTGAAGAAGAGTTATGGGCCTCATCGTGAGAACAGAACCAGTTGGTACTAAATACTTGGAAGGCTATCCCCAAATCTGAGAAATCTTACAACAAGCAGGATGGTTGCAATTCCTTGAAAAATTCAGTGGATTCCACAAAGAAGTTACTAAACTTTTGCAAGATATTTTAATGGGGCCGAGGTTGAAGTTGGAGATATTAAATCACTGTCACAGAGGATTTTATTGCAGAAGCAATAGGACTGCCTAGACAAGGAGAAAGGTGGTTTAAGAACAGAGAATTCCATAACGAAGCATGGAAACAGATACTCAAGTCACCAAGTATGGATGTCACTATTTTTAAAAAGGGTATCCCTAGTTCTGCATTAAAGAACAAATGGAGAAACATGTTTCTTATCCTACAAAAATTCATCACTTGTGAAGGTAGATATGGTACTTTCTATGTTTACCATATTAGGTTGATAATGCATTTCCTAGAAGAAGAACTTAATTTTCCCTATTTCTTGCTTCAAAGTTTAAAGAAAATGACTTCAAGTGTTTAAAAGAGAATTCAATTTCTGGAGACAACCTTATACCACCATGGTTTAGTCAAGATTTTGATTGAACATCATTTGAGCAAAATAGGAGATAATTGGAAAGAATTCTTGGTGAGAAATCACTTTGAGGAACCAAAAGAACCTTCACCTGAACATCAACCTAAAAAAAGAAGCAGAAGATGGAAATCCTCCAAAACTGAAGCTGGTAAAACAATACAAGAAAGTAGTGAAGAAATGATCTCTGAAAAATTAGTTCAGATTAAGAAGTAGCTTAAGAAAGAGAGGATCATAAGAAAATTTGCCAGAGAAAAAGGAGAAGGGCCATCTCAACCGAGGAGGAGCCACAGACTGAGGGGCATACTAAAGAAAACAAAAGTTAAACAAACTGGAGTTATAAACATAGAAGACGAAGAAACACCTACTGAGGAGGATTTTGATGAAGAAGTTCCAGAAATTGATCCTGCACAGCAAGAAATTTACAACTATGTTGAAACATTGGAGAGAAAAGCTTCAGAGAGTAGAGACAGAACCCCTAGTCCTCCATAGTCCAAAATATATGTGCTAAGAAGAGATAAGTACGAGCTAGAAGTACTTAATAGACATATCAAGACTGAGAATGATATTCTGAGGGAGCAAGTTAAACTAAAAACCAGTATGAACTCAACCCTGTCTCTACAAATGGACAAAGTGGAAAAGGCCAATGAAAAGTTGAAAAAGAGGAACAAAAAGTTAATCAGGGCACTTACCAATTTAGGGTTCAAGTTAGTCATCAGGAAGCCTAGAAGGCCTTTAACTACCAGGCAGAGTAGAAGAAGAGGGTTGATGTTCTTGCAGAGGTCTCTGAGTTCATGGAATAGTTGCATGAGGACATGCAAGAATCTAGCAGTGGGGGTATGTTGAGCTCCAAAAATGTTCTTTCTTCCACCACATTCCACTCCATTTCTTTTGACCATTATTAATCCTAGGCTCAAATGATCAATGAAATTAGTTAAAATTTCTTTAAGAATGAATATCATGGCTAACTTGTTATGTTTTTATGATTTTGTCATTGTAGTACTTTTTGAACCGAAACTAGCTACAAAATGCAGACATTCTGTAGCTAGTTGCCAATTCTGCAGCCATCTTCATGTTTAAACAGGTTCCAGATGTCCTCTCAGGGAAAGCCACACATGGTCATATTCCACGTCATGCCCTCAGCATTTGTTGCTCTCCATGAAGATCGAACGGAATTCTGTATGTGGTTTTGCACGCGGGAACTCAAAATAGGAGATAGACTCCTAATAGGACAAGGACAGTCCAGATGTCCTTTGTCATATTACGATGCCACCTTTAGAGTTCTAGTTCGATTTTAATATGGAAAGACAGTAATCCCTGTATTATCTCAAGTTCTGTTATGTAAATTTGCTATAAATGTAGCTCGGGAAACCGAGAGACAAGGTTAGATTTTTGTTAGATTTTATGGTTGACTGCTAGATCTTTGAAGTCCGAGAATACTCTGTTTTGAAGTGATTCCTCTTTAATGAAAGAAGCAACATTTCCTTGAACGCGTTGAGTCGATCTTGAACTAGATTTCGTGCTACTCTGGTGGTAGAGGGCCCCTGCCTCCTGAGCGGCCTTGTTTATACAGTAGATAAGTATTTTAGTCTTGTTTTTATTTCTAGTTTAGGCAAGTTTCTGAAGTTTATGTTCATACTTTTTTTCGTTAATTATCACAGTTGGAATTACTCTAATCAGCTCTTCCAAAATATCATTATGATGAATAAGGCATAGCTGTGGTATTGTAGGTTTTTATTGCATTTTCTTTCGTTAATTATCACAGTTGGACCTACTCTAATAAGCTCTTCCAAAATATCATTATGATGAATAAGGCATAACTGTGGTATTGTAGGTTTTAGTTGCTAGTTTACACTAAGTGGCATAACCAATCTTACTCTTACAAAACTTTTCCAAAATATCATAACAATGAGTAAGAAGTAGCTGTGGTGTCTTAGATTTTAGTTGTATTTGCTTTCAGTCTTGTGTTTATGTTCAATTGCTTTGAATAATACAACCATACTTGTTCTCACAAACTCTTCCAAAATATCATTCATACTGAACGAGATGGGCTGTAGAATTCCTTAGGATAGTTGCATGTTAACTTAGTTATAGCACTCCAGAGGTAGAATGCATGTGATTCAGCTCTGTCATTTCATTTCCAGTTTGATAATGGCTTTTTAATTCAACATTGTTCATTGTACTTCAAATAGACTAGTGGCACTCTAGTTTAGTTTTAGCTCACTGTATTAGCACTCCAGTCTAGTTGTCATCCATTGCATTTTTAAATTATATTAGTTGTTAAATTAAAAACCACGGTCTTCATTATTTACAAAACTTCTTTTGTTCCAACCTCATATTAATACATAATCATTTGGACAGGAGTTGGTATCAGTCTAAGACCTAGAGTATTTTGCAACCTTTTTACCATTTCACAAACAAGCCTTTTCTCAAAAGACCATTCTAAAAAAAGAAATCTATAACTTCTGAGTGAGGCCTAGTGGTGTTAAATTGAGTTGCAGAACAGAATTAGAAGCTAGTATAGAATAGAAATCTTATGATGCTACAAATGTTCTTTTCCAAATATATTCCAATAGATCTTCAAACATGGATGAGATGTTGTAACATAGTAAGTTGATTGTTTGATTGTTTAGTCAGGAGAACTTCATTTACACTTAACTTGCCCATTTCTCAAGCTCTTCCAAAACATCGTTAATGAATGAATTGGACAAGTTTAAGCTCATGTTGTGATTTATTTCCTTGAAGTCATTATCAAGCTTTGTATTTGTTGTTTGCTAGCCATAGTTAGGCTTTGTTCTGTTTTAGTATTTGCATTTGTCATTTGCCATCCATAATTTAGGCTTCACTCTGTTTTTAACCAATAGCTTCTTCTCACCAACATTTAGTTCTTTCCTTTGTGAACATAAAACCATAAAAAAAAACCCAAAAAAACATCATAAAAACACTAGACACAACGTAGTGAGAAACAAATACCTAGGCACATATAGTGCACCACACTTCAGCAGTTTACCAACCCTGGTTGACAATTAATGAACTCAATTTAGGAGACTAGGTTGAGCACAAACAGTCCTAAAGGGTTTAAGTGGTTATTAGTCATGTGACTAAAGTCTTGTCATAGGTAAAATTCAAAAATCTGAATGCATGAAGTTAATTAAGTCACTTTTTGACACATGGCACATTTTACCTGAGTCCGCAGCGTTTTCTATGCAAAACAAGTTGTTTTTGCTACAGACTCACCTGACAGTTCCATAGCAAATATGTCATCCCACTAATTGAATTCACTACGAACTTTCGTTTTTTTGCTAGCGGTAAGGGGATTGGTGAGCTATCATTTTTCCAGTGGTTAGAGGTTAGTTTTTCATCATGAATATATATGTGTTGAGTCATCATTCTATGTATTGCATGCTTGGAAATCATCACACCACCATAATTCTATTTTCCCTCCCACTTTTGTTTCCTAATTTAGCCTTCATCCATTCGAGTAAAAACACTTACCTTTCGATCCTTGTGAGTTGCTTGATCCATTGCCAATAATTTTCACTTTTAAATTTTGTCTCGCTGTTGTCTTAGGTTAGCTTCCACCTTTGTCAAACAAGCATCTTGATGTCTTATACAGTTTTTGCAAGTATCAAGAGTTGAAGCAGGGCGTCATTGTTTTGGAGGACATGGCTTCACATAATATGACCAACAAAGAAGGCTCAGTATTCAGATATGAGCCTATGGAAATGAAACTGATTATGGAGGATCCAAGTTTTTCACAAGCCTTCACAAATGCTAGCTATATGAGATTTTGTCAAAAGTTGCAGGGGTACCATGCACAAGTCTCCAAATATTTTGTTGTCAACTTTGTTGGCACAACTTCAAATGTTGGCATATTGATTTTTATAGTTTCTCCTAAGACTATTGCACAAGCAAAAAAAAATCTGAGGTCAGGAGAAGAATGGTTCAAGGCCACCAAGTTCAAACTACAAAATTGTGATGAATCTATGAAGCAGGATCATGTAGGAGTTGATATGACCTTAGGTATACCCAGAAGGTGCCTTAAGGAAAAATAGCCAAAGATGTTGATGGTAATCCAAAAGTATGTTACATTTGAGGGTAGATTTCACATGATCTACTAGTATCATTTCAGACTCTTACTCCACTTCACAGGTAAACAACTCCTAGATCTTCCATTTTTTTTTTTTAGAAGCTTAGGTAAGATGTCTGATAAAGTTCAAGCCAGACCTAAGAGTAGTGACACATCCATATTTCATCATAGATTGATCAAATTGTTTGTTATGGAAGAATTGAAGAAATTGAATAGGGATTGGGCTACCTTTCTGTTTTTAAGTGGTTATAATGTAGTTGTGATTACTCCAAAGAAGACACCCAAGTCAAAGACAAGCACTCCCAAGAAGGATAAAGAGCCCATAGCTAAAGCAGAGGTTGGACTTAAAGAAGAAGTGCATGCTATATCAGAACCCATGGAGGCATAGATTGAAAATTTGCAGGAAACAGTGGCACCTCAACTAACATCTACAAGAAACAAGCTCAAATCTGACACAAGAGCTCATAGGAAAATAACCAAGAGTCAAACAGAAGGAAAGGGTAAAATTGAACATATTTTGTAGGCCATTGATATTGAAGAGACCCCTGTGGTAAAAACTGTAGAGATTAAAGGTACAAAAATGAAGAAGAAGGGTCTCACTGCAAAACAACTTGATTTCTCCAGTGAGAATTCAGGTTTTTTCTTCAAGCCTAGGAAACCTTTCAATAGGTCACAACTCTCAAAGGGAGTTAAGTTTGATAAGAATCATAAGGAGACATAAAAGAAGAAGCAACCCATTGTGGAAGAGATCATTGAGTTATCCCCAACTGAAGCAGAAATCACCAAAATCAAGAAAGGCAAAGAGAAAGTCCAAGATAAATCTAAAGTGGATATTCTTAGAGAGAAAATCAAAGAATCCAGAGATGAAGTATTAGAAACCAATATGGAGTTGGAGGATTTTAAACAAGAAAGGAATAATCTTTCATATTTCAAGAACGAAGTCAACAAGAAAATTAATTTTTATGATGAAGTGGCAGAAAGGTCTAAGAAAATGCTAAAAGGAACACTACCCCTGCATAGAATGATGAAGCACACCATGAGGAGAAACAGGTGGCTATAGGCAGAGAGGAGAAAGCTGCAAAATCAAGTCAAAGAGTTATAAATTCAAATGGAAATGGTGCAGATATAGTTAAAGAAAAAGGGCTTGAAAATGATAGTGGTAGATGAACTTGTTGTGGATGAACCCACTGCCTCTTAAGGAGGGTAAGACATGTTTTGAGAAAATTTTGTCTTAGGATGCTCCCTCTCATCATTTCACACAGCTCTGGATAGTTTTTGGAGGTAAGAAATGGAAATTTCAAATTCTATAAAATATCAGGCAAGTTCATAGCGTACTCCAAGCTTAAAGCCGAGTTTTCTCTATGAACTCACTGAATATTATTTTATGTTATAATTTCCAAAGTTTTTCATAAGAGGAGTGGGTAAAGGCATGTATCTAAGTCCTTTGGCCTAATGAATACCCTCCAATAAGCAAAGAAGTCAAAATGGTTGCAGAAATTTCCAAGTGGAGAACGCTACAAACTCTTCGCTACGGACTTGCCTAAAGTGCTCTATTTTTGCAGCGAGGGGAAATTTTGATGTTTTTGAAGAATTAAATGTTTTTTGGGAGCACATGATTCATCGGGATATGTTGAAGTGTATCAGTGGAGACTCCACTGGGTAAATCCACTCAGCAAGGAAGATGATTGGGTTGCTAGCTCATCATTCTTGCCACCTCATCAAGCACAACAATACATCCTAAAAAGCTGAGAAGAAAACCCTAGATTCCATTATGGTTGTTCATTACTTAGTCATGATCATTTCCACCTCAGTCAGAGTTGTCTTTTTCGATAAGAATCATCATGTATGGGTCATTTAAAAGTTATTAATGAAGTTAATGATGTTAGAGTCCTATTAGGTTTTAAACTCTTTGTAAATAGAAATATCCCTATATTCTCTCCTTGTAATCAGTTCCTTTTTGGATAAGGTGTCTACAATAGTTTAGAGGGTCTAGCCCAGGTGGTAAAATTCATGTAAAAGGTGTTTAATTATATAAATAGGGAGATGAGAGATTTAAATAGGGTTGATCGATGTTATGCCTAATGCTACTATTGTAATATTTCTCATTCAGTAATATACAGTTGCAGAAAGATTATTTTAGACCTGATATTCTTCATGTACTCTTATGTGTTTGTCTTATCTATATTCTCAATGTTATTTCAGTTTACTGTATGTATAATCAGTTGGAATTCATACTTAAGTATGCTCCAACTTCCTTTATGCATCTAGTTTGTTTTCCATGTTATTTTTTATGAGAGTACACATGCCTCAGCTTCCATGAAACATTTTTTTATGTAATTTATTTTCACACTGACTCCATGCCCAAAAAACCATTCAAAACACACTCAAGAATTAGTGATCTTTGTTCTAAGAATTTTCTATTGAATATCATACATTTTCTTGAGAGAGCCCTCTTAGGTTGGAAGGAATAAATTCCAACCATAAGTGGTTTGAAACAGTTACAATGAATTGACTGTTGAGCAGCCCAATCAGCCTCAGTTTGGTGATAACACGTCCCATGTATGAAATTATATAATACTATGCTCCACATATGGTAAGTATATGGGGATGCTCTCATCGAACGATTACACATTAGACATCGCTACTACAGACTGAGCTCCCACGTACCGTCGCATATATTTTGGGAGACACCACTAGGTTTCAAAATTGCCATAGGTAACCGAGTCGGCCACCTTGTAGATGTGATACACCGAACACAACATTCCAGGAGATTGGCTGCAATACATCAAGTCCTTGGTTCGCCAAGGTGTATATCGCAGTTTACAGATACCTAGTAATCCCGTTTTCCTAGATTACCATTTTATTTATTTATTTATTTTTATTCTAAAATTTACTACCCACGAAAACATCCTACCTATGTGGTACTCCTTTGCGTCATTATGTCTTGTTAATTGAAAAATTTTATTGCTAAAGAATAATTCACCTGTCCTTTTCCTGATCTTGTCTAAAGGTCGTTGTTGTTGAATCTTCGAATTCAACTCACTGGTCCCTTGAAGGAACTCAAGGGCCCCAGCCTAAGATTTCATGTTTTCCACATGGGACTCTTGAAGCTAAAGGCTTTGAACTTGGAATTTTCCCAAGCATCCAACCGCTCTCTTCACGAACACCACCTAACGATTCGCTTTTGCCATCTAAGGATCTTAAGCCAGAAAATCCTAAACCCGATGCATAGTTTGTGGTATTTCATCATAATATTCTCTACGATCCATTCATGATATATCATGAGCGTTGATATAGTCCTTTCGATGATCCCAATGTTCCCTTTTTTGCTTCTCCCGTCACACCTCGAACTACTACTCGGTAGTTGTTTCCACCACACATGGCGCCAAATGCAGACGATGTTATGTTTGTGAGAACCCCTCAAATTTCTCTTGATCCAAGTGGATATTTGTGGCTAGCCACCTATTCCACTTGGACCCCCACCATTATTTCTTTCAGTTTCCTTAATTGTAGTACAATTTACTATTTTTGGCAGTTTTTTGAGTCTTGAACTTCCAAAGCCGTTTTGAGGCCCTAAATGACATTTTTTGGGAAAAGGTGTACCAGGAAAATATGAGTCAAAGACTCAATATTCACTATGAGTAGTGTAGTCCTCAAACATATCTTTCTAACAAGGTATCATTTGCATCAAACGGAGATTGCATGCCAAAGTTACGACACTGGGAAATTGACGTACCAATTTACCCCAATGGGGCCCATAGTTTGGCATTTCATATCCTAGGGTTAGGTTTTTGGATGTTTATGGTTTTCCATTGGTTATAAATAATAAATAGGCCTTCAAGCCTTATTGTAACATAGTTCAATGGCCTATAACCACCACATCTCTTCTCAGAGATAAGTTACCAGCGCCCTAGATAGTTTATTTCCATTTTATCTGTAGGCATATTTCAGTGATGTGATATTAATGAAATCAAGTCTTATTTCTGTTGCACCTCTCCATTTATGTGTATTTCTATATTTGCTACATTCTTGCATAAATCTGGATCAATGGTATCAGAGCGGTTTCCTCTTTGTCTATCCTTCTTTGCATGTCCCCAACGAGGTCGAGGTATAAGGAGTTAGGGCTCGATCTGGTTGAACCTTTGCAAGATCAGCCTCGCAAAACCCGATGATCACCCATGGGGGACAAAAATAAATATGAGTGAGCAGGAGATATTATCAAAATATTTCTCAAGGAGGCCCTTGAGCAACAAAGGAACACGATCATGGATAACTTTTCCCAGGTTCTTCAATGACTGCCCACCGACAACACATCTGCATCCAGCAGCCACTCTGGAGGTGCAACTCCTTTTAAGGTACAAGTAAACTTTGACATTCCAATATTTGAGGGCCAAATAGATTCATACATTGTAGATAGGTGGTTGAATCTATTATAAGGGTATTTCTCAGTTCATGACTTTTCAAACCGGGAAACGATTACTTTTTCACTCCTGAAAGCCGCCCCCCATGTCAAGGACAGGTGGGAAACCTACTATGAGAAAAAGGATGAGAGGGAACCCTATCTATTTTCAGCTGAACCCACTTGGAATTATTTTCGAGACACCATCAAGGAAAAATATTATCCCGTGGGGAGCTATGAGGACAAGTACATACAATGGACTATACTTCGTAGAAAAGGGATCAGGATGTGCATGATCTAATGAATTTGTTCCATACCCTACGCACAAAATTGGGTATCAAAGATTCAAAGAAACATTTGGTGTTGAAATACCACAGTTGTCTACACAAATACATTCAGGAGGAAATGGAGTTCCACGACATATCCTCGCTTGGTGCAGCATACTGGTATGATGCCAAGATTGTGCAGAAGTTCAAATAGAAGAAGTGAGACTTTGGATCTGCAAATCCAAAGCAAGGGAAAGGTGCTCCCGAACTACAGAACAAAGGACAAAGCTAAGGCGGGGCTACCCAAGATAACCCACAATATTCACAAGAAAATAACAACAACGCGAAGCCAAAGAAGGACATGGAAAAGTCGTGTGAGTTCCATAAGAGCTCCACTCACAACACAAGTGAGTGTCGAGCCAAACAGTCACTGGCGGCTGAGCTGGAGGCTTCTGAATTGGATGCATGGTTTGACTCTGAATCTGAACCTGACAAGGGGAGTGACAAAGGGAAGAAAATTATTGATGTGGAGCCCAATGCCACTGTTTCCACTATGAAGATCCATAAGGATTAATAGGAAGATCCAAAGGAGGAGGAGCGCCTCTTCCATTCCCAGATGTGGTTAAAGGGTTCCCTATTGCAGTTCATTATCGAAAGTGGGAGCCAAAAGAACCTCATTTCAGCAGAGGTCGTGAAGCGGTTAGGCTTGCCGACCACATCACAACCACAACCTTACACCATCAGGTGGCTTCACCAAGGATGGGATCTCTGCGTGAGCTAGCAGTGTCGCCTTCCCTACAACATCAGGCCCCTCTTGATGTTTGTGATGTATTAGTAGGAAAACCATACTTGTGGAAGCGACATGTTGTGTATGAGTCCCACCTCGCATTGTTATTATTACTTTGGGCAATAAGTTTTACATGACACCAGAGGTAGCACCACCTTCCGCCATCTCTTTGGTTACTATAAAACAATGTAGTAAACTCATTTCCAAAATTGAGAATTTTTTTTTCCTGATTATCCACCCTTAAGGAAAGAAGAAGACAATGGCCACGACCTCCAGACAGGGCTCCTTCGCACGACAACAAAAAATGGACAAGGTCGTGGAGGAGTATGGGGACATCTTCACCTCACCCGCAGGGGTGCCTCTGCATTGTCAGGTCAAGCACCCCATCGATCTAACAACAGGTGTGCTGCTACCCAATGGACCAATCTATCAGTTCTCTATTATGGAGAATGATGAAATCAAGAGGTAGATTCAGGATCTGTTGTAGAAATGTCACATACGGCTGGGTTCATCGCCCTGTGGGAGCCTGATCGTGTTGGTGCAGAAGAAGGATGGGACTTGGAGACTATGTATTGACTATCGGGCACTGAACAAGATTATTGTCTAGAATAGGTATCCGATCCCACAGATTTATGAGCTTCTGGACCAACTCAAGGCGGGGAAATATTTCAGCAAGATCAACTTGAAGTCTAGGTATCACCAGGTACCAATCGAACCCTCTGATGTGTGGAAGACTGCCTTCAAAGCCAAGAAGGGCCTATTCAAATGGTTGGTCATGCCTTTCGGGTTGAAAAATTATCCTGCAACCTTTATGAGGCTAATGGACAACATCTTGTGGCCATTCACTAAATCATTTGTAGTAGTATACTTGGATGAAATCTTGATCTTTAGCTAGACTTGGGAAGAACACCTCCACCACATCTAATAGGTCCTCCAAGCACTGCAGCAACACAACGTGTGTGCCAATTTGGAGAAGTGCGCTTTTGGCATGACCCAGGTTCAATATTTGGGATACATTATTGATGAGAAGGGGGTGCATGTGGATCCAGCCAAGATCCAAGTCATTTAGGATTGGCCATCCCTAACCACTCTAATAGAGCTCTGCAGCTTTCTGGGTCTTTCTAATTTATACCGCAGGTTCATGTTTGGATTATCTCATTTCACTTGGCTATTGAGTCAAGTCACCAAGGGAGGAGCAAAAGAAAAATTATTTTTGTCTAAATCTCAATAGAAGGTGTTCGTAGATTTAAAAAATTTCCTTTCCTTTGCCCCAGTGCTCACATTACCATACTTACAACAACCATTTGATATCGAGACAAATGCCTCTGACTATGCTAATGGGGCAGTTCTTACTCAACATGGGCATCTAGTGGCATATAATAGTGAGACATTGTCCGAGACAGTCCAAAAGTATCCCAATTATGACAAAGAGATGTATTCCATTGTGCAGGCTTGTCGATAATGGAATAATTACATTTTGGGGAAGGAAATGGTCATTCACATAGATCACCGACCCCTGCAGTTCATATAGACACAAGGGAAGTTGCAGAACGATTTCCATCAGAAGTGGTCCACATATCTGCAACAGTTTCACTTGAACATCAACTACAAGAAGGGAAACACCAATAATGTTTCAAACTGCCTCAGTCGACCACCGATCATGGCACTAACCACCGTGCTCAACTCTTGTGGGTACGAGACTTCTGACAGGACACTTCTCTACAAGAGCGATCTAGAATTCGGCCACACATACAAGATGCTCATGGAGGGTAACCAAGTTCCAAATTTTCACCTCCAGGATGCATTGCTATGTCACCTGGGACACCTTTGTGTTCCTTCAATCGAGCGTTCCAAGATGATTTGGGAAGTGCACTACAGTCAGGTCGTTGGGCATTTTGGGGTCGAGAAAATAGTGGCAGTATTGCAGAATTATTTCTATTGAACAAACTTTCAATAGGATGTTAGGAAGTACATCAGATCCTACAATGCTTTCTCCATTTCCAAACCAACCATCAAGAAGCAAAGCCTCTATACTTTGTTTCTTACCCCTAGTCGACCTTGGGAATCCATCTCCCTTACATGTTGGTCCTTCCTTCTACTAAGCATGGAAACGACTTTGTTTTTGTGGTCGTCGACAGATTCTCGAAGATGGCCATTATGGCGGCCTACAAGAATAATATCATAACAGAATCCACTGCTAAAATCTTCTTTGAACGAGTGTGGGTACACTTTGGGATCACACATTCTATCATCTCAAATCGGGACAATATGTTCCTCATAAAATTTTGGTCCAGACTTTGATCAATGCTGGACACCAAGCTCACCAATTCCACAACTTTCCATTCCCAAAATGATGGCCAAACAGAGGTTGTCAACAAGATGATCGTGCACATTCTGCGCATGTATAGCTCAGGGAATCTACGCACATGGGATGAGAGCCTACCCTATGTAAAACATAGCTATAACCGAGCCCTCCACAACTCAACTAGCCAAAACCCCTTTCAAGTGGGCTTGGTATTCTAGGCACTTTGTTCCATTGACCTAGCCATGCCATTTGCAGCTACTCAGGCCTATTCGGCTCATGTCCAGTCTGAAGTTGACAAGGCGAACAAATTCATTGAGCGCATTCAACACATCTGCTAATAGTTTCATGACATATTGGATAGAGCCAATGCTAAGTACAAGCAACGACATTATCAACATTAGGTGCCACACAACTTCCAAGTGGGCGACAAAGTGTGGCTACATTTGCAAGAGCGTCTCATTGGACCCCACCGCAAGCTTCACCCACTCCGATATGGGCCATACACCATCACCAAGGCTTTATGGGACAATTCCTTTGAGCTCATTATTCCACCATTCCTTGGTCTACACTTAGTGTTCAATGTGGACCACCTTCAGCCCTACTTTCCACCTCTACTGGACACATCTGACATGGTAGAAGAACACACACCAAAAGAGTTAAACCCAGACTACATGGAACAAGCCAAAATTGATTAGATCATGGACACATAGATCAATAACAATATCTAACATAGGATCCATCTATATCGAGTTGTCAAAGCAGGCCAATTCCTTCACCAAGGCAAGTGGATCACCAGGGACCAAGTTCGGCAGAAGTTTCCTCATCTCATGGAGGAACTCAACGCAATGGGGGCCATTGTTTCCTAAGGGGGGAGGAATGATCCAGGTGGATATTGGTAGCCACCCACCTATTCATATTGGACCCCCAACATCGTTTCTTTCAGTTTTTTTAGTTTTCTTTATTGTAGCACAATTTACTATTTCTGGAAATTTTTCGGGTCCTGAACTTTCAGAGTTGTTTTGAGGCCCTAAATGACGTTTTTTGGGAAAAGGCGAATCTAGGTGAATATTAGTTGAAGACTCAATACGTTTTGTTAGCAGTGTATTCCTCAGATAGATATTTTCAGTGAGTTATCGTGTTTGTCAAACGAAGATCGTATGCCAAAATTACAACCCTAGGAAATTGATGTACCAATTTATCCCAACGAGGCCCATAGTTTGGCGTTTCATCTCATGGGGTTAGGTTTTTGGATGTTTAGGTTTTTCCATTAGTTATAAATAATAAATAGGCCTTCGAGCATCATTGTAACACAGTTCAGAGGCTTGTAGCCACCACATCTCTCCTCAAAGATAAGTTACCAATGCTCTAGCTAGTTTATTTCCATTTTGTTTGTAAGCATATTTCAGTTATGTGATATTAATGAAATGAAGTCTTATTTCTAATGTACCTCTGCATTTATGTGAATTTATATATTTTATTTCATTCCTGCATAATTTCGGATCAACTCCTCTAGAAACTTTTGCGACCCACACCCCAGAATTTGACATCGAATCCATGTTCCCTCTAGAAGGTTTTCCTTATGTTTCCACTCCTCATGATTTAGGAAGTGGAACAAATGTACCCTCTAGTCAAGTTGGGTCTTCACTTCCTCCAGGTTACACTACTCTCGAAAACCTTATCTCTAGAGCTTCTGGGGTTACATCCATTTTTCATAATCCCATCTTGTCAATTGGTATTCTTCCCTCTTCAGGCTCATTTGTTTCAAATGTGGCTATCGTTTCACAACTTTCTACTTAACCTATAGTTTCTGTAGGTCAAATGATTGTTTCACTAGGACCATCTACTCCTTTTTCGCTATCTATGATCACTGCGGTTCCACACTTGAGTGGACCATCTATGCTTTCATCCGTGTTTGGGGGGGCGAAATCACTTCCATTACATGTACCTCCCCTTTCGGGTGGGGGAAATCTGAGATATGGAACTGTATCGGGGGTGGGAAAACCCATATCTAGTCTTGGTGGAACTTTTGTTTCATCCCTAACAAGTTCCATTGTGGGTACCTATTTATGAATTGCACACCTGTATTCAACTCAACTTGTTTATCAACAACCCCATGTTCAGTAACCTCATGTTCAAAAGCCCCATATTCAACAACCACATATCAAAAATCCTTATTTTCATCAACCAAACGTACAATGTCAGTATGTTCAGCAGCTGAACATTTCAAAGAAGTATGTCCAACATCCCCAAAATCTATTGGTGGGTGTTGCGACTAATCCTTACTTTGGTCCTCAAATAAAATCTGGTCCAAACCCTTCCCTAGGTCAAGTATTATATACCAGGAAATTCCATAGGCTTAGTACTAGCAACCCTAGTAGGGACCTTATGTCCAACAAGGGCCTTATGTTCAACAAGGACCTATCCCCCAACATGCGTTTCATTAGGGGCCCCATCAGTGGCCCTAGCAGGGTTCTTATGTTCAACAATAGCTGTAACAAGGTACCTTTCAGCAACCCTAGCCGCAACAAGGTCCTTACCAACAACAGTGGGGAAAATATGGTTATTATGGTCAAAATAAACCCTAATGGGGGCATAAACCGTGTTAGTAAGGTTGGAACCCTCAAATGGGTAATTACCAGTTACATTTCTCTCTTTACAATCCTCAGTTACCATTCTTGGCTACGTTGGAACTTCCATATGTGTCACGACTTACAAATGACCCAATACTGCACATGTTGCATTAGCCTCCGGTTCCAACTAAGATTCCTGTGGATTGTCCTAAATTTGAAGGTAAATCTGGAGCATGGAAAATTTTAGGGGCTAATATTCGCAGGTGGGCTAATTTTCAATGGTTTTTCCAAAAAAAAGATTCACCAATTTCCATTTTTTTATAAAAATGATTCGCCCAAATTTTACAATATAAAATTGTTTTACATTAAAAATCGCCAACATTATATAGACAATATATATAATATGATTAGAAATTTGAATAATTTTACAAATACATCAATAAATTTTTTATAGTTTGCATATTAGGGACTAGTGAGATTCGCCAATTTTTTAAACTTCAAGATAATTTTCCATCCTTAAAATTATCCCTGATCTAGAGAAGACCCCCAAGCTCACATCATGACATACCATTTATGGTGCTCTTCTAACTCTTGGGTAGACGATTCAATTCGATTAAGTATTTTCCAGCACACATTAATGGGCGCTACAACTAAGTGGTACATTGAACTAGCCCCCGACATTTTCCAAGTTTTGAATTTTCTATCTATGGTCTTCCTTACGCATTTCTAGTTACCTGTCTGGTATGTATGTTCAATCTAAACGTAAGGCCAAATATCCTTTTTTAATATGTGATGACGATCATTACACCAAGGATTTTCCTCATTGTGTTGAGGTTAGTCTTCTTCTAAAAGGCACATCGAGAACACTTGTTGTTTTGAAAAATCCATTTCTATCTCAGCAGACACAAATGGTAGACCAACCTCAATCTTCTGCTTCTGGAATATCTCAGGTTTTCATGGCTGGTACAAAACCCATTTATGTTTCCACTCGATCAAAAGAATATTTGAATCCTCCCAAATCCATTGTGGAAAAATATGTCGCTGATGTGTCTTCTTCTTCCACTCCACCCAGTTCCGGCCCTCTTAATATTGAACGACCTAGTAATAATTCCATTATTTGACTGCCTCCCAAAGGTGTTCTTCGGAAATCCTTGTATAATATGAATGATTGAGTTTCTCGACATTATAATATCGTCGAAGATTTGGCTCAAGCGCCTTCGGTGATGTTGGCTTTGGAAGTCCTTTAGTATTGCACGTCGTAGACGAAGGCATTATTATCCACTATCGGAGGAATTGATCCTTCGAATTCAAATTTAATTACTTTTGACCTTGAAAATCACATTCCTTGTCTCTCATCACAAATGGATTTTATTATAAAATCTCTTGTGATGGGGAAGACTATTCATAGGACTGTCATTGATGAAGGTGCCTCTACCTGCATCATGTATGTTGCATGTTGGAAATGCATTGGCTCTCCTCCATTTAGTGATTCCCCCAATACAGTGGAAGCCTTCGACGACAGAGGTTCTTGGCCATATGGTATTCTTAAATCTCTACTAATCCAGTTGGAGGGAAAAATAGTGGATATGGAATTAGAAGTTGTCGATGTAATCCTAAATTATAATATTATACTTGGTCGTAGTTGGACCCATGCAATGGTTTACGTGGTTTCTACCCTTTTCCGTATTCTTTATTTTCCCCATCAGGGAAAAATCATTATGATTGATCAACTTGCCTTCTTTTCACTTGATTCTTCAACTAGAAATGTGACGTATATTGGGAATACCATTGTTCCTTATGAAAGTGTTGGATAAGATCTCTTAAAATACTTGCCATTGATGGGAATCTTCTCCCTTTTGCCTCCCAACCTTTATTCAATAAATATAATTTCATTTGGTCACGACCCTTGGGTCATTCCCAACCTTGACCAGATTGATATTTTTTTTATGTTATGCCACTTAGCCCTATCAAATAGATGTATCAGACCATCCTTCTGGCTTCTACGGCTACATCTGATTCCAATGATCAATTGGTTTGGTCTCTAGACACGTAGTCACAATCTCCTTGGTTTGGTTCATGGGATTCATATGATCCTTTTAATGACACATTTCTGACTGATGAGAGTATATTAGAAGTAATGTCTCTCGAAGAAAATCCCTGGGATGATGGTCATCATCGTTCCTCGTTTCTCCCAAGCCTTGGTGAAAGTGATACACGTTTAGAAACCCATGTTTCCCCTTAATCGACTAGCCCACTTCAGAATCCAATCTTGGTTCATCAAGGCCTACCTGAAGGAAACATGGGAAATATTTCGGCCACCATTCCAATTGAAATCTCTAGAAAACTAGGGATTGTTGAGAATATTCATAATGGGGCTTCTTGTTATTCTGATAAAATCGAGATTTACACTACCTTGTTTAAATAATTATGTGATGTCTTTTCCTGGTCATATGAAGAAATGTCGTGAATTGATCCTAGTATTGTGGTGCATGATATTCCTGCGTATCCGGACTCGAAAACTATATATCATCGTCTCCATCCAGTGAACCTGAGAAAATAATTTTCCATAAAAGGGAGAATTTGAAAAACTTATCAAATCCGAAGTCATTCATTTACAAAAAAAAGGAACTATTCGCATTTGTGTTAATTATCGTGATATCAATCGAGCTTATCCTAAAGATAACTATCCCACTCCTTTTATAGGTTAGATAATTGATGAATGTGTCGGGAGTGAAATTTTCTCTTTTATGGATGGTTTTTCTGGTTATAACCAGAATAACATTATCCCCACTGATCAACATAAACCTACCTTTATCTGTCCTTGGGGTACATTTACATACAAAAATATCACTTTTGGCCCGAAGAATGTTGGTGCTACCTTCCAACAAGATATGTCCTATGCATTTCACGATATTAAGCACATATTTCAACCGTACCTTGACAATCTTCCTGCTCATTCTGCAAATTTCAAGATCACCCCGCTCACCTTCGAGTGATATTTCTTCGTTTTCGATACTACACTATTTTTTTGAATCCTCATAAGTGTGTATTCTGCGTCGAATCTAATCATCTCTTAGGATTTGTGGGTTCTAAGGAAGGAATCTAGATTGATCCACTAAAATTTGAGGCTATCATCAATTTTCCTCCTCCCTCTTCTATTCATCAACTGTAGAGCTTGCAGGGGCAAGTGAAATTTCTCTGTCATTTTATCTGAATTATGTAGATCTTTCTAAAGGATTTACTCATTTTCTGAAAAAAGGGGTCCTATTTTTTTGGGATGAAATCGCTCAATCTTCTTTCGATGCTTTAAAGACAGCTCTTGCTAGTGTGATTTTGTTGCATCCCCCTAATTATTGATGTGATTATTTCCTATATTTAGTCATCGCAGACGAAACCATTGGCATGGTGCTAGCTCAGGATGATGGCGAAGGGAATGAACATGTTATCTATTACTTGAGATGCAATCTATTTGATGCTAAGACATGTTACACCCATGTAGAGAAGCTCTCTTTGGCATTTGTTCATGCTTTCCAATGCTTTCTCCATTACATTCTCCTACGCAAAACTACTTCCATTTCTGATAGTAACCCCATGACTTAAATCTTGACTCGTCAGTTACTTGTGGGAAAATAATATAAATATATTTTATCCTACAAGAGTTTGATTTAGAATTTTCTAAAGCTAAATCGAAGAAATCTCTAGTTTTTGTTGAGTCGATATGTGTTATTCCATTTGAAGTGCCACCTACTCCTTTTACTGAGTTGTTTCCAGATGAATCACTTTTTCTCATTAGTTCTCTTGATCCATGGTATGGTGATATTATTATCTATCTCCAGACCTAAAATTTTCGACCCAAGTTATCTCACTTTGAGCGATGCTGAATCTGTCACCAATCTCAACCTTATCATATCATTGGGGATACCATTTGTCATATTGGTGTCGATTTTTTCCTCCGTAGATGTTTGATTCTTGAGGAAGATGAGAAAGTTTTGAATGACTCTCACTCAGGGGCATGTGGCGCTCATATTTCAGGTCACGCTACTGCTCAAAATATTCTGCACACATGTTATTTATGGTTGTCCATTTTCAAATATTGCATCCTTTTTGTTCAAAAATGTCACGATTGATAGATATATTCTAGAAAAAAACGCACCCCACCCAGACTCTTGCACCCAGTTGTTACCGTCAGATCCTTTGCGAAATGGGGAATCAATTTTATGACCTGTAACCCTCGCTCGACCAGGTGGCATGGTTATATTATCATTTTTGTTGATTAATTCACAAGTGGGTCGAGGCGATTCCTACATACAATGTTGAAGGTAAAACTGTGGTGCAATTTATTTTTAACCATGTCATAGCTCGATTCAGTGTATCGAAAGGCATAGTAAATGACCATGGCTCTCATTTTCGAAATTATATGATGATATAGCTTACTGCTAAATTGGGCTTGTGTCATGACAGCTCAACTCCTTACTCTCCACAGGTTAATGGCCAGGTTGAAGTTGTTAACAAAATTTTGGTCACGATGCTTCAACAAACCATTGGGATGCATAAACGAAATTTTCATATTATGTTATTTTCATCTCTGTGGGTATACCAAACTTCAACTAAGATAGAAACTGGATTCACACCATTCCAATTGGTGTATAGCCTGGAAGCCACACTCCCGATCGAGTGTGAAATTGCTTCTTTGAATTTAGCTGTCGAGTTCCTCCCTGGTAATTCACCAGAAGAGGAATGATTTCTTTATCTCTAATGTCCCAATGAAAACAAACAAATTTTTTCTTTGGTTATCGAAGCTCAAAAGAAACGAGTTAAAACATAGTATGATAAATCTGTGACTCCACATGTTTTTAATAAAGGTCACTTGGTCTTGTTATATGATCAAGCTCATGACTCATCTGGGGGTTGGGAAACTCGAACCAATGTGGCATGGGCCCTTTATTGTTAAACGAGTATTGGAAAAAGGCGCCTATGAGTTGGTGGATTATGAAGGGAATCGGTTTGTTGAGACTCGAAATGGGCTCTATCTAAAAAAATATTATGCTTGATTTGGCGTAAATACTTTTGTACATTAGTTTTTTTTATTCATTAGTTTGCAACTATATTTTGGTGTGATTTTTTTCTTTTGAAGACATGTTTTCCTTTGCTTACCCTGTGTTCCACTTGGTTTGCAAACTTTGTCAAACCATTATGTTGGTTTTCCTGATGGTGATTGTCGTAGGACACAGAACTTGTATTCCGCATCATGGAAAATGTTTGCTCCGAATGGCGAGTCAGTGAATTTTCAAGGTCTATGCTTGGGTTGATTGAATAACAACATTGCCGAATATAGTGCAGTTATCGAAATATTATCGGAAGCTGATACTCATGGTATGAGGGCTTTGGTTGTTAAACTATATTCACATCTCATTATGCTACAATTGAATGGTTATTATTCAGTAAGAAACCATCACATATTACACATGTATCTATGTGTTTGATTATTGGAACGAAATTGATTATTGTATCTACTTATCAACATATTCCGAGACATTAGCTAATTATGTGTTAGACAGACATTTGCATCATATGTGAAAACCAAAAACAACATCATGATAACGAACATTAGATAGAAGTAGGAAAATGTATATATATATATATATATATCAAGTCTGTAAAAAGTGTGCTACATCAAAATTTCAAAATTTTTGTTCTGGCACACATGGCTTCTCTAGCCTACATAAGTGCAGTCAAAAGGAATAAATGAAGCATGTATATCCTCTGGCATGGTGCTTGTGGTAATATGTGACAATATGACCACTCGACCTAGCAGTCGATGAAGTCAAGCTAAAACCCCCATCGTGTGTCTCCAATACTGGGATATCATAGATTGAGGCATAGTCCGGTATGCCTCTCATCAAAGTTGTGAGGTTATGCTCCACCTCGATTATAGGGTTATAACCATCATCGTAAAAAACTAACTCCACTTGTTGAACCACCCGCCACGCTACCTGAGATAACCCTGGAGGCCTCACCACTCCAACATCCGCAATTCATAAATCATAATTTATATTTTTGGTACACATAAAAAAAATCAAATATTGAAAAAAATTAGGGAAAAAAATAAATTCTTACTGAGGTCATCCCACTGCCCTCCCAGTGGAAGAGGAATATCTTTGTCTCCCCTAAAATTTGTCCCTGCATACGGCTAGTCATCAATCATGATGATCTACTGGCAGATATACCCAAAGAATGTAGGAAGGAATGAAATCTATTGCCCGCCACCATGGCGAGGCATCAACTCGCTCCATCTTTGAAGTCGTGGATCCCTCAGCGTAGGAAGTCCCACCTCTATCCTCTGACATTGAAAAAATGGCACCTTATCTAGGAAGAGAGTCACTAAGATCAATCTGTATCCGAACTACTTCAACTTCATTGTTTTGCATTTGATGAGTTGATCCTTCAAGTTGACCAACAATCCCTCACACAAGTTGAAGATTGTTGGACTCATGCAGTACACGAAATACTAAAGTTGAGACTTTCTCATCTCATGAAGGGCTTGTACCCCTGCCACCCAAGCAATTTTATAAAGGACTACCCGAAGAGTTGCGTCATTGGCAGTTTTTTTGTCAAATTTCCCACTCTTTGTCTTTGCAGACCCCCACTGCAATGTCTGGCGATGAGCATGTATGTACTCTTTCCACCTGGTCTAGACCCTACCAGATATACCAATAGTCCCCTCTTGGACAGACCAGTGATGAAATAGATATAAAAAATATCAATATATAAGTCTTGATCACCAATGAAAAAAACTTGGCGGTTGACATCCCACCATCTCATCAAATACTGCAATAATTCCACTTGGGACCTTATCCCAGGTGTCCAGAATAATTTTCACAATATGAAATTGCAGAGTTCCCTTATGCAATTTTTATCTTGTGCTACTTCTCAGTCCTTGGCCTCGTGCCCCCTTTATTTCCACTCAATTTCCATAATTTTCCTGCAAAACACTAATTAACAAGCATTAGATATCTTCCATGGAGAAAATTGGCAATTCACTAGTTAAAAATTGAGCATTTCAAAAATTAAAATTGGACTCGCTGCCAGCGTCACTGTGTGCCAATTTTCACACACTGGAAGCATGATGTTATTTAGGGACTAAGGCAAGTAGCGCAGACCCGATGGGTGAAACCCGCGCTGGTCGCCAAAAGACACTAATATTTTAAGGGCTCCCTAACTAGGAAAAAAATGAATCAAAATGCTCAAAAATGAAATAGAAATGTAGGCAAAGGTGAGGACTATTACCTGCAACAAACATAACTACAAATGGTGTCCTGGATTAGCCGAATGAGGTGCCTGAAATTCGAATAAAAATGGAGGGAAAAGTTCTCTGGTAAAAGTTGAAATGGTAAAAATGATTTTTATTTTTTTACTTTTGGTTATTAAAAGAAATTTTAACCATATTTTGATTAAAAATGATTTTTTATCATTTTATGAGAAATTTTTCCTATATCTCTATTAATTTGACGTTTGTTTGCATGTGCAAAAGCAGGTTATTATGAGTTGAATTTGATCAATGGTGAATGACGAGTTATCTTTTATCACTTTTCAGACTCATGAAATAAACAAAAAAGGAACCCCCTGGAGTTAACTTTAAGCTCATTTCTGACTCTCGAAATATGAAAAGATTGTCGAGAACTTGTCCTTTTGTGATCGTTAAATTAAATTAATTGACGTCGTCTCAGTATACGTTTACCCCTTTTTCGGGATAATATTGAATATTTATGAAAAAGGAATACCTTGGTCAATCATGATCAGGAGGATCCCTTGGATATTGTTTTCTACCTTTTTGGATTCGAGAGACTATTTACAAAAAGGGACCTTTTGGAGTTTTCTTTTCCGTCTCTTTTTTAAACTCCCTAAATATGAATAAGATACAGAATTACCCCTCCATTGGACTGGTAAAAATTAAATGACGAAGGACTGGTCATCATGACGAGACTGAGCTACTCCTTCCTACGAATTGTTAAACTTACTAGGATGGATTCATTCGAACGGTGAAATTATATGTTAATCATTTGGTATCCTCTTCAAGCTTGATATTAAAAATAAAGAGGTACTCGCTAGAAATTAGCGGGGGAAAATGGAGGTGAAGTGTATTTTGTGTTATGTACCAAAGGCAACATGTCACTCTTGAACATGACACTCATCTGCATTTCGTGTCGGGTTAGGGATATCCTTCATTCGTCACTTGCCTTCCTGGTCTTGGTAAATCCATTTTCCTCTCATGTGATCATCATTTGGCGTCATCATGACCTTTAATCCTATTTTGAGTCAAATTTTGCCAAATTCCAGAGTTGTGTCTCTGATATGTTCAAGAGAAGTCATGTTTTTAAAGTCAAACATCCTCTACTTATTTGACCCTCTCTACAAGAGTCCTGAATCACTCTTATCATCTTGATAAATCCTTTGTTTCATGTTGATGCTGTGGGAATCATTATGGCCCTCCGTTGATGGATCACTTCCTGTCAACTTTAGATCATTATCCAGGAATATGGTTTAAAAACTCCTTTTCGATACCTTGGAGCTTGCATGCCTCAATGGAAAGTTCTTCATGTTCAATGACAAGTTCACCTCATTGGCCTTCAATCGAATGATTCTGCAACTGTTCAACTTCAACCCATTTATTCACACTTGTAGATTGTTTTGTCGTACCTTGAGGGCCATCGTCATTATTGGTGGTTTCTCTCAATCTTGTTAATGGTTTACCTCATCGAATAGTAATTAGGTGGTTTCTACTATGTTCAACATCATTCCATTTATTCACATGGTTAGATTCGTACATCGGGAAGATCGAGATAGAAACGAAGACCTTGGATCACATCTGTTATTATCCAGGCTGCGTGAGAGTAGGCTTGGGTATTCATGATTGTACACATGATCCTTTCTATACATATGGCTACAACCATACTATGGATCCATTTCCATGATCTCTTTCAAATGGATTGTTGCGCCCATGTCGTGGGTTCATGTGTTATTTGATTCCTATTCAAATATATGTTATTAGGATTTTTTATATCATATATGTCATATATTTTATTGTGTTTGATTGACAAGTCTCCTAATGGTGGTTTTCCAAATTCCTTGCCATGGCTAATAAAGTAATTCAACCATCACATTTGGATCTAATTTCATGCTTTAGGGGGCATTTGTTACACAATATTTTTTTGCATTCCTTAGTTCTTATCCCAAGTGTCCTATTTTTTGTCGTCCATGTCACAAATTTTGCAAAGAGACAAAATATGTATAAACGTGTTCACCCAGGACAACATGCTTAAGATATCCCTAAAGACCTAAAAGAGAAATGCCCTAAAGCTTTTCTATAAAATTTTGTCAAAAACCTTATTTTACAAGTCCAACGCGGTCCTCCCCTTAATAAGATCGTGCTTGTCACCCTCCCCCTAACCTATGAACAATACTGCCAACAGGGGAATTCAACAGTGAAGTCGCGCTGGTCCTCTTCAAGAAAGTTCTCCAAAAATGGAGCAAAAGCTTCGGCCTCTAGAATTCTCGAGAACAAAGTTCTGGTACTTGTTGGTATAGGATATGGTCGAATACTCCCATTTTTTACCCTTAATATTATCTCCAAATATTTCACCCTTTGATATAAGGCCTTCCCCCTCATTAGTGGATCCTTAACCTCCTTGGCTATGCTATAAGATAGTGTCATGCTAGTGAGTCTTGGTTGGTCATTTTTGGTTGCCTTACTTCTTCCTGATTGCGCCTACATGCTTCCGATTTGATGACGAAGGAGAAGAGATTGAAGAGTGTGGCTTGGACTTAGATTACCACTATGAAGGAGGCCTTCAACATTAAGGCACCAATTGTAAGCTTCCCTTTGTTCATTTGATAATACAAAGTATACTTTGCTTCCCATAAATATGTTAATTTTAATTGGTTTAGTATGATATTCCTTGATTTTTCATGTAGTTTTCTTTGAAACACATATGCTATGTATCTTTCGTATTTTGTTGTGTGATCTTCTGTATAGGTATTCGGACGTAGAATGAATAACGAGGAACGAGCCTGGAAGTGAAAGGATAAACATCGACATCGAGGAAACGACTGCATAAGGAGTGAGGTAGGCCATATCCCTCTCTCATTTTACTTTTAATGTTAAAATAGGAAAGTCTTTATACTTTTTCACAGTTGTTACTAGACCCACTCATTGGGCTAGAGGAAGCGCGTCTTTTCGAAGAAGGGATTTGCTGCATAATAGAGGCATGGGTTTCATGCTCAAGAGGAATTTATTTTATAGGTCAAGCTCCCATTAAGAGATTCTAGGGCTTATGAGTCATTGTCATGTATGAAAGACCCATTTGGGAAAGTTACAGATTGTAAAGAAAATTATTTGAGTCAAAATATAGTCAAGTAACCCTCCAATACCAAGTCAAAATGCATGCAACAAGTCAACCTAAGGGACAGTGATAGGTGTACCTATTTTATGTGATGAGAAGCCTATATATACAAGGCTATTCAACCACTTTGAAGGGAATTCAAGAAATAAAAAAGAGTTTGATTTGAAGTGAAACAATCACTAGAGAATTCAACAAGGAAGTAAGAAAATAGAATGAAAGAAAAGTAAAAATTCTTAAGGACTATTTTGGGTAAAGCTCTCACACTTACGGCCTACAACTAAGATATCTGATTTCATCTTTAGCAAGCCATAGTTATATTCAGATCAAAGAGCCACGTAAAGGATAAAAGAAGCATATATAATAAATTTGATTTATTGAAGGGATATCTATTAACCAAGTGAATAAGAATAGAGACATTCCTTACCATATTCTTGTCACAGATGCGAGCTAGAGTTGTAGTAGGAAGGGCTGAAAATCACAGTCAAAAGGGAAAAACCAAAATTAAGGTCAATAGGGAGAAAGAAACTATTGTAAGGATAATTTGAATATATTTGACTTTGTGGAAAAATAGCTCATACGTAATAAGTTTGACTTGGTCTTGGAAGGGTTTTGGGTCAAGATTCTAGATCTTGGAATTATCGAATTGAAGATTCTATAAGAAGAAGAATTCTTGTGGGTTTTTGGCCATGGATGTTTGCCTATATATATTTTCATTTGTATCATTATTATTTGTGGTTTTTTAGTTGTTTTATGATGGAAAAACACTAATAACAATAACTATAGGAAGAATCCAATGAAAATAAATAAAAATACATCACAAAAATTATCAAAGAGAAGAGAAATCACCTAACTTGTTGACCCCGTATTTCTCAACGTCGTATCAAATATAGGTAACATGATAAGGAAAGAAAATTAAAATTATTAAAGGACACTCAAGGATTTAACTACTAAAAGAAGAATCAAATAAAGGAAAAGAAATCAAGAAAATATACTCAAACGTCAAGTTCAAGGACATATCTACGTAGACTTGATCAAATTTTGGGTTCAATTCCTTTACTAGATCCATTATAATGGAAACTAAGAATTATAACCATAAAGACATTTTGAAAGACAAATTCACTCCAATATGGAACAAAAGTCTGAGCTATATTCCATAAAGGCATGCATACAAATAGGTATGTACACCTGGTAGGATGGAGACCTAATCCTTCCGTCATAAAAAGATTAAAATCCTTTAACAAAGAAAATTAGCTTCTAGGCATCATGGAAGGATTGTTTTCATCATTTCAAGAATTCAAATCTATAGTAGCTACCACAAAACTGAGACTCTGAGATAAGTTCAATTGTTTTCCTCATTCAAGAGTTGAAGTCTCCTAGCAAAAAGAGATAAAGGAAATTCTAAAAGGAAGCGTGGTCATAATTTTTTCCTAAATATAAGATCCTCTTATAGGAATACAAAAGTTCCCTACATCACTACGATAACATAAATCCTATCTCCAATATATGTCCTTGTGAAAAATCTACTCTACTCTACTTTACAAGTTCACTACTATGGTGATTGAGTCCCCGTGGCACAAAAGATGCAATCACCAAGCTCATACATATTTTTTTTTTGAAAAATCCATCAATCAAAAGAAGACCATAGAAGGATCTAACTTCTGGAAAAGATCCATTAACTTTGAATAATCTTGAAGGAACTAAGGAATCAAACCCGAAGTACTATAAGTCATCGAGCAAATGTTGGAACTGTACAATCACTAGAAACATTGTTACACATATAGATATTAGTTTTGCGTGAAGACCTGTGAAGTTGTAAGGACATCGATCCAAGGTCAGTAAACAAGGTTTTTGTGGCAATCATATACTCGAATGAAGGAAAATATCAAAACAATGAAGAATATCTCACACACTCGAAAGCAGATCAATAAAAATGACATCCAGAATTGCAAGTCATCATGACAAAGGTAAGGAACCGTAAGGTGTGCATGGTATATCTTATGATTTATGCTTGAAAACAGGATTCTATTGTTGTTAAAAATTCAGGGTAAGGATGAACGCTATCATGACATAAATATGGAATAGAATATGATCTAGGGTTTGAAATTTAGAAACCATAGGATGGCCTCATGATTGCATGAAAAACCTTAGAAAGAAATATTGGCATCATATTTTGGTATCGTATACTTTTCTTGGAATATTGCAGGTAAAATAAGTAAATATGGATGGAATAAGCCATTTTTATTAAGAAACATGATGAAATAATAAATTTGTATAACTATGGATGTCTAGATCATAGAAAGATGAAGAGAAGGGTGAAAAAGGCATCCACCATAGTAGTAAAAAATTATGACGAGATACATAGTTTAGGAGATGGCATCATTATTGCATACCATTGAAGCAAGAGCTCATGACATCAACATAAGAAGCTTGAAATAATTATCCTTAGAAGGAAGTAGCTCCTCGAAACCTCATTGAAAAAATAAGTAATAATTATGGGTAAAATAAAGTCATCTAGTATAAAACTCATCATACATCATTGGAAAGGAGCATTTGCAGGATAAGGATAATCAAGATCCTCCACTGGAATCTTCATTATAAGTTTCATCTGTTGGAAGAAGAAAATGTATTTTTAAATAATTCCACCTTGGATGGGATTCACTATTTGAAATAATGATGATATGATGACAGAGAAATGCAACATTTCAAGATGGGTGAAGTAATTTCAATTAATGGAAAGAAGTTGTTAAAGGGAGTATAGATGACCAAAATAACAAAAGAGGTATGTATGCATATGTTTGATAAATTAATTCATTTCATCATGCAATTGCAGATAGTTTGGATAGATACTCTAGCTCATGAGTATAGGAAAGGGGTATCTTTTGTTGGAATGATACATGAATGCATGGGTCACATATTTGACTAGATAAAATCAACATAATATGTCCTCATATGAAATATGAGGTGGCTGACAAAGATGAAGGAAATATTATTGGAAGTTCCTGGGAAGCAATATAAGAATAAAGAAAAGAAGAGATCATGAAAGATACAGTTATGGTCACATGGAAAAGGAAATCAACATATGATTGACTAGTATAATTGACTATGGTATCTCCATAGAAAAGAAGACTCTAATAAAGTCCAGAAAGAAAGGAGACCCTTTACATTGAATATCTTAGAGATGTGTCAATATGTATACAAGATGTTGATGTTTCTACAGGTAGATGTCATGATGAAGGGCCATCACAAAAGGTAATTTTGACGTTCATTTTTTATTATGAACTGCATCTAGATGGGTTGATACAAGCATACAAAAAGAGAGTTGTAGATGTTTCCTACAACTAGCACTCATGTGGTTGGATGAAAAATCCTAAAGGAAACATGAATTGGAAGAGGTAGTTGTATGAAGAAAAGACATTTATGAATTAGAAGACCTCTTTCCGATGAAGAAAATGGATGCCATGACTGGCATAACTCATGAAGGAAAATAATAGATGGTTGATTCCCTATGAATAATTCGTAAAAGATGAAGACTCCATGGTAATGAAGATGAATTTCATGACATCAAAAGGAGGAGCTCTTCTAGTAGCCGAAGGTACCATGATCTCCACCTAGAGTAGAAAGTTGTTCAAAGAAAGTCCCAGGTCAAGAGGGATCTTGAGTAAAATCCTTCATAGGAATGGGTACATTCCTTCATAGGAATCAATATATCCTCCCTAATTAAGAGGGAGAGATAGACACATCATTCTTGCCTTCAATTTGGAAGAAATAATGGAGTATTGGGTAAGAATATGGAATCCAATACTCTTTGAGGATGTGGTAGGGAGTCCAAGACAAGAGTAATCGAAGAGGACCAATATTCTTTGAGAACTAGGAATCCAAGATAAGAATAGTTCTAGAAGTACATACCTTGTGAACACCTAGATGGGATATGTGCCTTGAGAGAATGATGAGGGTGTCTATAAATCATCGATATCACCATCATTGTGCTCTGATATTGTGGAGATATAGAGTTTTTAGTCAAGTCCTTGCTATCTGACAATGTTGGATGATATCATGCTATACATATGGGTTACCAATGCGAATCTTCTTATGATAATTCTTCAG
This sequence comes from Pinus albicaulis, assembly GCA_034641835.2. NCBI lineage: Eukaryota > Viridiplantae > Streptophyta > Pinopsida > Pinales > Pinaceae > Pinus > Pinus albicaulis. The sequence continues at coordinate 384,604,485 of CM076582.1, read as the reverse complement.
ATTTCTAATGTACAAGTACTTTGTATGGATTATGAATACCTCCCTAGGTAAGAGGGAGTGTTGAAATATGTAACTCGGTTTGGTATTCATAATCACTTATGTAATAATGATTCTATGTAACCAGAAAAATAAATTTAATATTATTTTCTTGAGGCATGGGTTTCATGCTCAAGATGAATTTATTTTATAGGTAAAGCTCCCATTAATATATTATAGGGCTTGTGAGTCATTTTCATGTATGAAATACCCAATTGGGAAAGTTACATATTGTAAAAGAAAATCATTTGAGTCAAAATAGAGTCAAGGAACCCTCCAAGTCCAAGTCAAAATGCATGCAACAAGTCGACCTTCTCAAAATACAAGTCACCCTAAGGGACCGTGACAAGTGGACCAATTTGATGTGACAAAAAGACTATATATACAAGGCTAGTTGACCACTTTGAATGGAATTCAAGCAAGAAACAAGAGTTCGATATGAAGTGCAACCATCACCAGAGCAGTCAACAACAAAGGAATAAAATAGAATGAAGGAAAAGTTAGAATTCTTAAGGAATTTTTTGGGTAAATCTCTCACACATGCAACCTACAACTAGGCAATCATTTCATCTTCAACAAGACTGAGTTACAGTTATATCATTGAGCCACGTAAATTATAAAAGAAGCATTGATAATCAATTTGAGTTCTTGAAGGGAGATATTTTGACCAAGAGAAGAAGAATAGATACATTACTTACCATATTCATGTCACACGTGCAAGCTAGAGTTGTAGCAATAAGGGCCAAAAATCACAGTCAAAAGGGCAGAACCAAAATTAAGGTCAAAAGAGAAGCAACCAGCTAGTAAAAGGCTAGTTTTACTATCTTTGACTTTGTGGAAAAATAGCTCGCTTGTAATAAGTTTGACTTGGTCTTGGAGGGGTTTTTGGTCAAGAGTCTAGGTCTTAGAATTTGACAATTGAAGATTCTATAAGAGGAATAATTCTTGTGGGTTTTCCTCTCATATAGGAGAGGAATTGGCCCTGTATAATTGCCTATATCTTGTGTCCTTTGTATAATTATTCTTTATGGTTTGGTAATTTTTTATGAGGGAAAAATACTAATAATAATAAATAAAGGAAGAAACTAATGAAAATAAGTAAATATACATCACAAATAGTTATCAAATACTGATAGAAATCATCTACCTTGTTTCCCCCATATTTCTCAACACATAACACACAGGTTCATCTTGGTTTAAAAGGATAACATAAGAAATCATATGAACAAGCAATTAAGTTGGCATTGTGAAACATTGATTGCAACGTGTAAAAGGAGACCTTCACGAGGGAGGAGAAAAAAATGAGCCTCTAGAAGGAAGTAATAGTACTTACCTAAGAGAGACACATGAGCAAAGAAATATTCATTAGTTATCTAGAGAAATAGTTCACATAGACATAATGATTGTTAAAACACATACAACACACCTTCAACAAGATAAGTACCGAGGCCGTTGAAATAGTTCAATTTCCTTAGTACATATGAATGAAAAATATATAGAAAAAATCCAAATAATAGTCCTAAGAAATTCACAATACACACATGAAAATGTGCTAGCTCATCTAGCTTCAATTATAAGGTGAAATATGCAAGTACATAATTAAAATAGTGAGACACTAGTTCCAATAGTGGAACGTTAAGTCACTTCACGCTTATCCAAATAATAGTTTTCTCTCCTATGCCAAGTAAAGAAACCAAGACTATCTCTCCAAAGCTTAACACTCCAAAATCCATTTTCTTGAGTTATGAGGTTGCTTTTATAATATGGGGAATGAACTTTCATATCCCCGTGACTCTTGAGTTACCCTCATGACTCTTGGACTTCAATTATGACCTTTGGACTTATATGCAACTCTTTGAAATTCGAAATGACTTTGTACTTCTCCTAAAGCCATTTTGTCCATTTATGACTAAGTGACTCTCCATGTTCCACATATGACTCTTGGACTTCCACACATTACATTTTGTCCTATTATTGAGGATACATCATTACATTCCACATAATGATGTGGCATGACACATGGACATACATGACTATTATGATGACACTTGCATAAGTTACAAATTGAAAATGATGACATGGACTTCATGATGAGGTGGCAATGCCAAGTTGTATTTCTTGTTGCTTCATCTTAGATTCTTGATGATAGATCTGTTCTATGCTTCATTTTCATGAAGGATCCACCTTGTTGTTCATATTCACCCTCCAAAGGGTATTTTATCAATATCAAAATCCTCTAGGTCATCATGCAATTTCTTATTTCTATCTTAGTCCATGATCTACTTCATGTCTCCATGATGGATTTCTTTTGTTCTCTTCTCTGTAGGATTTATTTTATGCTTTCTCCTTGCCATATTCTTCGAGTATCAACTTTTCATGCTAGGAAGGTACCCCTTCCAATGAAAATAATTCATGAAAAAGTGAAATCAGTCTTAAAAACATATATTCTATCACTACCTGGCTCATGGAATGATCTGTTGATGGTAGACCTATGAGATGCTTAAAAGAAGAAGGCTTAATTAGGAGAGTGCATTCAATCTCATAAAGTTTCACAAGAGTCCTTCAAGGTGTGCTCATGTGCTCAAAGATACTAAGAGGGTGCAAGGCTGCACTTTGAAGAGATAAAGGTGTGAGGCTTCAGGCATTTATGCTTTCAAGGTTCGCTCATGCACTCAAAGAGACTAAGAGGGTGCGAGGGTGCACTCCAAAGAGACAAAGGAGTGAGGCTTCAGGCCTTTAGGCCATCAAGGTGTTCTCATGCTCTCAAAGAGACTAAGAGGGAAAAAGGGTGCATGTCAAAGATATAAAGGAGAAACATTCAAGCCTTTAGGATTTTTCTTATGCACTCGAAGAGGGTGCAATTTTTTGTGTCGAAGGAGTGTGCTCAAATGGAGGCTTCAGGATTTATGACTACAACATGTGCTCAATGTTAAGGATGAAGCTTTATGCTTCATGAGTGCACCATGTGCTCTAAGGCTTCGTGCTTCATGAGTGCACCATGTGCTCAAGGAGGGTGCATTTTTTCGAGTCGAAGGAGTGAGATCATGGTCTCATACTGCGTTCATTCTCTCAGAGTGCACTTTTGACGGCAAGAAGGTCCTTGTTTTTCCAGAGTGCATTTTTTAGAGGAGAGAAGGTCCTTGTTCTTCTAATTAAGTGCATTTTTTCATTGATAATTTTAAATGTGCTTTGTTTTTTTGAAGTGCACTCAAGATTGGGAGGGCACAATTCTCTCCAAAAATGGCTTCTTGTTCATATGGAATGCACTTTTCACTGAGTGAGGTAGCAAAAGGCTAGGTGACTTATCCTTAGGAGGTAATAATGCACTGTGAGAAGGAGGAGACCTTAGAAAATACTTATTGCACAAGTATGGGATTAAATATACGTCAATGAGGCGGATGAATAAGTTGCGCTCTTCACCTAGTAAGAGGGTTAATGTTGTTGAGATTCAACAAGATGATGATCCTAGTGAAAATTAAGCACCTACACTAGGTGGGGCTCGCACGCTATTTTTAGGTGTATGTCTATTTTTAGAATGTCGAGAAAATTCTGTTTATAGTGGGAATCTATTTTTAGAATTGTGAGAAAATTCTATTTATAGATGAGGTTCTATTTTTAGATGCATGTGCGAAGTCTATTTATAGATATTATGTATAAAAATAGAATGCATGTCGATTATTATTATCTCTTAATAATAATTGGACAATAAATATTAATATATTCTCTTGAAGCACTTGATTTTAGTTAACTGAAGTGGCAAAACGATTAGCTAAAGGAATTTCGAGTTCTAAGGTTGGTTGGTGGGACATGCAAGTGGACTTAGTTGTAACTAAGTGATTCGAAGTTGTAACAGAGTTGGATGTGTAGTTATGTGAGTTGTAAAGTAGTTTAATTCAGTTAAGTGAGTTAAACTCAGTTGTGCTAGTTGTAACTATTTGTAACTAAAGATACACTAGTGAGAGATCAATGAATTAAATATTAAATTAATTCATATGGAGTGATCTCACATGCAACTGAATATTTACTACTGTTAACTACATGCATGTCAGATCTAGTGGAGACCCAGTTGAAAGATAGGTGAAAGGGACAGTTTGACTATCTTTTGTGACATTAGTGGGTGCACTCATGCACCCACTAATGGAGATGCCAATGAGGATTGCATGGTCAAGGCAAGGTAGAATCTCATTCATTCAGGGATTGTGATCAGTAGGGATTGCGCAGTGGAGGCAGGTTGTTAGGAGGCAGTAAATTGGCGCATGTATTTGCCAATTTTTGTATGACACTGTGAGACGATTGTATATTGTATTGAGAGCTCTTGGAGTAGATTTTTGTATGAGATTGTTTCATGATCCATGATATATATATAATATATGATAGTGGGGTTTTTATCTTTATGCTTTCCCGATAAAAACATCTGTGTTATGTGTGATTGATCTTTCTTCATGTGTTTGCAATTGGTGATTAAATTTCCGCAAATATTTTAGTAGAAGGATTCTGTATTTAACAGTGGCATATAATTTTTGATCAAGAGAATCCATAAAATACATAATTTTATTAAAATTTCTTCAAATACCTCTATAACTTGCACTGGGCGGAAGGACCAAGAATAGCTCCCAAAATGGTGAAGTGTGGGACCAACAGAGTAGGAGAAATAAATGCATCCTAACATGACTCAAACATGGATCACACACATAAATACCATCAATACAAGCCAATGGAATGAACATGAATCATGAAATTTAGTCACACCTTGAAACATAGCCAAGCAACACCTATTTCTATGTGTGATAGTTGAAACAACACATTACAACACTTAGAACACAAGTTATGACAAAAGTGTCGATTGAGAAAAAATGTGTGCTAAGTTGTAGGAATATGTCTAGGGTATATTATAATGATATGTAAGACAATATAATGTACAGGAGAGTGCCAAAAATAACTTTAATTATGTGCAAATATGTGACACATGCAGGAGTGAAAACACAAAAACATCACCTGTGACATAAGGAAAACATAAGACAACACTTGCAAAAAATGAATGATATTGAAAGAAAACATGCCAAAGTGAAGATAACATGAAAATGAAACTTATTAAAGTGAAAAAAAAATCAAAAGTGACAGTTGTGAATGTGAAAGAAACACTTGTGAAAGAGAAGATGAGAAAAAGACAACAGTTGAGAAAACTCATCAAAGTATAACTACAATCGCAACAAAATTTAGGGGGAATGTCAATGAATGTGCTAATTGACTGTTGACATGAGTTGAACATCACACAGGAACTATCTTGATTGATGGAGCTATGATTTTTCAATCATGCATAAAGGAAGTGTTCTCATAAACTCGTCGAAACCTGAGCATTATGTGTGCAAGTGACTTGAAAGTTAAAATTGGGAAGAAGACTTAAACTCTTTACGAAACATCAAACGACCATGGAGTAACCATAGAGAAAAAAATTGTAAGATCCTTAGTAGGTTCCAAAATTCAAGTGTAAGAAAAATTTTGGAGGTTTTTGATCATAGCGACAACACTTGGATAATTCAGTTGGTATTTTGTCGAAACGAAAGCTTGCTAAATTCATAACTTGATTTTCATCACTTACAGTAATGCCCATTTCTCCAATTTGAAAGTGACCTCCTATTAATGGCATTGAAATCAAGGTTGATGGATTGATATCCATGTTGGGAAAATTAGGATTTCCTACATTATGGGCTTCCTTTTGTTGTTTCTCTTTTTTCATGCCTCATCCTGGTCTTGTTTTTCTAATCTCTCCCTTTCGAGCCACTCTTCATCTTGATTCTTATTTTCTTCTTCTTCCTTATGAAACCTTTCTCTATCTCCCCTTTTTTGAAATTCAACAATAAAATTCACAAACAATAGTGTGGGACCATAGTTCACATAGTGATGGATCCTAGTGACACATTAGTGTGCAACCAATTTTTAAATAAATTGGAAAATTAATTGTAATCTTATCTCATAACAACTTGTAATAGTTAACTAAGTGTGATAGACTTAGTTAGCTCAATAATTTAGAGTTGAGGGTCTAAGGATAGGCATGTAGATTGATTCTATTATTAATAGGGTACAGTTGCAATTGTAACACTAGTGCAGTGTGGGCGGCATCAGTTATCTCACAATAATTGAGTTAAAATCAGTTTAACTATTTATAATTGTTTGATGAGCTAGTGGAAGATCAAGTGAATTAAAATAGATTTAATTCGCCAGTAGTTATCTACCAAGTAACTGATGATTCACTATTTATAGCTGCATGCAGCTAATTCTGAAGGATACCTAGTTGAGACAAAGGTTCAAGGCTAGTAAACTATCAATTGTATTTTAGGCAAATTGCCCAAGTGCAGTTATAAAACCATGAGAAGCACATGATGAATTGCGCAATCAAGTAAGGCTGAATTTCCTATTTAATAGGGCTTTAATTCTATAGGGATTGTGTAAGCAGGGTAGGCTGAGGGTAGATTGAAAATTGGCTATGTGTTTGTCCAATTTTTCCTAGATCAGTGTGAAGAAATTGCTAGATTGTATGAGGTTGTGGTGAGCATAAATACATTGAATTATTTCAAGATTCCTTGGTTGATTATATAATAAATATGGAGGGGTTTTGAGCAGTTTCTTTCCCCGGTAATATCTGGTGTTGTGTATTGATTTACTTCTTTCTCTTACTTGCATGTGATTGAGCGATCGTGTTTTATATTCTGCAAATATTGTAGAAGGATTCAGTATCTTGATTTAGTACATTGCATGATTGGATTGATTCCATTGATATAATTTATACATGGTATTATAGTTGTGTTAGATATTTTATACATGGTATCAGAGCACCAGGAATCACAATAGTGGAGAAGAAATTGAGTTTGTGTTGAACAATATTCAAATTTGCAGGTACCTTCTTTGGAGCTATAAGCGGATCAAGATGTCTTTCAATGGCTTGACACTCGAATATGCACTCGAGGGTAGTTAAAATTATATTTCATGGAAGGACATGATGGAGGCAGTGTTGGAGGAAAATGGGTTGAAGGAATTCATAGATAATGATATTCCCAAGCCCATAGCAGAAGATGCCCAACTGTTTGATGCGTGGCAGAAGAAGGTAGAAAAGGTGAGGAGGATCTTGTTAGAGGGAGTTTGAGATCACATTGTCTCGAGTCTCCATGGAAAAGAAAATCCATATGTTATGTGGAAGGCCTTGACAGATCTGTTTCAAAGTACCAGTGACCACAGAAAATTAGCACTCAAGGGAAAGCTCAGGAAAATAAAAATGGAGAGTCCAAAAAAGAAGAATAAGAACAAGAATCTCTAGGAGCTGTAGCGGGTGAAGCTTTAGCCTCATAGTTTGAGTTGGAATTCTCTCTCATCGCATGCATGGTGTCAATTGTGATGGGATCTATGTGGTACTTGGATAGTGGAGCATCTTTCCACATGACGGGAAACAAAGAACTCATTAGTAGCTTGGAGGAGAAGGATCTTTAGATGCACATTGAGATGGGTGATGGCAGGAGGTATAGCACTACTGGGATTAGTACAGTTAATTTCTAGAGATAGTCAGGAAAACCTTTCTTATTAAAAGATGTCATGCATGTACGAGGCTTGAAAAAGAATTTAGTTTCAATTGATATGTTGGAGGATCTTGGATATGATGTGGTTTTCAGTGAAGGAAAGGCATTCCTTCGTCACAAAGCCACAACACATTTAAAGAATATTGGGGTTCGTGTAAAGAACCTCTAAAAACTTAATGTAGATGGTTGTGCAGAATTGAACAATAAAGCAAGGAAGGTGGTGAATCGAGATACAAGTGAGTTATGACACAGGAGATTGGGCCATCTACACCACAGTGCTTTGAGGATCATGCAACAGATTTCTACAAATATTCCAAAGGGTACTCTTGCATAGATAGAAACATGCAAGGGATGTACCATGGGGAAGTATACTAAGGCTACCTTTCATGAGAAGGAGAACCGAGCAGCGACAATCCTTGAGAGAGTTCACTCAGACGTGTGTGGACCATTCTCTATGACTTCCACAAAAAAGCACAAGTATTATGTGATTTTTGTTGATGATATTTCTAGAAAGTGTTGGATCTTCTTTCTGCAGAAGAAAGATCAGTTGTTCTCCAAGTTTTGTGAGTTTAAAGAACTATTAAAAAAATATACAGGGAATAAGGTGAACGCTCTAAGGAGAGACAATGGTGGTGAGTATATATCTAATGAATTCAAGAACTTATGTGCCAAAGAAGGAATTCTGAGAGAATTGATTGCACCCCATAACCCAAAACAGAATGGGGTTGAAAAACGAAATAACAGATCAATTGTGAGAGAAACACGAGCTATGTTACATGATCAGGGTTTACCGTTGCATCTATGGGTAGAGGCATGCAAAAAAGTAGTATTTGTGCATAACTGGAGTCCTCATCGAATACTTGGCATGAGTACACTAAAGGAGGATTTTTCAGGTAAGAAACAAAATGTTTCATATTTTAAAATTTTTAGCTCATATGTCTATTGCCATGTGACCAAAGATGCTAGGAAGAAGCTAGAACCAACAACAGAGGTTGGGATATTTGTGGGGTACACTGATACTTCCCACAACTGTCGGGTGTATTTTCCAGCTAATAGGATGACAATTTTCAAGAGAGATGTTAGATTTGATGAGGAGAAATCCATGTGATTGTCCCTTGAGAGGGAGCTTGATTTGCATTCATATGGGGAACTCTTAGTTCCAAAGGATGAACCTTAGGATATGGATCATCCACAAGATGAGGATCATGGAGTGGAAGAAGCCACTCATACAGAGCCATCCACCAGAAATGGTAGGAAGCACACCAGAGAGGCTGACAGATTGATGCTAGATGCGATAGAGCATGTAGGTGAACCTACATCACAATCCAGGCAGAGAAGGTCCCCAAACAGGTACACTGCATACATGGCTCTTACGAGTGAATTTATTGTGACATAACCATCCTATTTTGAGGAATAAGTGTAGTAGCCAACTTTGGTTGATGCCATGGTTGAGGAGTATGAGTCCATTATCAGAAACAGTGCATGGGAAGTGGTCCCAATACCAGTGGGGAAGTTAGTGGTTGGATCCACGATGATCTACAAGGTGAAGCAGGCAACAGATGGGAGTGTGGATAAATAAAAGTATAGATTTGTGGCCCAGGGATTCTCACAGGTAGATGGCATTGACTATAAGGATAATTTTGCACCAGTTGCAAGGTACCCATCGATTAGATCTATCCTTTCACTCTCAGCGCAGATGGGATGGCAGATACATCAGATGGAAGTAAAGGCAACCTTTCTCAATGGAGTTATTGAGGAAGAAGTGTACATTAAGCAACCAGAAGGTTTTGAGATCTTTGATAGGGAGTCACATGTGTGGAGACTCAAGAGAGCACTGTATGGGTCGAAGCAAGCACCTTGTGCTTGGTACACTAGGATTGACAACTATTTCATCGGGTTGGGCTTCAAAAAGAGTGAAGCAGATGCGAAACTATATCATATTGTTGTTGATGGTAAGATTTTTGTTATTTTACTTTATGTAGATGATCTTATACTAACAAGTGACGAGAAGCTCATAAATTCTTGAAAAAATGATCTTGAAAGAGAGTTTGAGATGAAGGACATGGGGCTCTTGCATTATTTCCTAGGCTTGGAAATATGGAAAAGAGATTGGGAGCTATTTGTATCTCAGGGCAATTCTGAGGAAGTTCCACATGGAGGGCAGCAAACCCATGGAGACTCCTCTTGTAGGTAACTGGAGGAAGGAGGATGCTACTTCGGGTGAGGTAGTAGATTCTACTATTTACAGGAAGCTTGTGGGTTCACTTATGTATTTGGTGAACACACGACCAGACATATGCTACATAGTTAACCATCTTAGTCAAGCTATGGTTAAGCCTACCAAGCTCTTCTGGAAGGCGGGGAAGCATGTGCTAAGATATTTCAGGGGCACTACAGAGTATGGATTATATTACATATGAACTTAGGGAGTGAATCTTCAAGGCTTCACCGATTTAGATTGGGAAGGTAGTCCATCAGATAGGAAGAGCACATCAGGTGGCATCTTCAGCATAGGATCAACAACAGTTTCTTGGTACAACAAGAAGCAGAGATCAGTTGCACTCAGTTCAGCCAAGCCAGAGTACATGGAAACTAGTTAGGCTGCATGTGAGGCCATCTGGATGAGGAAGATGCTTGTTTGATTTTTCAGTCATCAGATGGATTCGATGGTGATACATTGTGATAACCAAAGTTTCATAAATCTCTCGGTTAATCCAGTATTCCATGACAGGTCCAAGCATATTGACATCTGGTACCACCATCACAGAGATTGTGTTCAGAGGTGTATTATGTTGTTGTAGTACATTCCCATGGAGGATCAGGATGCATATATCTTGACGAAGGTGCTTGCGAAGAGAAAAATTGAATACCACAGAGGTAGGATCGGGGTAGCATATAATCCCTTTATTGTTGAGAGGGAGTGTTGAAAATCAACATGAAAATGCACACACACTAGTGTGGGATCACAAGTCACACAGTGATGGATCCTAGTGACACATTAGTGTGCAACCAATTTTTAAATAAATTGGAAAATTAATTGTAATATTATCTCATAACAACTTGTAATAGTTAACTAAGTGCGATAGACTTAATTAGTTCAATAATTTCGAGTTGAGGGTCTAAGGATAGGCATGTAGAGTGATTCTATTATTAACAGGGTCCAATTGCAGTTGTAGCACTTGTGTAGTGTGGGTGGGATCAATTAACTCACAATAATTGAGTTAAAATCAGTTTAACCAGTTCTAATTGTTTGATGAGCTAGTGGAAGATCAAGTAAATTAAAATAGATTTAATTCACTAGTAGTGATCTACCAAGTAACTGATGATTCACTATTTATAGCTACATGCATGCTAATTCTAAAGGATACCCAGTTGAGAAAAAGGTTGAAGGCTAGTAAACTATCAATTCTATTTTAGGAAAACTTCCCAGGTGCAGTTATAAAACCATGAGAATCCCATGATGAATTGCACAATCAAGGAAGGCATGGTAGGTTGAGGGTAGGCTGATAATTGGCTATGTGTTTGTCCAATTTTGCCTAGATCAGTGTGAAGCAATTGCTAGAGTGTATGAGGTTGTGGTGAGCAAAAATACATTGTATTGTTTCATGATTCCTTGTTTGATTATACAGTAAATATGGAGGGTTTTTGAGCAGTTTCTTTCCCCAGGAATATCTGTTGTTGTGTATTGATTTACTTCTTTCTCTTACTTGCATGTGATTGAGCGATCATGTTTTATATTCTGCAAATATTGTAGAAGGATTCAATATCTTGGTTTAGTACATTTCATGATCATACTGAGTCCATTGATATAATTTATAGATGGTATTATAGTTGTGCTAGAGATTTTCTACACCATTTATTTCCATTCTTCTTCTTCGTTCTCTTTATTTTATCTCTCTTTATTTAGTTGCATGTATTCTTTTATTTTCTTCTCCTTTCCTTTTTTAGGTTCTTCCTTTTTTCTTTTTCTTTTTTGAGTAACCTTATTATCCTTTATCTCCTTCTCTTTTGAAGGTTCTCTTGTTGTAGGTTCAAATACATTTATGTTTCCTAGGGCCTCTACAACATTATCACAAATTTTATTCTTTTCTCATCTTCATTGATATGTGACAAGCAAGTCCATCTATACTTGATTTGGGAGCAATGGGATGTTACCACAGCCCTTGCATCATATCTATGGTATTAAATATCTTTAAATTTGAAATTTTCTATATCTAAAAATTCAACCCGAGCCTCTTTTAAATTCCTTATACAGTACATGCCTACATAAAATGGGTATGTAGGCCACGATGCCTTCTTCGAATGTGTTAGGATATTGCTAACTCCTTTGTTTACCTGATACACAACCTCTTGAAAAATTACTTTATCTGTTACAAAAATTGGGAGTTAGCGCGTTGGATTTCATGACCCAAAAACCCGGATGTACATTGATTTTAGTGGGGTGAACTATTCAACAACTTCTTGTAATGCTCCTTTAGCATGGTATGAGATACAAGGTGAATCATGGTCAAATGAATGTAGAATTGTGGTGAAATAAATCCTTCAACTATTTTCATGTATGATGATGCATGTTGGCTTTCCCACAATTCCTTACAATATATATGCACTCATTGAATTTTAGGGGTGAGGTTCCACCTCCACCCCATCACTTCGAATTCACACTTGGTGCATAGACAATCAAGTAAATATGAAGCCATATAAAACTCTAGGTGCTTTCCATCTATTGTATTTTGGGCTTCTATCACCCTGATTGGATGGATTCTACAATGGTCTCAACCCAATTGGATATAAATCCATCATGGGTGCATGTATACATAAGTGGCACCTAGATCTCCTTAAAGAACTATGTTGTGGCATTTCCATAAAGTCTACAACACATAGACACAACCAATTGATAATATTTTGGGAGTAATTTTGTCATATATATATATATATATATATATATAATTTTTCTTCTGAATTTGTGGGGTCCTACCACCAAATATTTAAAATATCTATGTTGCTCAGTAGTTCACTGAGAAGGGAACTTGATGTTTAGGTAGTTTCTAATATTTAGCTATTTGAGGGAGGTGAATACAACAATGTCATTTCCATGGTTGTCTCTAATATTCATGTCCTTGATGTCAAAGAATTTGATTATCCATTCAATAGTCTACCCGCATGGAAACATTGTTAGATGAGAGGCTACTTTGTGTAACCATGATCATCTGAAATTTTGATAGACATTGATATATTCCTATCCATTGAGGTACTCTCTCCTTGTGAATAGGTGGTAATGATCTCTGACCACCTGATGGAAATAGACTTATCAATAAAGCACCTTGTGTCATCATATGTAGGCACCGAAGTAGCATGACTTTCTTTTGATCCTTCCTCTGTAGGTTCTTTTCCAAGTATTACTTTCAGAGTAGCCATATCTTCAATTGAGGATATGCTAATATAATATAAATATATGGGATATAGAAGATAAAAAAATATTCATTATAATATATTGATATAAAGTAAAAATAACTTGGTGCATAACACAATAAATTAGTGAATTCTGAGGCTATGTAATGTGTTGTGGTGTAATGGAGGAAGTTAGACTCTGAAGTGATAATGCAATGAAATGAGGAGATGAATTATGACATGATTATATTGCATCGCATCATATTCTCATAGGCTAAGTGGGAGGAATGTGTTGTAGCACAATACTATAAGTTAGGTTGTTAAATATAATTGCAACATGATGCAATACGTGTTGCCGTGTATCACATTGCATGATATTATCACAAGTGGAGGGAGGATATTGTGTCATGGCACAAATCTAAAATTCAGAATATAAAATATAATTGTGATGCAACAAAGGGGGTTGCGATATGTAAATGTGGCACATCGCAAGCTTCTATTGCATGATGCACAAAGAAGTTGCGTTGTGTCGCAATACGAAAGATCAAACTAATAAATAAAAATTTGATGTGAAAACTTATTAAAGCATGAGGTTTGGTTCACTGCATAAGTCATAGATGCAAAAATGTGAAGAGTATTCTTGATGCAATGCGATGGTGATGGGGACAAAAAATAAAATAATTTTTGGAATGGGTGAGTAGTGTTTAGCCTTGTTAATAAGTATATAGCAGAAGGTGGAGGATCGGGTAGGTGAATATTTACGTGAAAGTAGGTAACTCTTGGTTCACTAAAAAAACAATGATTATAGGCATAAGGTGCACAATCCTTACCTAAAACATAGCATGACTATTACACTGTAGATGGCGCAGTGCAACCTCAAACGTCAGGGAAGTTATAGTAGATCGCACAACACAAGAACAAAAAGATGCTTGCGATAACATAGATTGGTAAAAATGAAATGTGAGGGGTGTGCTATATATAGAATTTAAACCATGTGAGCACATTTAATGCACATTGATTGTGATTTCACAAAAATAATTGTGACAGAAAATTAAATTGCAAAGACGAGACGTAATTAATTGTAGGATTACCATGCACAATTGTAGGGTTGCAATGCAACACAATGTAGAGATGAGATGTGATGTATTGTAGAGATGTGATACACCATTCAACTTCTCAAATTTTTCTAAGTTGAAACCTTCCCTCCCCTTCCCAACCTAAGTGTATGAAGAGTAGTTTTAGGTGCTAGATCACATAGATGTCTAATATTTTTAAAGAGGGAACCCTAAAATTGGACTCCTATCAAAAAAAATTTAGGGATTGTTGTATCTGCTACAACACTTGGTGAATTGCTAGTAAATCCTCAACATCTCTAGTTTAGCATTTAGTTATGATAGAGCCTAACATGTATTAATAGATATTGATTTGACTCTGTGGGCAACACTTTTATATTTGTTTGATTCCAATTAAAAATATTTAATATCTTTGTAAACTAGCTTGGTCTTGGAACATAACACACTGACTTCAACAAAAGTCAAACACCAAAATATTTAATGATAAATGGAGATATTATGCAAGTGATTTTAAAATTATCATAATTAAGATGAGTCTCTTGTGTTGCTCCACTGTTAATGAGCATCCATAACCTCTATGGAGTCACTTAATGAATAAAAGCATGGATTCGTTGTCAGTGAGAATCTATAGCTCCTATCAAGTTACTTGCATCACCCTTATGTGCGAGAACCATTTCTCATGCATTTAACCTTTTATTGATTTTATTTGTATGCAATTTTTTGTATTATTATATTTTTGGAAATTGATGTCAGTGTGTATGAGGGATATCGACTTAGCTTTGTGAAACAAATATATTGTTCCTTGTTGTTCAAAGAATTTTAATATTTTCTGAAATGGGGTTTCTCAAAATTTCACTTTTCTCCCCATCCCTTCTCTAACCAATGGGTTGAAACATTCATGCACACAACATATTTATTCAATACCAATCAAGCTACAAATATTCTATTAAAAGTTTGGGCTTTACTAGATTAATAGAGTTCCCCACAATTCAATTATTATTTTTTGTATGAACCATGCAATATCATATAGATGTTTAAGACTTAAACAATTAACAAATATTAAATGTTATCCAACTAATGAAAAATTACTACAAACTTATTCATGACATCGATATAGCATCATTTATTTATGTACAAAACCAAATTATTTATGTACAAGGTTTCAAATTGAATACAAAACAATGGAACGATCAGGAAATAAAAATTAAAAGAAAAAGACATGAATTGGAATATTTACAAGGTAAAATAGTTTAAAGAGTTGCAATCTATAATAAGATTTCAAATCTTGGCCATTGACAAGGAGGCACTCTATATCCTCGTGTAATTTTTGCAATTGATAAGTGTTGAGGCCATGTTTCTCATGGATGAATAATGGACCGAACCAGAGGGGTTGGAATTTGGTATGCTTTCCATTTTCTTCATGGGGTTTATCCCAATTCAACACAAGGTTACCTACATGGAATTAATTTTCACTTGTATACCTTTTATCAAACCACTTCTTGATCCTTTCTTGATCGGTTGCAAATTTCCAGTGGGAATTTTTCCTTTCTTCCTTTAAGCTTAAGAAAAGTATCAATTCAAATTTGAAAAATGGGGAAAGATTGACCAAAGGAATCTTGGAAAAGTTACAATTCAGGAAAATAAAGGTTTGGAGGGCGAACAAATTATTTCACATATACTAGGAAGGATGGCAAAGCTTCGAATAAAGTTTTATGGGTCACCCGGTTGACCTGCAAAGCGTTGGATAAAGCATTGTGCCAATTGCACTGTTGGTAAACTACGATTTTATCAATAATTAAGATTAAATTCTTATTTCTTGACTCAGATAAATCATTTCCTTATGAATAATAATTAGAACATTTCCTTAAAATGATACCTTTATTCAAATCAAATTCATATAATTTCATTGACGAGAAATAGGAAGCATTGTGAAAACCAAGAAAAATTGGAACTCCAAACCTGGTAATAATGTGTTTCTCAATCAATTGTATTAGCATTTGATCATTGATTTTATTGTTGGGTGTGAATCATTATTATCTTCCTAATTGTTCAGAGATTTTTTTTTGTTTCAGTCATTTTTGGATCCAAGTCCTTGATGGGGGGGTGAGGGGGGGATGTCCCCCCCATTATTTCTTCCATGGGGGTGACTGAAATTATTTGGACCCCCCCCCCCCCCCCCCTAGAGGAGGTTCAGGGGTAGTGCCCCTGAAGAAAAAATAGATGAAAATTTCCTTGTAAAATATTGTAATTTCATAGTCAATTTGGGTCGTTCAATAAGAGAAATATTTGACGACAGAAGTTATGTTAATTTAGGGTTTTTTTCCTTATAAGGAACCCTCGGTTTAAATAAGGGAATTGTATTACGGTTGTGTATTATTATTCTGTGTGAAAAAGAGAGAGGAGACTTTTTGAAAAAGAAAAGGAAATTACAGTGGATTTTTTGTAGGTTATATCTCTTAATTTTGCTAGATAATATAAAAGGAATGCCTGGTTGTTTCTCCTTGGACATAACCCAAATTGGGTGAACCACGTATATTTGTGTCTCTATTGTTTTATGGTTTCTTTGTTTTTTTTCCACAATATTTTATGTGTTCCATTTCTATGTTATTTTTTTTATAATAACTGCTATTAGAGCTAAAGGTCTATTTGGATGATAAACTCGTAGGAAACAAGGGTTCCAGGTTCGAGTGGGAGTAATGGCGGAAGATGGTAGGTTTAGGGTTGAGAAATTCAACGACCAAAACTACCAGCTATGGAATATGAAAATGGAGGATTATTTGTGTCATAAATATATTTACCTACCATTGAGAAGAAAAGAAAATAATATGACAAGTATGATGAAAGAAGAATGGGAGATTCTTGATAGAAAGGCACTACGAACAATACGGTAATGCCTGGAAGCTTCAGTGGCCTTTAAAATTTCAAAGGAAACAAAAACATAGGGTACAATGACAACATTGGCCAAACTATATGAAAAAACCTTGGCATCAAAAAAGTTATTCTTATGAATATTTTATTTAATATGAAGATCTCAAAAGGTGGATCTATTTTTTATCATTTAAATGAATTTAACACGATTACCAATTAGTTAAATTTTGTAGGGGTAAATTTGGATGATGAAGTTAGTGTTATAATATTCCTGTTCTCATTTCCAAAAAGTTGGAATGCCTTACTCATGGCCATTAGTAATTTTTTCTCTAGATCTATTACTTTAAAGTTTGACGATGTTGTTGGTGCTATCCTTAGCAAGGAAATGCGATGGAAAAGCTCAAGTGAGACAACAAGTAATTCGTTGACTACAGAGACTAGGGGAAGAAATAAATAGAGGAAAGTGCCTAGGACATCGCAATAAATCAAGGAAAGGCAGATCCAAATCTAGATCGGGGATAGTGTGTTGGAAATGTGGGAAGAAAGGACACCTGAAGAAAGACTATAAATCTCGAAAGGGAAAAGAAGGATATGGAAAACAAGATAAAAATCATGAAGTGAATATAACAAGTATTGTGTTGCAAGATGATTTTATTCATTCATTAGAAAGTATTATTGATGTTTGGGTGGTATATTCAGGGGATTTATTCCATTCCACACCTAATATGAAAAAAAATTCATGACTATGTTCAAGGATATTTTGGACATGTTCGTTTGGGTGATGATAAACCCTGTAAAAGCATTGGAATGGGTAAGGTTTTTATATAACAAAAAAATGGAGACCAGTGGCTATTAAAGGAGTTAAGGAATGTTCCATATCTAAATAAAAATATAATTTCAACATGGAAACTGGGAGGTGAAGGTTGTGTAACTACATTTACAGACAAAACCTGGAAGGTCACTAAAGGAGTCCTGGTAATAGAAAAAGGAGAAAAACTTGGTACATTGTATTTATGGAATGTTATTTCTAATTTTGTTACTTATTTAACCTCCACAACATTAGATATGAAACTATGAAATCATAGGCTCGTCCACATCCGTGAGAAGGGGATATCGATTCTTCACTCAAGGTATTTGTTGCCAGGTTTTAAGCATGTTGATTTGGATTTTTTTGAGAATTGTGTTTATGGAAAACATAAGGGAGTGAAATTTCTGAGAGTTGGGAAAGAAAAGAAGAGTGAAAAATTAGAGCTTATGCATACAGATGTATAGGTAATTTCTCAGGTATCATCTCTTGGTTTTTCTCGCTATTATGTTACTTTTATTGATGATGCAAATAGGAAAACTTGGGTATATTGTAATTGAAATAAATATGATGTCTTTGAAATTTTAATAAGTGGAAATATTTGGTTGAGAATGAGATAAGAAAGAAGTTTAAGTGTCTCAAATCATATAATGGAGGTGAATACTATAGAAAGGAATTTGATAATTATTATTAAGAGCATGGAACTTGTAGAGAGAAGACAGTTTCAATAACACCACAAGAAAATGGTTTGTCATGAGGGGTGAACATGACAATCATGGAGCGTGCAAGGTGCATGAGATTGCATGTAGGATTTCCCTTACAATTTTGGGAAGATATTTTAGATACTATTATTTATCTAATAAATAGAGGGCCTTCAAGTTCCTTGGATGGTGGCATTCCAAAGGAGGCGTGGACAAGTAAAAAGGTAAACTACTCATTTCTAAAGACTTTCAGTTGTGAAGCATTTTTCCACATTAATAAATAAAACAAAACAAAGATTGAGGAAAAATAAAAGAAGTATACCTTCATTGGATATGGCGTTAATGATTTTGGCTATCACTTATATTATTATGAGAACCATAAAATCATCAGGAGTAGATATGTGGTATTCAATGAAGGGGTTTTGTAAAAAGATCAGTTATAGGGAAAGAAACATGAAAAATAAAACATAGAGTAAACAATGCTTTATGAGATCACGTGAAAAGTAAATTAAAAGGTGAAGTAAATCATAATGATCAACAAAAACAAGAATAAAAACAACAGTAAAAATATTCACCTTAAACTCATGCAAGTGTTGTTAGAATATCTACCAGGTTAAGTAGACCCCTTGTATGATATTATTCTTCATTATATTATTGATTGCTAATTGATTTTGGTGAACTAGAAGGATATGAAGAAGTAATGCAGGTAGAAACCAAGAATAATTGGGAGAAATCCATGAAAGAAGAGATTGAATCCTTGGTACATAAACATACTTGTGACTTACTCAGGTTGCATGAAGATAAAACAACATTGTAGAATAAATGGGTTTACAGGTTGAAGGAAGAATATGGAGGAAAACAAATGCATAAGTCTAGACTTGTGGTGAAAGGGTTTTCACAAAAGAAAGTTATAGACTTTGATGAAATATTTTCTCCTGTTGTTAAAATGAATTCAATCGAAACTATTTTAAGTCTAGTGGTAGAAAAATATTTGCATATTGAATAATTAGATGTAAATATAACCTTTCCCCATGGGGATTTAGAGGAAGTGATATATATGAAGAAGCCACAAGGGTATGAGGTCAAAGTGAAGGAGGAATTAGTGTGAAAATCGAAGAAGATCTTGTATGGATTAAAACAGGCTCCAAGGCAGTGGTATCTAAAATTTGACAGGTTTATGTTTGAATAAGGTTATATTAGATGTCACTTTGACCATTGTGTTTTTCTTAAAAATAAAAATTATGGTAACTATATTGTATTTCTATTGTATGTATATGAAATGTTTGTTTCAAGGTCTAACATGCTGGAAATAAATGTGCTCAAAGGAAAATTGGCTAATTCATATGCAATGAATGATTTGGGTGTTGCAAACCAAATCCTTGGTATGAGAATAAATAGAGACGAGAAAAATCACAAACTAACATTGTCTCAAAGTGAGTACATAGAAAATGTGTTGGAAATATTTAATATGCAGAATGAGAAACTAGTTATTACACCTTTGGCTAGCCATTTCAAACTAATTAAGGAGATGTGTCCCAAGACCCGGGAAGAGAATGATTATATGTCTAAAGTTCCATACACATCAACATTTGGAAGCTTAATGTTTACAATGGTGTGCAAAACGTTGGATATTGCACATGTATTGGGAGCTATGAGCATGTATATGAAAAATCCAGGAAAGGAGCATTGGATGGCAGTGAAGTGGATTCGCGGGTATTTTAGAGATAACAGAAGGAGCACCACAGGGCTATACGTGGAACAACTGTGAGTTGGGTTTAAAAATTGCAAAATATTGTTGCACTTTTAACAATGAAAGCATAGTATGTTGATGCTACAAGGCTAATAAATAAATTATTTGGTTACAAAGGTTTATAGATGATTTGGGAAAGAAGTAGGAGATGATCAGGCAATATAGGGACAACCAAAGTGTAATTCATCTTGCAAAGAACTCAACATTTCATTCCAAGGAAAAAAATATACCACTCAAGTACCATTTCATACGGTCAGCTCTAGAAGATGGCATTAGAGAAATTTTGAGGCCTAAAATGGGCCTCCTAAGGAATATTATAAAATAATAGTGGAAATAATAAAATAATATTATATTACATCATCAACTTTTAAAGGGGAAAAAAACTACTTTTTCAACTTGTATTTTCAAATTATATCCCTACAGTTTTATTGAAATTTCGAGCAGGAGCACTCGTTGGATGCAAAATTTAACTCCTCATCTAATGAGTACCCATGTTTCACACTTTAAATGGAACTTGCTACATGAAAAATGATAAATACATGAAAAAACGTGAATGCAATAACTTTTTTCATTTATTTCTCATTTTTTGTGTAGCAGGGTGCATTGAAAGTATGCAACATGGGTACTCCTTGGATGAGGAAAACAATATGCATCCAATAAGTGATCCCACTTGAAATTTGGGTAAAACCATAGGGAGATAAGTTGAAAAAATAGTTATCTATTTATTTATTTTTTAATCTTTTTAATTTTTTACTCCAAAAATGGTGAATCATCCCCCATAGTTGACATCATCATCTTGAATCATATTGGTTCTTATAAATTTGATTTTGGTTGTACATTTTTTAGGCCCATTTTTTAACTCAAAATTTCTTTAATGACAGTTGAAGCTAGAAAGGATACACACTAGCCAGAATCCTGCAGATATGTTGAAAAATGTGGTAACCAGGGAGAAATTGAGTTTTTGTTTAGTTTCAATTGGTATTCGAGTATGATGGTGAAGATGAGAAAAAACCAGGTCCAAGTGGATACATTTTCCAGCAATTGAAGCAATGATGAAGTTGATATAATCAATCTCCAAGTGGGATATTGTTAGGTGTGGAGCTTGATTATCTTCTTGATTGTTCAGAGGTTTTACAAGGGGGTGTGAGGGGTATTTACCCCCCACTATTGTTGTGAAGGGGGGGCTGAAATAATTTGGAGTCCCCCCACCCCTAGTAGGGGTTCGGGGGCAGTTCCCCCAAAGCAAAAAATAGATGAAAATATTCCGAATAAAATATTGTAATTTCGTAGTCAATTTGGGTCATTCATTAGGCAAAAGATTTGATGGTAGAAGTTATTTTATTTTAAGTTTTTTTCAATAGAATAAAACCCTCAGTTTTAATGAGGGAATTGTATTACGACTATGTGCTATTATTCTTTGTGAGAAAGAGAGAGGATATTGTGTGAGGGTGAAGAGGAAATTACAGTAGATTTGTTGTAGGTTGTATATCTTCATTTTGTTGGATAATATAAAAGGAAGGCCTGGATGTTTCTATGTGGACATAGCCCAAATTAGGTGCACCACATATATCCATGTCTCGCTTGTTTTATGATTTTCTATGTTTGTGTTTCCACAATATTTTATGTGTTCCATTTCTCTGTTATTTACTTTCTAACATTTATTAAGTAGTATGGCTTCAACCCAACGTGTGAAATAATTTGTACTTGTGAGATCATATCAGTGTTGTTTGGAAGAATGTAGGAAAATTTGATCGATAATGTTATCATTTCTAAATTACCCTTCACTATTTATCATTTCTAGCACTACAAAATCTCAATTTCTTGCTTTTCTCCACCACAACCATAACCAAACTCATTCCATCAACATCCTTTGATACTCTATGAATTATCAAGTCCCCTTGACATTTAAAAATGATAGGAACCTATATGGTTGTTACAGGAGACTACACAGTCCTATAGAATCCTGTATAGATCCCATGGGATCAAGATCCAAAGGAAACAAAAATATTTTTGAAAGGACCACAACCTCTTAAAAAGGTTGAACATCTCCATACAAACAGTATCAGTACAATCACTCCTTCCATCTTTGAAAAATTGGCCTGAGCAACTATAGGATTTCTTGTAAACTGCTACAGGATTGTTTGTTTGTCAAACCACCAGTAAGTACACAAAAAGTAGCCTCCAATGTCATGAAAAGGTAAGCATCAAGTATGAAAACCTTTTACACTCGCCCTACGAATTCATTTATATCATAGTGAAACATTATTTGTACAAAATAAATTGGTTTTATATTTATATAGACTAGTAAAGGACTTGGAAAAGTTTTGTAGGAAAACCCCACTTTGTCAAAGAAATTTTCCCATGTGTGGGAGGATGAATGAGACAAAATCAATGATTGTTTGAAAATTTGGATGTTGTCGCATCTTGATGACAAGGTAAACTAGAATACAATTTACATAAAGGACAATAAGGGTAGGTGGGGATAGCTCGAATGATGCACATTGAGCTCTCTTCATCCACCACCTATAATCATCTCCACTTAAGAAATTAACTCAAGGTTCACGACCTTTTCCCATTTAAACATCCTACATGCAAAAAAGTGTTAAAAATCCCATGATGAGTTTTCCCTAACTATAGGAGAACACAAAAGGGTATCAAACATGGGATTGTAGAGCTACAATAATATATTGCAAGTAGCTACAAGAGGGAGGGTGTTGCTACAGGAGTACAAAGCATTTTTGAAACAAATCAAAGAGACCCATGATAAGGTTGAATAGGTTTATTTCTACCCAAAATAAAAAATTCTAATCTCTTTCCATTATTTTTATTCTCATTTGTCATTAGGTGTGTTTACCTTTTTTCTGAAATTTACCAATCATCAGTTTTTATGTGTCAAAGGAGTAAATTAAGAGGGGAACAAACATTTTTTTTTTCCTTTGAAAAAATTTAATAGTTTTATTATGGATAGATAAGTTGTTTATTTCAAATTTTATTTTAATATTTTGCATTGTTTTTTCAGATTGTTTCCATAGGAAAGCCTAATTTTTGTAGGATCACAAGCACAATGTTTTCCCCTGCTTAGAAATTTATCCAAGATTACATTAGACTCCTACACATATTATCACACACCACAGGGGGGGTGGATAAAATATAAGATATCCCACTAATACCACCAAGATTCATTAAAATCCTAAAGTTATGGCCATCCTAGAAAATTTCCATTGGTTGGGCAGTTGTCTTAGAATTTTCCATGAACTTGCAACACCTTGAAAGACAATAAATAATCAATGTAGTTAAAGGTTTGGTAATATATTTTGATGAAAACTCAATTATTAGGGTCACCACTCTCCCAAGGGGGGGGGGGGCACATTAGATTAAAGAATAAATACATGAAGCTATCAATGCAAAGAGAGGATTCTTCCTCCACAATGAACAACTAGACAAGGATAAGAATGGCATCAGAAGGAATATCTTGTCTTACCCTTGGAATGAGATAGCCTACCATGTTATCAAATAAATTTCTTGTGAAGGAAGGCTAAGCATAGTATATGCTTTCCAATTTATACTCATCTACCAGCTAAGATTTCAAGTTTGCCTACCATTCCAAGAATGGTTAAGTATCACATATTTCTACCTCCAATCCCTTAAGGAAATGAGCACCAAGGTCAATGAGGGTAAGTAGAATTACCTCAACCATCATGACATGATTATATTACTAGCCATAGATTAATTAGAACATCCTCAACATCTCATTCCCGGGATAAACTTTGTGGATATAAACAAACAAGCCTTCTTAGAGGAGAAGGTACAGTTTCAAAAACCACATGAAAATTTTTAAAAACCCTCAGAAGAGGTTGAAAATTCCCAAAAGAGGTAAACTAAGAATAGGAAAGAAAAGGTAGTGGCAAACCCTATAGAGTAGAGAGGATGGAAGAACTCCTAATGGAATAAGAGAAGAAAATTGTAGCCACACTAGAAAGAATCACCACCCATACCAAGCCAAAAGAAATTAGGCTTGTTGTTTACACCAGGAGGAAAAACACTAAGGTACGGGATAGTGGTAAGTTAAGGCCTCATTATCCCACTCCTATCACTATTGAAGAGACCCCTTATTTAGAGAAAGAAGAGACATAGGATGTAAAGGATAATAAATTAAAGGCAACAAAAGTACAAATAACAGAAATTCTAGCACCTATTGAAGAAATATGTCAACAAATACAACCACAGGAACATGTTAGCCATCTGCAGGAACAACCTCCAGATTTACAAGAGAATGAAAAGAAAAATAGGAAACCATCCCCAAGGAGATATTTATCCTTTTTATATTAGATTGGTGTAGGAAGGATGCTTCCTAAGAACCGGCTAGCACCATAATTATTACTCAAGGTGGAGAGAGAAAAATTTGAAACTCGTCGGTAGAAAAGGATCACC
This sequence comes from Pinus albicaulis, assembly GCA_034641835.2. Taxonomy (NCBI): domain Eukaryota; kingdom Viridiplantae; phylum Streptophyta; class Pinopsida; order Pinales; family Pinaceae; genus Pinus; species Pinus albicaulis. The sequence goes on along the minus strand of CM076582.1, from coordinate 384,579,865 downwards.
CAATCCAAAGGTGTAGTTGATATTGAGATAATGGAAGATGAGATGAAGAGAATGAGAGAAGAAATACCACTCCTAAGATTGGATGAAGAAAATAGGAGGGACCACCTGGAGAAGGAAAACAAGCAACTAAAAATCCAATTACAAGAGACACAAATATTGTTATAGGAAGTGGGCACCAAAGTTGCAACCTTGAAAACAAATTTAGGCACCATGGAACACCTCTCTTTATAGGAATTCGATTACAAGTAGACTTAAAACACTTACTCATTATTGTTGAAAGAGAAACGATGTCAATTTTAGATAAACATGCTTGCACATAAACGATCTATCCCATTGTAATAAGTTAATGAATTCATTTATTTTTTCCTATAGAGAAGTATGGAGGAAAAATCCAAGGTTGTTGAATTCTACCTTCACAACCTTGTGCTGTCATACATGACCATTTGGGATCCAAACCCATATTTTGGATATACACACTTATTGGCCCTATCATATTGGCTAAGGCATGAGGAGATTAGAGTTGAAGAGGTAAATAATATTTTGGATGGCGAGTTAAAGGAAGCATCAATGGATTAGGCATGAAAACCCAAACCCATCCATTGTCACCTCCACTCATGAAATTATGGAAAATGATCCTAAAGTAGTGAAATTTTAAAAGAAGAGGCAAGTGGAGGTCATCCTTAAATTTGAGGATACTTTCATATAGTTAGGAGAAGAAATATTGAAAGCTTTTCAAAGGATATCGAAATCACTACCTCACAGCATGAAGATTGGAGAGTACCACTCTCTTGACAAATTACAAGTTGCACTTGCCAAGGCTCCTTTGTATAAGAGGATTATTCAGAGGCTTGGAGTCCAATGGATTGGGCTTAGATTCAATCCACCCCTTCTGTTAGGGCTCCAAGAATATCATATTTAGGAAGAGGAGTCCATTGAATGGAAGTACATTAAGGAGAATGCAGGGGTCCACCCTAAACACATAGCCACCTATAGCTCAATATGGAATGTCAAGCAAGTTATCAATGAAATGAATGAGAAGGAGATGGGGGGGCAAGAAGAGTAAGCTAATCAGAGGGTGAGAAATAGTTCCAGTAGGGGGTATGATGGGAATCCAAATTAGGTAAAACATAATTCCCATCTAACCACTCCTAGGCACATGAAGGCTACAATAAACCTTCCTTTTTTCACTTAACAAAATTTTCCTAGATCAATGAGTTCTTACAAGGGCTAAGGAGTTTTTTCATGCTTTACATGCCTAACATGAATATTATCTAGGATATTAAGGAGATTTTGCATAAAATTCGAGGAGATACAAAAAGAGATATTTGTGGGGCATGCTCCTGTTGGGAAAAATATTGAGAGGGGTTGGGGGGTGGGGTGAATGAGTATTTACAAGAATGACACTATTTTTATGTTCTTTTACTGATTTCTATACGTGACTTTGATTAGTACAACTAGTGTATGTACATGGCTATCTTAAATGAAACTTGCATATACCCAAATCACTTAATGTTCAAATAAATATTCAGTAACATTACTTAGCCCATTTCATCAGTTATGCATCAGACATTTAAGCAATAAACATGTGAAATAATAACAGAATAAATCATCACACAAGGGAATCACACATGAACACCAAGATTTAAGGTGGAAACCCAAGTTGGGAGAAAATCACCACTGTTGTCGTCTTTTTCTTCAATATTTATTATATAGAAAATTTCTTACAATGTTCTATTGATTCATACTCATGTCAGTATGCATGCACCCACGTACAGAAGGTTTCAACCTTCTCTCGTTCTCCAACTGCTACTGGAAGGGAGCTCCAACCCCCTAATCTCATTTACCAGCCACTACTGAAAGGGAGCTACAACCCCCTGAACTAATCACCAGCTTCTACTAGAAGGAAGCTCCAACTTCCACACTGAAGGCTTCAACCCTCAGAATGACTGCAGACCACGTTTCATAAATTTTCACATTAGATCCAACGACTTCAACACGACACAATTTTTAGATCAACACCAATAGCCATAAACCAATATTCAAATAGAACAGTGATATCACTGTAACAATATCACAACAACAAACCTGGAATTTTGAATTAATATGCATAATCAACTTCAACCCTAATCATTCATAAAACCAAATGTATACGCTACTTACTTATTGAAACCTGCGTGTATACACGTTTTCTTAGTGGATGAACATGGGTATAGATCTTCATATACTGAAATTAGGAATCTGATCAGTCTCAGAACAGATCAAAGACATTCAGGCATACTTCGTCATATTTACAGAACCCTTATTCTGTCAGCAACATCCATCATATTCAATCACCCAGTCACTGATCATATTTATCAACTAGAAGCATAAACAGAAATTAAAAAATCCAGATCTACATGAAGACTTCATTGACAGACACCAAAGACATAGAAGAAATGATCAGACATTTTCTTCAGAAATCTATAGAAAAACCCTAACTTCCATACATGCTTTTGCTGAAACGAACCCGCGTGTATATGCGCTTTCACCGTGACAAACCAGCGTATAGATATGTAAATATTCAAGATTGCATAACACTTTAGATCAACAGACTTAATCAGATCATACCCTCCACTTCAAAAAACATGTGACAGAACATATATCTAAACATCTCACAAACAGATCAAGAAAATACATAGTCATTTCAGGTCTAGAGATCTTGATCCATCTGTGTATTCATAGGTGCATCGTTATTTCATATCTATCAATAAACTGTAACCCATTCCATGTAGATATACTTAAGATTGAAGTATTCAATCAATACCCATACACTTTCACCCCTTTGCACTATGATCTTCACCTCCTTATATAGTTTGAGCCTTTACCAATACCATGTGCCAAAAACCACACAAGTTCCGGTGGTATTCTTGGATGGGATCAAATAGTCATTATTACGCTCAATATTGTGGGCTAATACCATGGTAAGGACCCCTGGTATCATAAATTGAGTGTGTAAGTATGCGAATTTGCTTCTTTGTACCCGCGTGTATATGCGAATTTTCTTCACCAAAAATGCATATACTCTAGTTCTGAATGTATACTCGGGTTTCCTTCATCAAACCTGTGGGTATACATGGGTTCCCTTCATCAAACCTGCATATACATCTTTAAATTTTACCTTAATTATTTCTCTATCACGAACTGGAATTCATTTCTTTGTCACATCTAAACTGACCTATAGATACATCAATTTTACATCTTCAACAAATAGGTTGCTATAAAAAAGGAAACTCATCGAGTAGGTTGCGATCAAGGACAACATATTACATCATAATGCCAATAATCTTCCCATTTGGACTTGATGTCAACCATGGTGGTGTGTGATCACCACAAATGGCAGCTAGACATATCAGCCATAAGCATTATTCAAACACCAAGTTACTCTCACCCTTTGACATCAAGAGAAAAGGGTGAACTGCTACAAGAATTTCAAGATATGCGATGTACTATACGGATCATACTCCCCCTGAACACATGTTGAAGCTTCAAAACAGATTTGCAAGACTCTAGAACCTTTCCTATCACCAAGGATGCATACATACATCAAATGACCCAACCAAGTAGGGTTACATATTTGACTCAACTACCCAACCAATTGGGTTTACATTATTGACTCAAGCACCCAACCAAGTCGGTTTACAATTTTGAAAAATTCCATATAGGACTGATCATGACAATTTATACATCATAGGTCTCAACATGACTCTTACATCAAATTTCAGATATGACTTTTATAACCAAGACCAAAGGACCTCAAGAGAGATATCATAATTCAAAAACCAACATAATTCCAACAATGCATTATTCTCAGCAAGGCTAATGCTCCCCCTAAACCTGTGCATCTTGAAAATTTTCAATCAACCAATTCCTTAAAGCATATTCATCAAGCAGATAAATATCAAGGAAAGGAAATGTAAATTGAACACCAGAACTGAAGATTGTACCCATAAACACCTGAGCAATAGAGCCAAACCATATATGTCAGCAACATGGCGAATATTGTTCTGAAGGCTGACCCACAAATTTTATGACAGAAGGATCCATACGTGACTGTATAGAGAGAAAATCGCGTATATATGTGACTATGCTTCATGAAACCTGCGTACCGAATTTAATATTCTGAAATCAAACAGATTAGATCAGTGAGGTGGAGACAAATACCAGCTTCAGTCTGATATATTCAAATGCTTCTCTTGGAAAAGGTTTAGTAAATATTTTAGCAACTTGTTCTTTGGAGGGAACATATTCCAATTTAACCTTTTTCTCAAGCACTTTTTCTTGTAAAAAATGATACTTTATAGGAATGTGTTTGGTTTTGGAATGCATAACAGGATTTTTTGAGATACTAATGGCACTTGTATTATCACATAGGATGGATATGAGACGAGAACATTTAATTTGAATATCTTGTAATGTCTGCATCATCCAAAGAAGTTGTGTGGAACATGATGCAGCAACCAGATATTCTGCTTTTGCTGTAGATAAGGAAATGGAACTTTGTTTCTTGCTAAACCAGGATACGAATTGGGGCCCCATATAAAATGCACCACCACTAGCACTTTTCCTGTCATCAAAGTTTCTAGCCATGTCCGCATCTATGTAAGCATGAAGAGTAAGATCAACATTCTTGGGATACCATAGACCAAAATCTTGAGTTTCTTGTAGATATTTGAATATTATTTTTACGGCCTAAATATGTGACTCCTTTGGATTTTCTTGGAATCGTCCAACAATCCCAACTGCATGCATGATATCCGGTCTAGTCCCTGTTAGATAAATTAGGCTTCCAATCATAGATTTATACTCTATTTGGTTTATCATGGGAGAATCATCATGAGAACCGAGGTTACATCTTGTCACCATTGGAGTGCTCACAAGCTTGCAATATTCCATCCCATACTTCTTCAAGATCTTCTTGAGATATTTTTCTTATGAGAGAGAGATGCCATATTTTTCTTGTTGCACTTGTAAGCCAAGAAAATATGTTAGTTACCCAAGTAAAATCATTTCAAATTCTTGCTGCATAACAAAAGCAAATTTATGACTCATGGATTCTTCATTACTTCCAAAAATGATGCCATCAACATAAACAACAATAATCAACAGTTTATCATCCTTGATTTTTGTGTATAAGTTATTGTCTGCAGATCATTTTGTGAAACCTTGTTGTTGAAGATATTTGTCAAGACGAGAGTACCATGCCCGAGGGGTTGTTTTAGAATATGTAGGGCCTTTTTAAGTTTGCAAACAAGTTTTTCATCATTTCCCAGAATGAATCCTTATGGTTTTTCTATATAAACTTCTTCTTCCAGGTCACCATTGAGGAAAGCAAATTTTACATCCATTTGATAAACCTTGAATTGTTGAAAAATTGAAAATGCAAGAAACATTCTTATGGCTTCAAGTCTAGCTTCTGGTGCAAATTTTTCTTCAAAGTCTATACCTTCTTATTGAGCATATCCTTTACAAACAAGTATAACTTTGTTTCTAATTACATCTCCATTTTCATTTAACTTGTTTTTGAATATCTATTTTGTTCCAAGAAATTTTTTATCATGAGGTCTTGGAACCAATTCCCAAGTATTATTCTTTTCAATTTGATCAAGTTCTTCATTCATGGCCTGAATCCAACATTCATATTTACTAGCTTGATTTACATTTTTAGTTTCAATGGTGGATAAAAATGATAGATAACTGGGAGATCCTACAAGGGTTCTTTTTTGTACCCCTGATTCATTTTCTCCCAAAATTTGAGATTCTGGATGATTCTTTTGAACATACCTAGATGGAGCCTTTTCTCTTTCTGATGTATCTTCTTCTGGTGCTTCATTAGGTTCTCCTTCTATATTATTTTTATTTGACGAGGGGAAAAATTCATCATCATCATCCTCATTTGTTTTTATTTCCCTTTTGGGAGATGTGAGAGATTCATCAATCACAACATCAATACATTCAATAATATTTCGAAGTATCTTATTGTAGCATTTGTATGCTTTACTTTGAGAAGAGTAACCAAGAAATATTCCTTCATCTACTCTAGGTTAAAACTTACCAAGTTTTTTGTCATTATTTTTTAAATAAAATTTTCTTCCAAAAACTTTAAAGTGCTTCATAGTGGGAGTTTTACCATACCAAAGTTCATAAGGATTTTTATCGCTATTTACATTGACATGAACCTTGTTGATAATTTTTATTGCAGTATGAGCAGCTTCACCCTAAAAGGTGTCAGGAGTCCCAGATTCATCAAGCGTAGCACGAGCCATTTTTTGAACTATTCTATTCATTATTTCTGCTACGCCATTTTGTTGCAGAGTTCCAACTACAGAAAACTATCTTTTTATGCCATATTGTTCACAGAAATCAAAGAATTCTTCTGATATATATTCTCCTCCTCGGTCACATCTAAGACATTTGATTTTTAGGTCTAATTAATTTTCAACTAAAGCTTTGAAGACCTTAAATTTTTCAAATTCTTTATCTTTATGTTTCAATAAATTGATCCAACACATTTAGAAAAGTCATCAATGAATAAGATATAGTATTGTTCTCCGCGAGGTGACTTTTTCCTTACAAGTCCACATAAATCAGCATGTATAAGTTCAAGAGGCTTACTTGTTGATCCTTCTTTGGAATTAAATTGAACCATGGTTTGCTTACCAAATTGGCATGATTTTCATATGGTACTTTCGGGTAAAGTAATGTTGGGTAGATCACGAACAACTTTGAGCCTACTTGATTTGCGTATTTGAGAAAAAATTAGATGTCCCAATCTTCTGTGCCATAACCAATTTTCTGTAGATTTACCTAGATAACATTTCTCTTGGCCACCTTTCAATATATACGTATTGCTTGGCGTTCTTGTTCCTTTTATTACGGTATTTCCTGTGTCAAGTTCATGAACCACACACTATTTTGATCGCTTGATCACACATTTGACTAACACTCAACAAGTTATGCTTTAATCCATCAACATACATAACATTGTTAGCTTTAAACTTTTCTTTTAGAAAAATGGATCCTTTACCTTTATTGATAGCAGGAGAGTCATTTCCAAAAGTAACATTCTTTTCCTTCTCTAATGCACTGTATGAAATAAGTTTATATTTATCACATGTCATGTGTTTTGAACATCCGCTATCAATGTACCATTCAATTTTCTTCTTCTTCTGCAAATAAAGCTATGCCGCAAATTTCAAACTGTAAATCATTCCTTCTCCATACCTTGGAACTTGTAGATATTTTTTCTTTTGGCTGAATTTTTCACCTACATTCATATTCCTCATGTCCAAATTTATTGCAAAATTAAGATTAAATTTCATCTTGAAGAGGAGAAAAAATGTTATAAGTGTTCTTCTTTATTCCTGTCTCACTTATTTGCTTTCTTGCTTCTCTGGTCATAATGGTTTTGTATGAAACACATTGAGAAATTTTGTGACCAAAATTATGGCATGAAAAACATTGTCCATTAAAGAAGAATTTTCTGCAATCATAGAACCTTCTAGTGTTGTTTACCTTTTGACTGACATTTCTGCTATTTTTCATCCTTGAATTTGAATGATCATGCTTTACCTGGACATTGTCTTTGTTCTTTTTCTGAGTGACAAAGATTTGCTAGATGGCTTTTGCTACATTTAGATAGCTTGTAGCTGAGGACTTTTCTGACTGAGAAGATTCACCAATATATCCAAGACCTGTTTTCATAAGAGAAGAGCGTTGAACCTTGATAATTTCATCTAATTTTTTAGATCCTTTGACAGATCTAAGATTTAGATTTTTTACTTTCTCAAGTTCATTTCTTAGACTTACTATTTCACATTCTAATTTCTCATTGTGCTTCTCCTTTTCTATGAGTTGATTCTTTAGAGTATCTATGGCTATTTTGATATCTTCCAAGAATATTTTGAGATGAGTGATTTGAAAAGCCATCACTATCTTCATGAGTATAGTAACTTTTTCTATTGACAAATCGTCTCCTATTACCTTTTGCTAAATCCTTTCCCTTATCACGATTATCTTTATGGGGACATTTAGCAGCATAATGACCCACTCTTCCATAAGAAAAAAAATTGAAAGGAAGATTACCTCTGAACCTTCCAGTGCCAAGTTGAATTTTCTTTACAAAAATTTCCTCATCTTCTTCTGATACATACCCCGATTCTTTTTGTTCTTCCTTGTCCTTTCCTTTTGCAGTAGCTCTAAAATCTTCTTATTTGACTTCAGATGAACCTCCTTTTATAATTTCAAAAGAAGTAAGGATCCCATGAAGTTGAACAACAGTAAGAGTCTATAGATCATGTTTCTCTTCAATAGTAGACACTTTTGACTTGACTTTAGGAAATAGAGATCTTAATATTTTTTCTACTAAAGTTGTGTCTCTTATGTCTTCACCCAGATTTCTCGTACGATTTACGATCTTATATAGACGTAAAAAGAAACTAGAAATAATTTCATCATTATGAATTCTGAGATTTTCATATTGAATAATGAGAGATTGAAGTTTATCACTTTTTACCTTGGCATCACCTTCATAGCTTAGAATGATTTTGTCTCATATCTCCTTTGTTGTATTTAATTGCATAATATTGACAAATTCTGATTCGGTTAGGCTTCCCAATAATGCATTGACAAATTTTGTATTAGTTTCATAGTTCTTCCTTACTGTTGGATCAGTGGGAACTGCAACTAGATATTGGTAACCGCCTTCAACAATTTCCCAAACATTTGCTCCAAGAGACTGAAGATATGATATTGTTCTTGTCTTCCAAAAGATTAAATTGTTTCTATTAAAGAGTGGTGGTCTGGTAGATGTTGTTCCATCTTGATTGTTCATCTTGGATGATCTTCCTTCTAGCGATTAAACTTCTTCAGAAGGACCTTATCTAATACCAATTGTTGGGAAAAATACTAAGAGGCGGGGGGGGTGGGGCAGTGAATCAGTATTTACAAAAATCACACTCTTTTTCTTTTCTTTTATTGATTTCTATACACGACTTTGATTATTCCAACTAGCGTATGTACGCGGTTATCTTAAATGAAACTTATGTATACCCAAATAACTTAATGTTCAGATAAATATTCAGTAACATTACGTAGCCTAGTTAATCAGTTATGCATCAAACATTTAAGCAATAAACATGTGCAGTAATAATAGAATAAATCATCACACATGAACACCAAGATTTAAGGTGAAAACCCAAGTTAGGAGAAAACCACCGTTGTTGGCGTCTCTGTCTTCAATATTTATTATATAGAAAACTACTTTCAATTTTGTATTGATGCATACTCATGTCAGTACATAGGAACCCACTTGCAGAAGGTTGCAACCTTCTCTCATTCTCTAGCTACTACTGGAAGGGAGCTCCAATCCCTTGATCTTGTTTACCAACTGCTACTGGAAGGGAGCTACAACCCCCTAAACTGATCACCAGCATCTACTGGAAGGAAGATTTGACCTCCAAAGTGAAGGCTTCAACCCTCAAAACCACTACAAACCACATTTCATAAATTTTCACACTGGATCCAACAACTTCAACACAATAAAATTTGTATATCAACACCAATAGCCATAAACCAATATTCAAATAGAACCATGAGATCATTGTAACTAGATCACATCAACAAACCCAGACTTTTGAATTAATACGCAAAATAAACTTCAACCCTGATATTTCATAAAACCAAATGTGTACGCTACTTTACTTACTGCAACCTACGTGTATAGACACTTTCCTATGGATGAACTTGCATATAGATCTTCATATACTAAAATTAGGAATCTGATCAGACTCAGAACAGATCAGAGACATTTAGGCATACTTTGTCAGATTTACAGAACCCTTATTCAGTAAACAACATCCATCATATTCAATCACCCAGTCACTGATCATATTTATCAACTAGCAGCATAAACAAAATTTAAACAATCTAGTTCTACATGAAGACTTCATTGAAAGATAGCAAATACATAGCAGAAATGATCAGACATTTTCTTCAGCAATATTCATAAAAACCTTAACTTCCATACACGCTTTTGCTGAAACGAAACTGCGTGTATACACTCTTACACCGTGACAAACCAGCATATAGATATATAAATATTCAAGACTGCGTAACACTTTAGATCAATAGACTTACTCAGATCATACCCTTCACTTCAAAAAACATGTGTTAGATCATAGATCTAAACATCTCACAAATAGATCAATCAAATACATAGTCATTTAAGGTCTAGAGATCCTGATCCATCAGTGTATTCATAGGTGCATCATTATGTCAGATCTATCAATAAACTGTAACCCATTCCATGCAGATATGCTTAAGAGTGAAGTATTCAATCAATACCCATACACTTGCACCCCTTTGCACTATGATCTTCACCTCCTTATATAGTTTGAGCCTTTACCAATACCAGGAGCCAAAAACCACAAAAGTTCCAGTGGTATTCTTGGACAGGATCAAATAGTTGTTATTATGCTCAATATTGTGGGCTAATACCATTGTAAGGACCCCTGGTATCATAAATTGAGTGCGTAAGTACATACGTGACTTTACTTCTTTGTACATACGTGTATACACGAATTTTCTTCACCAAAACTATGTATACTCTAGTTTTGAATGTATACTCGGGTTTCCTTCATCAAACCTGTGGGTATAAGTGGGTTCCCTTCATCAAACCTACGTATACATCTTGAAATATTACCTTAATCGTTTCTCTGTCACAGACTGGAATTCCTTTCTTTGTCACATCTGAACTGCCCTGTAGATACATCAATTTTACATCTTCAACAAATAGGTTGCTAGAAAAAAGGCAACTCATCGAGTAGGTTGTGATCAAGGAAAACATATTACATCATAATGCCAACAAATCCTTGCTATAGAAGAATTCCAAATCCATTGGATAATGATAAAAAATAATCCTTGTTGTTGCATGGTGACCAAAGAAACATGATCCGGTTTTTTAGGGATTTTGGAGGGAAATAAATCCTCCCCTCAAGGAGGCTACCCCCTACCCTTTTTGTATAAATAGAGGTATTTATTAGCATAGTATAACAAATAAGAAGCAAGATAATAACAACACAAAGAATTAGGAGAAGTTTAGAGTTTAAGTTCTGCATATTTTTCCATGTATAAGAAATTCCTTTGTTAATTGAAAAATTTAATATTCCCAATTAGTCCTAAGCTAATGGGAATATTCATTTTTTTTTTAGTTTTCTGTTTCATGAATAAATGTGTAAAGCAGGATCATAAAACTCCTAAACAGTAAATAAATCAATGCCACATGTGAACAAGGCTAAATCTGGGCTATATAAATAAGCACCCTTAGGTGTGAAAGGGGCTGAATCTTTTGACTGGGTCAACCATGACGAAATCTACAGCTTTGTCTTGGAGGAGTGTCCATCAATGAGGCACATCGCAGTTTTAGATGGAGGTGGCTCATGTGAAAGGAGCTATTTCATTGATGTGGTTTAGGGTTTTGCAAGCCCTCAACTTATAAAAGGAAGAGGAAGGCAACATGAGAATGTTTTTTATGGTATTTTATTTTCAGAGTATATTGTCTGTTTAGACATATCTCATTCTCCTTGTTGTTTAGCAGAGAATAGTGTTGTTTAGCACTGGTTGTTCCTAATCGGGAATCCCACCTCTTTGCTTGAGAGGCCTCTTGGAAGAGCATTGCATTTCTTGTCCACTATCTGGCTAAAGGCCAAGCTTCTTATTCCAAATACAACACAGATCCTATTGAGGGTTTGGTTGTCTTTAAAAGATGTAGCAAGTGGAGGCTAGATCTACTTAGATCTAGGCCATTCTAGTGCTCCTTTTTAGTGGGGAAAGCTTCTATCCCATTGGAAAGAGATTATTGGATGATTGGAGCTGCATTTTCAGATCTTGGCTTGAGGCCAAACATGTTCTAAAGCCTACAACGTAGTCTTGCTTCCAGAACTACGTTATTTGTGTGGGTACTGTTGCAGGGTCTTTTGGCACACTTTTTGGAGGAGTGGTTTTCATGTGTTGGGGATCTTCCCTTCACATTTGAGATCCATTGGAGGGGATCTTCATATTGCATATATCAGATCAGATCTATATGTCCATGTATTTCTAAATATTTCTGCAGATCTGCAGCATTAGATCTCATATCTACTCCTTGTACTTTATATTTTGTTGAAAACCCCAAGGGGAATTTGAAGAAGAGCCTATCTAGTGTATGGATCTAATATATATCTAAATTTTTATACACAGATTTTCTCTATATTTGAGGTGTAATCTACAATAGTTGCAACCAATAAAAATAACGTTGTCAAGCTCTTTTCAATCTTAATACATGGTTGCAGCACCTCTTTTTTAGGATTTTCTTCCATAAAAGTCTTCTATTTCATGTTGTACATCTCATGGGATATCTTGTGCATATATTTTTCTGATGTAAATGTAAATAAAGAACCTCCATATTGGCCTCCTTCTCATACTTAGATGATCTGTGTTATTTCTCTGAATAACTGTTTATTATTACTGCATTTCCCATTTGGGAATATTACAGTGGTATCAGAGTAATCATCTTGGCACAGCCTGTGCTTCCTAAGAAGCCAATATGTCTTCAGAAGAAGAAGATCCTCTTACTGACAGAGAGAAGAGGTATCTAAGAAGATAAAAGAAATTTTATTACACAAATGACGATAAAGACTTCAAGGGCAAAGCCCTTGAATCTAGAAGTGATGAAGAAGGAAAGGACTTTGCAAATATCCTTTTGAGAGCCATGCAAGATCTTTCTATAGATATCAAAGAGATGAGATTGGACAGAATCAAAGAATATCCTAAGAGGATTCATTTTGGAAATAGCTTTGGCATGTCTCATCCCTGGAATGATCAACCAGTGCATCAGCCACAAGTTTCCCAATGCTCTACCATGCCTACATTTTTGGTTGTGGGAAATGAAGGGTTCCAAGAGCAAGAATCTCTTGAAGACAATTTGAAGAATATGAATCTCAAAATTAGAGATTCAAAGATAATTTGAGTTTTTAGGAGTTTTTTCACCTCAAGGAAAAAAGAAGACCAAGGCATCATCATAGAGAGGGTGGATTCACTCAGAATCATGATCGACATCACTCTATGGGTAGATTCTTTTTACCCAATTTTGATGGGTCATACAAGTGTTCTGCCAAAGCATGGGTAGAAAACTTGACATCTACTTTCATTTGAACAAGGTTCCAGAAATGGAATCTATCAAGATTGCAGCGCTGCACTTTGAAGGTGAAGCACATGACTGGTGGTTCCATGGCTTGTCTACATTGGGTCATGCCAATGTGACTGCTTATTTAGAGTTCACTAGAATGTTGGTGGAAATATTTGATAGAAGAGATCCAAAGGCACCATTCATGAGCCTTACAAATTTGAAACAATCAGGTAATACAGAGTCTTACATTTCTGAATTTTTGAGATTATCTGTTATGGTTCTTGATTTGCCTGCAACAAGAAGGGTGTACATATTCATTGATGGCTTAGATGAACCTCTTCATGGGTTGGTAAAATCTACCAAGCCCACTACCTTGCATGATGCTATTGAGAGGGCTAGAGACCTTCAAGATGCCTTTCCAAAAGAAAAGACAAACTTTCAGCACAAGCCCTCTTTTCCTTCTAAAGGAAAGGAAGAGAAAGTTGCTCCTTCAAAGGAGAGCTCATACAAGAAGCCTCTTGATGATGAATTCTGGAGAGATCTAAGAAAGAAGAAGCTATGCTTCATTTGAAAAGAATCATGGGAACCTGGACATGGATGTGCTGCTAGAAAATCACATTACATAGAGGTCTTCTCAGATATTGAGGAGGAAGAAAAAGATGAACCAAGAAGAGGTCACAGTGCTGACACTGCTGGAGGAGATCCAACACCATTAGGAGATGGGAATGGAGAATTTTCTCCTATTGGAGGTACTCTTGCATCTTTGAGAGGAGTACCTAAGTACTTTACCTTAAGATTTCAAGGTTCAATCTTGAATCAGAGGGTGTCTATATTGATTGACAGTGGGGCCACCCACAATTTCATTGATTCCCATCTTGTGCAGAGGAGGGCAATACCCACTGATACTTTTGAGGGATTCTCTGTTTTGGTCCCAGGAGATAGAACAATGCAATGCATGCATTATGTCCCATCACTTTCAGTCACCATGGGAACTTACACCTTGGTTGATCACTTCTTTGTGGTTGACATACCGGACACCAATGTGATTTTGGGTGTTCAATGGTTGATTACATTAGGGAAAGTCATTACTGATTGGGAGGCTTTGAAAATGGAATGGGTGGAAAATAAGAGTGGTGAATCTAAAATGATCAAAGGCATGCATACATACCCCTCACATACCACTTCCACATAGAAATCGGAGATGGATTTGTGCAGTGAAAGCAAGGACCTTACAGTCCCATATATCATGTTCATGAGATTTCTGCATGGGACACTCTTATCTAGTGGCAAACCACCTGAGAGGCCACCTGATTCAGATTTTGTGGGGAAGACCTCACAACATGATTATCCAAGCTTAGATCCAGGAGGGTTTGGAGCTCTAGAAGACAAAGCTATAGCACTGGGAGTCTTGGGTAAGCTCAAGAAGGAGGGAGATCTTCTTCCCTTATCATCATCACCCACTCTCATTTCTGGTTCTACACTGTGGGAGGAGAATAATGGGAGGAATGAACTGCCAACACACACATTTAGCATGGTAGATGTCAAGGAGAAGAGTAGAAACATGGCAGACATTTATGTTGACACACCATCAACGGTGTCATTGTTGAGCAGTCTAAATCTATATTGGAAATCCAAACTATTGGTGGATTATTCCAAAGATCTTCACACTTGTATGATACTTGATGACCAGCTGCATAAAGAGGGCTATATAGTCCAAGGAGGAATCATCTATCATCATGGTAGGATCTTCTTTTCTAGAGCCTCCAAGCTCAAGAAGAAGTTGCTACAAAGAGCTTATGAAGAGTTATGTTTCAGCCACATATATTCCATGAAGATCTACAACATCATCATGAGGAGCTTTTATTGGGAAGTCTTGAAAGAAGAACTACATCAGCATTTTCAAGAATGCATGAACTATGTGGAGTTGGGGTAGCAACAAGACTCTATAACAGAGTTATTTCAACCATCTCTTCCTTCTTTTGAGAGAGGAAATAGATCCATGCACCACTCCATTTGTATGAGGAGTATTTTTGGTGAATAATATGATCATGTAAATCATGTTTTATTTTCTGATTGTATACATTCTTTCACCATGTTTATGCAGAACATGGCTTCAAGGAGGATTAATACATCTTGTAAATCTCATGGCCAACATTGGGCCACAAAAATTTCTGAATTTATCCACTCCCTTGATGAACAAAGGGATATTTTCCATCATGATGGGTGCTTTCCTAAGGCACCAAACATATCTCACACTTTCAGCCATAGTGATATAACATGGGCAACAAGTAAGTGGTGGGAAAACCACTTACCATATCTTGATCTGATGCAGGTAGGAGTTGCACTGCACTGGTTCCATATGTGGGACTATGACCCACCTCCACATGCTCAAATTTATGTTTGTATGTATGTAGTTTTGCTCCCATACGTTGATGATATACTTGTACTTTTTATGGGAATGTATGGAGGGAGGATGGGAGGTATGCATGTGCCTAATGGGCTGGAGATTCTCCATGCATCTTATGTTACATGTTTCAAGGAGGACATTGGGCAAGCCATGTTTGTTTCATTTGAGTTATTGTCTCCTTGTGGGATGGATTATTTACATCTCATGATAACTTTGGAGGAAAAATTCATGGAGGGTTGGATTGGTGAACACTTAGCTTATGGAGGAAGATTAACGCATGATGGTGTCACTAATGGAGGAGGAGGAGAGTTGCAGCACTCACCTTATTAGTTTCTTGAGGACAAGCAACATTGTGGAGGGGAGGATTGTAATATTCCCAATTAGTTTTAAGCTAATGAGAATATTCATTTTTGTTTTATTTTTCCGTTTCATGAATAAATGTGTAAAGGAGGATCATAAAACTCCTAAACAATAAATAAATCAATGCCACATGTGAACAAGGCTAAATCTAGGCTATCTAAATAAGCACCCTTAGGTGTGAAAAGGGTTGAATCTTTTGACTGGGTCAACCATGACCAAATCTACAACATTTTCTTGGAGTGGCCATCAATGAGGCACAACGCAGTTTTAGATGGAGGTGGCTCATGTGAAAGGAGTTATTTCATTGATGTGGTTTAGGGTTTTGCGCAAGCTCTCAACTTATAAAAGGAAGAGGAAGGTGGCATGAGAATTTTGTTGATGGTATTGTATTTTCAGAATATATTGTCTATTTAGACATATCTCATTCTCCTTGTTGTTTAGCAGAGAATAGTGTTGTTTAGCACTAGGTGTTCATGATCGGGAATCCCACCTCTTTCCTTGAGAGGCCTCTTGGAAGAGCATTGAATTTCTTGTCCACTATCTGGCTGAAGGCTAAGCTTCTTCTTCCAACTACAACATAGATCCTATTGAGGGTTTTGTTGTCTTTGAAAGCTGCAGAAAGTGGAGGCTAGATCTACTCAGATCTAGGCCATTCTAGTGCTCCTTTTTAGTGGGGAAGGCTTCTATCCCATTGGAAAGAGCATTGGATGATTGGAGATACATTTTCAAATCTTGGCTTTAGGCCAAACATGTTCTAAAGCCTACAGTGCTATCTTGCTTCCAGAACTGTGTTATTTGTGTGGGTACTATTGCAGGTTCTTTTGGCACACTTTTTGGAGGAGTAGTTTTCATGTGTTGGGGATCTACCCTTCACATTTGAGATCCATTGGAGGGTATCTTCATATTGCATATATCATATCAGATCTGTATGTCCATGTATTTCTGAATATTTCTGCAGATCTACAACATTAGATCTTAGATCTACTCCTTGTACTTTATATTTTGCTGAAAACCCCAAGGGGAATTTAAAGAAGAGCCTATCTAGTGTATGGATCTGATATAGATCTAACTTTTTATACACATATCTGCTCTATATCTGAGGTGTAATCTATAGCAGTTGCAGCCAATCAAAATAACATTGTCAAGCTCTTTTCAGTCTTAATACATGGTTGCAGCACCTCCTTTTGAGGATTTTCTTCTATAAAAGTCTTCTATTTCCTGTTGTACATCTCATGGGCTATCTTGTGCATATATTTTGTTGATGTAAATGTAAATAAAGAGCCTCCATATTTGCCTCCTGCTCTTACTTAGATGATCTGCGTTATTTCTCTACACAACTGTTTATTATTGTTGCATTTCCCATTTGGGAATATTACAAAAAAAACCTTTGATTTCAATTCTTAGTCTAGATTTTACTTAAGGGTTATGAGTTTCATTGGGTTAGGGCCCACCCTAGGTGCTCAAGATCCCTCTTGTATGATTATTTTTTATGCATTTGTTTATCTCTGTGATTTATTTTTGAACATTTCTTTTATGAATAGTTATCTAGATGATTCATGAACAATCTTTCCTTACAAAGTATATGAGCATTGGATGATATTATTGGTAGTGGTTAATTTTTTCAAATACAATTATTTTTATGCATTTATTTCACTTTATTCTATATTATTTATTTTTTTCCATCATTCATTATTTAAATTTGTTTGTGCAATCCCCTATTTCGAAGCCACAAGAAAACCTACAACTTTGTATCTTATTGAATGAACCTTTCCACAACTGATGCGATGAATTGGAAATGTGTGCCTTGTCATTTTTTATCCATTCCATATCTCATATTTCTTCCCAATATTTCATTTAGCATGTTTTCCTGCTCACTGGATTGTCCCCTGTAGCAAAACAGGGACTCCTGTAGCAGTTTGCAATTCACCTCTGAAACTCACTCAGATTTTCACCCAACTTGTGATTTACCTTCTTTGATGTATTAAAATTTTCTTGGAACCCTATAAATGGGGTTTATAGGTAGGGAGACCATATAGATGCCTTTATTTTAATTATTCTAGAAATTTCGTCTTTCCTCCATAATTAGGGTATGTTGTTTGCAAAATTTTATTTCAGTAGTGTGTCCACTTTCCTTGCAACATAGAATAGGTTGCTTTGATTTCACCAGTAGATAAAATATTATACCTTTATTAATTACATTTAGCCTAGGTTTTCATGTTATCCTTCATTTCCTTCCATTTCATTTTTTCATATAGCATATAAAAAATTTGTCTTTGTACGACTAGATTTCACTTCAATACCTCCACCTCCATAAAATTCAGCAAAAGGGAATAGATAGTTAGCGTTGAACATATAGTTCCAACCCATATTAATTTTGTATAAACCTTAGGTTGAAAATTAAATCCAAGACCCTTGGGAGCTGGACCATAGTTACTACAATACTAAGGGCCATCTAAGAGTTCTAGAACAAGTAATTTGAAAATTTTTGTAAGAAGTTTGGAATAACATGGTAGAAGACTACTCCATCCACACCTCAGAAAAATGGAGTTGCATAAAGGATGAATAGGATGTTGATGGAAAAAACAAGGATAATTCTCAGTGGTGTTGGGTTAGGATAGGATTTTTGGGAAGAGGTAGTGGATACTACATGTTACCTAGTTAATATAACACTTTCATCAGTGTTGGAGGATAATACTACACATGAGGTATCGACTTGTAATAAATCCTTTCTCTCACATATCAAAGTATTTGTTTGTGATGCATATGTACATTTTCCAAAGGAGAAAAGAACCAAGTTGGATAGTAAATCTAAAAAATGCATCTTTATTTGGTATAAATATGGTTTAAAGGGTTACAAGTTTGGAACCTAGAAACAAGGAATTTTGTGCACATTTGATATGTGGTAGTTGGAGAAGTGAAGGAAGTTTGAAGTGTGAAATGGTGTGTACCATACCAAACATTGCAAATGCAGAGGGAGTATTGAGAATTTTTATGTCAAAACCCTCTTTATTGTTGTGCAGAGCATGTACAACATGTTGATAGGATATTGACATTATAGGAAGAGCAACAACTATATATAAATCCTTCCAAGTGTGCCTTTGGGGTTCAATAAGAGGAATATTAGGGTCATATTATATTGCATGATGGTGTAAAGTTATATCCTAACTGCTAGCCTCCACAACGTCCCAAGGCTGATGAATGGATGCTGACGGAGGTCACCTCAAACTAAGCTTTCAGTTTGGTAGCCCTACCAAACCAGATAGGTGTCTCTCTATAAGATCACAACCAAAGGATTTAACTGGATGAGGAGTATATTTTAGGCTAGTTAGGTTAGCTCTAGGGTTTTTAAATTTTGATAGTTTTACTATTGGATCAGGGAAGAAAACCAAGTAGCTAGGTCAAATGTATCAAAGGGGTACAACTAAAAATATATAAAGGAGCAAGGTAGTAATGCTTTAGTGATGGGCTTAGGGTTTTGTCAATGTAGTGTAGGGTTTAAAAGAGTGGAGAGGATCTTAAAGAGCATGCATCATTAATTTATTAAAACTGAATTAAATAAACATGAAATGATGTTCCCAAACAAAACAAAGCCACGAAAGAATTCTTCTTATCAGATCACTGAGGAAATCAAGGCATGGAAATATAATATATATATCATTTATAAAAAACTATAACAAATAAAATAAAAAAACCATCAAAAGCTCACTGCACATGAATTCCTAGATAACAGTTGCAACTATTCCTCTGAATTTTTGAATAAAAGCTGAAGCACAAGCTACAATGGTCTCAAACCTCTGATGTCCAACCATTAAAATGAATAATAAAGTCATAAATATAAACAAAAATCCATTTCTCCTCTCTCAGGGGTTGAATCCTAGTGTTGAGGAACTGATGACATGATTCTCTCACCTAAAACCTAAAGACTAGGGATGTTAACCAACCTCTCCCCAAGATAGAAAAAATGGATACCTTTGACCAAAAAAGACTTTACAAGAATGTATCTACCTCATGTTTACTATATATAGCATATTTAAACATGTTTACATCATCAAAAACATCAAAAGTGATAATTTACATCAATGGAGGTTGAAACTAGACCAAGTCAATAGAGAAAATTGACCAACGGGCAAAAATGCAGCGTGCCTGGAGAAAACGCAATGTGCTTGGGAAAAGTGACTTTTGGAGGCCTTCCCAAGGTCCAAATGTTGATATTAAAGTTGTTGGATATATATCTTCATGTTGGCTACAAAAAATGGTGCTCAAGCACTGAAAATGACTGATTCTAGCCCCTTGAAACTTCATTCTCCCACAGTCACTCCTAAAACGCAGCAGGTTGTTCAAAAAGAGGGCAGAAAGGTGGTTTTTGAGAGGATTTTGGCCCTTTTCACTTGCTAGATCTTGCTAAAAATCTGATCCTAGGATCTATATGTGGTGTAAAACTCATAATAAATCCAAAAAGGTAAACATTTTTTCATTTGGTGGCTCCCATAAAAAGCACAGCGTGGCCCACGCTGCGTTTTTGACCCTATGAATGTGTCAAAAACGGTGAAAAACTCCAAATTTGAAAAAATTTCCAAAAACTCTCAAAATTTGCTCAAAATTTCACCAAACATGATCCATGATGAATTGAGATAGAATTCCAAGCCATGAGGGAAGTATCATCTAGCAAATTCAACTTTCTCTTCCCCTCTTATTCCATTAGGGTTTCTTTGAGTTTTTCCTTCAATTCTTTGATTTTTTCTTGAGACACTTAATTTCTCCTGTAGTAGTGCATTTCCATGTGTCTATCAATTTTATTGTCTGCATTGGCCTTCTTAGGTAGATTTTCGAAATTTCCATTGACTCTATCTAGCTAATACTCCCTGTCCTGTTCAATTTCTCTCAAAATGAGCTCATCCACTGTCATGTGTGTTTTTGGTGGAGATACTTATTTTTGTTGGTGCAGTGCCTTTTTTAGGCCTCTAACTTCTAAACTTTTATTCATGTTCATCAAAGTCATCAATGTCAACTACAACTTTTCCCTTTACATCCTCCTTGCTAGCATCAACCTTATGTCTATGGAAGAGAAGTTGGTTTACCTTCAATTGCATGTTCTCCTGCTCAAGAAATGAAATCATGAAGTTGGCCTGGGAAAAGCTATCCTTAAGCTCTCTGATCTCAGCATATTTCTCCTTGATAACCTGCTTTGCTAATTTGTGTTCTTCATCCACCTCCAAATCTGCCATGTCAGTATCAAAATGGACAGGCTCCTTGTGTTGTGATGGTGATCTATGTCCTACTGATGTAGGCTTGGCCCCTTCCACAATTTTTGGAGAAAACACAAGCCTCCTACCTCTCTGATATGTCTAAGTCACCTCAACCATAGGTGCCCTCTTGAATGAAACTCTTCTATTTTATCCATTCTCTCTTTGTATGGATGGTGATGATGGTGTGGTTGATGATGTATCTGGGCTAGTTGGCTGACTGGTGGGAGGAAAAAAAACATTTGACTGAATGGAGGTATTCCAAGTGATATTATTCTCTACAAGCTGGTGCACAACAATTATTCTTATGAGGGCATGGTGAAATATGCTAGCCTCATGGTGACTCTATCTATGTTGCACCTTTTCTGACATTTTTACCAAACTCTTGTACAGGTAGTAGGATAGGTTAAGAGGTTTTGCCCCTGTGAAGTGCATGAGAAATCTAACATGGTACTTGTACAATCTAGAAAATCTGCCCTCACATGTAAAGTACTTCATAATGACCCTCATCAATGGAGTAAACCTATCCAACAGTTGACCAAAAGGAAATACTTTCTTAATGGCATCTTTGCAGTGACCTTTGATGAATGATTTGTAGTTTTTCACATCAAGATCAAGGCTCTTAAACCATTTTTCAACACTATTAGGTATCCCTGTGGCTATATCTATGGCTTCAGTTGAGATTTTGAAGCTCGCCCCTGCAATTATGACCTTGTCTCCTCTAATATTAGTGGCAAACAAGCTTGTTAGCTTGGCATGGTATTTGACTGTTTGAACTTGCTCACAAAATATCATACAAAAAAAAATTTGAAAGCACTTCTTGGAAAGTGGAGATGACATCATCTCATGTGTGTTGATTGGTTCATATCTTGACATGTGGCCTCCCTTGTTATAGGGTCTCTTTTCTCCTTCCATATTTCACAATTTACAAGGTAAACCCTAGTGGGAAAAAACAAGGGTAGTGAGTGATGGGAAGGGATGAAGGGTTTAGGGAAGGGGTATGAGGATGGGAAAATTTATGGAAGTGGGAAGGGGTTTTAGGAATCTATGGGAAGTGGATGGGGGGTGAAAAAGGTATAGGGGATGGGCTAGGGAAATTTAACACAGTCCAAACCCTAAAATCTTTCCACAACACAGCGTAGAGGTAGGGTTTGGTGTTTGGGACTTGGAAAATGGTAATAGGGGAATGAAAAGGTTATTGGATTTGTATTTGAGTGTGAGGGAGGGTGTCGTATTCTAGGGATATGGATTTACACCATGAAAATGTGAAAAAAAAGCCCCACCCACAAAAACGCAACGTGGGGGCTAAATGGAGAATCGCACAACCAAAACAAGGAAAGAAATTGATAGGAGGTGTGCCAAGCCTTAAAATTACTTGTATAACATTGTTGGAGACTTGAATTTCCCTGGAGAATCCTTTGAAGCTTAATTTTTGACTGAGAGAAGGAAAACACAGCGTAGGAGAGAAAACACAGCGTGTTAGTGAAAGCGCGACGTGGAAGCTCCAAAACACAACGCAGCACCTTGAAATCACTTCTCTAGAGTCTTATTTTAAGTTGAGAGTGATGAGGTTGTATTTGTAAGTGAGTGAGAGATTTTATCAATGCAATTAATGAGATAGATGAGTTTTTATGGTCCTTTATAGCCTTTTGGGTTCTTTTTCTTCATTGAGGTGTGGTGGCCCACCAAGTGCATTTCACTTATGCTTTGGAAAACTATGCAGCTTTGAACATTAGGAACTTATTACATCATAATTGAATAAAATTACATATGAAACAAAATTTATTGAGCAAATCCATACTACAACTCCTTCATTTTCCAGTTTTATTCATGAAATGATGGATTTTAGGGACTTGAACCCTAATGACCTAATGGTGACACTGAGCTAAATGAGAACAATGGTGACCTGACTGAAATGAATATGAATACCTTGGAATGATGACTCATCCAACTGAGAGATGGTAATGGCCACCAGGTGAATTTTTTTTGGAAGGAGCAGTAATAGTCCTAGAACACTAGCCAGTGACCAAATATTTATTTGAAGACCTACTGAAACCATCAAAATTTTACTCAACACCCTAATAAAATTTTTGAAAGAGCCCATTTGATCACTAGTGACAGACAGAACTGACTGACACTAACATTGGCTCCAACCGGGGATGGTAGCTCCTTGGAGGTGTCAAGAACACCGTAGAACAAGTAGCCTGATCCATTGGGCATGGAATCGAAAAGACTAGACTCGGAACATAAAACCAACTGAAAAACTGAACTGAAACTGACTGGAAAAAAAGCTTATTGTACTTAGAAATCAGTAGTCAATCATGGAAACTTTATGGGCTTCACTTCGGGCTCCAAGCTTCGATGATTAACTCCTTCACACTTCGGCAGAAAAGTAAAATGATATATACAATGGTAGTGAGAAATATCAGATATCTGATCAAAATAAGTAGTGCTTGAGAAGCCTACCATTGACTGGTCCTCCTCCACAATCTTGCCCATTCATTTCCTCCAACAAGTAAGCATGTTTTCCTCTTGAAGCTGAAACCTTGTATGGTCCTTTCCATAAGTTCTCGAACTTACCGTGTTTCCATTTATCTTCATTTCGAGCATCCCAAGGGAGGACTACATCACCAATGCTGAAATCATCTTCCTTTGTCTTGCGATCATAAAATTTCTTGATTCTTTCTTGAAGCTTTGAAATGTTTTGAAACACATCCTCCCTATTTTTTTTCAAATGGATCATCTAATTTATCTGATGCTAAACATTATTCGGTTCACTGCCAATTTCCTGCAACATCTTCATGACTGGAACAATGAGAGAAGTAGGAAATATTGTATCAACCCCATACACTACCTCAAAATGCGACATGCCTATGGACTTCTTATTACTTACTTTTTCTGCCCACGAGGCATTGATGAGTTTCTTATGCCAATTTTTCTTGTTTGCTTCCAACATCTTCTTCATAATGTTGACCAAGGACTTATTCGAAGATTCTGCCAAACCATTACCTTGTGGGTAGTATGCAGTCAAATGAGCTAATGTGATATTTTAATTCTCACAAAATTCCACATATTTTTGGATTTGAATGCAGTTTTTTTATTTGTGATGATATTCTGTGGACAAGAAAATCTGGACAAGATATTAGATTCCAAAAATTGAATAATAACCAAATCAGTTGCTTTCCTAGTTGGGATTGCCTCAATCCACTTTGTAAAATAATTTGTAGCTGTCAAGATCCACTTGTGATGAGAGGATGATTAAGGATTGATCTCACCTATGAAATCAATACCCCATTGTTGAAATGGTGCCTAGACTGATATGGGTTGCAAAGGCAGCAGGAGTAGCTTCCTCTTTCCTTAGAAAACTTGACATTCGTGATAGCTTGTCACGGTCTTATACACATCATCAAAAAGAGTGGGCCAATAGAAACCAACCCTTAAGACTTTGTTTGTTGTGATCTTCCAATATAAATGGCTGCCACAATCACCCTTATGGAACTCACTCATCACTTCCTTCGCTTCACTTTCGATGAGACAATTCTCCAAGCCACCTCCTAGATCTTTCCAATATAACCCACTATCTAAAATACAATACTTAGAAGCTTTTAATTTCAATGATCTAACTATGCTTTTAGAAACACCCACCATATTATTTAATTGTTGCAGAACATAAACTATATCAACATACCAAGGTGATGAGAGAAAAATTTGAGATACTTATGTCATTGATTCATCAACTTCTTCATCTGAAAGTCCAGAAATAAAATTTATATCCAGCACATGTAGATTTGATTCCGCCATCATATTTTCTAAACCCTACCCCTTAATCAACTTTTTCAGCTTGATCTCAAAATCATACTCAAGCATGGCTGGAATCCATTTTCTTCGCCTCCCTTCTGGATTTGTTTGCATCAACACATATTTTATCGCTGCATTTGGAACATAGGCTAGGATGTGAGAATGTAAAATGTATACCCAGAAATATTTCAGCGCTTTCACCAAGGCTAAGGCTTGCTTCTCAATTATGTTATATCTTAGTGCTGCATATCTTATGGTTCGACTAAAAAATGCAATTGGTTGCTCTGTCTTGGAATCTTTTTTTTGCATTAGTATGGTATCCAACGAGTGCTCAGAAGCCAATGAAAACATTATGAAATCTAAAGTATAATCAAGGTTTATCAATATGGGAGCACATGTTAAAGAAAATTTTACTGAATCAAATGACTTCTTTTCATTTTTGACCATCTTACCTCGCTTTCCTTCTTCAGCATATCGGTCATATCTCTAAGGTGCTCAGCGAGATTGGGAATTAAGCTCCTCAAAAATTTTATCTTTCCATGGAACGACTGAATCTAATTCTTGTTCCATGGGAAATCTAATTGTTGAATTTCTTCGATCCTGGAGGGATCAAAATGAATACCTTCCTTTGAAATAATGTGCCCAAGTAATTTACCTTCCTCCATGGAATATAAACTTTTTTTCGGATTCAGCGAGATGCCGAATTTTATGCATTTCTAAAATACTATCCTCAAATGGTGCAAGTGCTCATCATATGACTGTGAAAAGACCGTGAAATCATCAAGGTAAACTACAAGAAACACATCCTTCTCATTTGAGAAAGCGATGTCCATAGCCCGCTAAAATGTATCCCCTTCATTCTTGAGCCCAAATGGAATTTTGGCGTACATGAAGGTACCCCATGGCGTGGTGAATGTTTTCTTCTCTTGGTCATCTTCTTGCACCAAGATCTAGTTGTATCATGAATATTCGTCAAGAAGTGACATCATTGAAGCTCCAACAACCCTCTGCAAGATGTGATCCATATTTGGCAAAGGATAATTGTCCTTTAATGACACCTTGTTGAGATTTCTGAAATCAATGCACATACAAATCACTCCTATCTTCTTTCTAACCATCACAAGATTAGACATCCAATATGAAAATAAAATACGAACTATGACACTAGCTTTGTAAAGTTGGCTTACCTCTTTTTCGATCGATGGCAAAAGATTGGGATTGATTCTCCTCAACTTCTGGTGGAAAGGCTTTATATCCGGCTTGATTGGGATGGTGTGTTGGATGATATTTTTGTTGTACACCTTAAGATCTAAATATTCCCAAGAAAACATATCAGAAAATTATTTCAAGAGAGCTGTGTATTTACCTTTCAACTCAGGGGACAAAGATCTTGATAGCTTGACCATCTTGGGTTTCTCCGTTGTACCAATGTTCACATCTTCGACACATGCTTCTGTAGGAACCATCACGGGCTTTTTGGCCACATCATCATGATCAAAAAAATCTTCCAAAGGCACTAAAACTCGTGGAATATTTTTTTCTTTCAACTGCAGCACCTCAAATTCAACAACCTCATTTACTTGTTCATCTTCATTGTACACTTCATCCATGCGAGAGTTAGCAAACTCTTCTTCCATCAGCAAAAAATTATTAACTTGTTTGTCATCCCAAAATACTTTCTAATATCTGAGATTTTTAGGGACAATCGGGCAATGATTCACATGAATTTCAAAATTATTAGTGGGATGAATGAGAATCTTAAAATTACTAGTCGTTGTGGTAAGTGAATCAACCATGAAATTTTGACTTCTAGGAATCAAAGACAAATTATATTCTGGAAAAGTTTTCAAAACATCAAGAATAGCATTACGATAATCTCTCATCCTAGGATGTTTGGCTTGGTACTCCCCGTTTACCTTATTTATCACCAACTCAGAGTCGCTATATACTGTGATTCTTTTCGCGCCTAGCCTTTTCAAAATTCAGAGACCGGCAATCAAGGCCTCATATGTTGCTTCGTTGTTAGAGAAATCAAATGCTAGATTGTAGGAACATAAAATTACATTCCTTAGGAATTTTTCTAACTAATGTATAGGGCTACAGATCCATATTCTGATTCCATCTCCATATTTCCGTAAAGCACCATCAAAATCCATGGTCCAAAGACCTTCCTCATCATCAGGAAACTAAAATTCTGCGGGCTGAAATTCTTCTTCTTTCTGATTGGTTGTCTCAATATGATATTTACCTTTCTCTAAATCAACTAATCCCTGTTGTGACTCTTCTGTATTTTTCTCTGAATTTTTTTGCTACAAGTTTTCTAAATTCCAATTTCCATTTTCTTCTTTCAAGACAGCTTGTACACTATTTTTTAACTCTGAAATTTCTTCACCTTCTATAAGCTGAATATCTAAATCATCAGTACCACTATAATTATACAATATAAATGATTCTAAATTAGTATGTATAGAGTGAATCGGGTGATTCTTAGGCTTGTCCTTACTAGTGATCATGTACTTCATTTTCACCTCTCGGTATAGCTTCCTAATCTGGCCAAATACCGGAATTGTCGCATATGAAAAATCAAGTTGTAAAGTACCTCTCAATTTGGCTCCCCAAGAAAGTGAAAGCAACATGCCATACCTTGGAGGTATTTCAACAACTACCACATACATCAATACATTTTTAGCGGGAATTTGATCTAAGGAAACAACGAAGTCTTTGATAAGACCAAGGCAACAGACTCTACCGAAATCAAAGGAATAGATGTCATGATATGATTGGGCTATGTCCAACCCCAACTTATCCATGATAGTTTTTAGCATTAAATTATTTGAAACCCCAGAATCCAGCATGCCATTATGGAGAATGTAATCATGGACCCTCAAACTAAGATAAAAGGGAGGGACCTCACTATCATCAAGGTTTCCATCTACGGCTGGACCAAAAAGAAGTTCGGGATGGTCATCATTGACATTGACCATGTCTGAAATGTGGTTTACTTCCAAAATTTTGGAAATTTGAGATTTATATCTATCATTTTTAAAATTTCAATGAGAGGAATAAACACCTTTAACTTAGAAATTTCACTCTCTAAGCTAAACAAGTTGGATTTTTTTTCTACCTCTTTCATGATGTTATCCCGCTTTTCAGGTTTCTCTTTTGTTGGGCTTTCCTTCCTTTGCGCTTCTTTATCCTTCTTCAATGTACTTGTATATGCCTCATTGTTCTTGCTCTGATTTATGGAAGCGGGCTCCTTCTCCTTATTTTGACTAGCATGAGGAGTTTGTTTGGGCTGAGTATATTTTTGCTGAGTTGTCCTATTTTGAGCTGGAGTGATAGGAACATCTCGGTTTCTCAATGTGTGATGCCTTTGTTGTGCGCTGAGAGAATTTAGATACCCCCTTTGATAGTCATTTCATTGGACTGCCAACCCATCATCATTTGCAATGACAAGTTCATGATCATCTTGCACACAAGTTTCTTCGATATACTTGTTAGTGTTAGTCTAGTCATACTGCCATCCGTGATCAAAACTGCTCTTTTGCATTTTCATATTAGGTGTCTCATACCAAATAAATTTCACCATTCCGCTAGGTCATGGATTCATTGATGGTAGTAATTTTTCATCAGTTTTCCCTCATGTGAAACTTGTTGATTCTCCTTTGTTTGGTCATTAGTCACTTTCATTCTCAAAATCATGTCAGTGGGTCATAGGATGGGTCTCATTAGTTTCTAGGGTCTCACCATGGTCAAATTAATGAGTCAAATGTCAATAATATCAGCAAGGTCATGAGGAAGTCAAATAAACTCAAAGTCATAGCACCTGGAAGATCAAAGAGATATTTTATTCAGTTTGATGTAATTTTCACCTCAAAACCATGTTTTGAGGTGAAAACGTGAGGCTTTGCCTTTATTATCATTTATTATGTAATTTTATGTCAGCATATGTAATAAGTCACAATTCAGAAGCTGCCATCTCCACAAAGTCACCGCCCTGCCCTTCAGAGAAGTTTTCTGCAGCATTTTCAGCACCAAGTCATGTTCCAAGTAGATTTAGCAAAAAGAGCCCGGAAAGAGCTTTCCAACAGTATACTGCACTCTCAAAACTGACTTCTGGATTGAAATTTATGCCTAAGTGAAGTAAAAGTCCTCTATATCCTCAAGCTTCCCCTATTTCCCATTTTCCCCTAAAATTTGTTTTATTAAAGTTTAGTATTTTCTTTATAAATCCTTTTTTCCCCCTCCGATGGCCAAATCGTATTATTTAAATACATATGCAATTTATTCAAAAACCACTTCCCCACCATTATCCCTAAACTTTATAATAAAGTTTATGTTATACATATAAATTCCCCACCGATCATAACCACTTCCCCTCCATGCATAGAACTCTATAATAAAAAAGGGTTCTATATTATATAGCCCCCACCATTTTAAACTACTTACCCTTTCATGAACCCTTAAACTTTATAACAAAGTTTAAGTTTTATATTATAAATCCTCACCGATCCATAATCCTTTCCCGATCTGAAAATCACAATCGCAACATTTCAATTGTGTTTTATGATTCACCCTTTATTAAAACTCCGATGCGATCGCGTTAAGTCCCGCCGATCGCACCCCCGATCCAATCGCTCTGATTGATCGCATCACAAATTTTTATAAGTGTGCCCCGATTGTATATTGCCGATGGAAAACCCCCGATTGACACCTTCCAATTATTCCTCAGCCGTCGATCCCCCAATCCCATTCGACGGCCCATATGCGATCGGGCCCGTCGCAATCGACGATTCTTCATGCGACTTCCCCTCCACTCTCCTCCAATCTCCGATGCCGATTCACTTCGGGCCCACCACATTATATCTTCTCTCTTTCATATAAAAAGCCTTCATCCCTTTGTATAAAGTGAAAAAATAATTTATGTTTATTTTCAAAGGGATTTCCCCCGCTCCCTTTCACATTACCCATCGGGCCTTGCCAAATCACATCGGAAGTTTTGGTTTTCATTTCAAATGACACCCTCCCCATTCCCTGATCGCCAATTGGTGATGGCACTATCACAAAAAGCATATTACCATGTTTTATTATATATCGCCTCCCATCCGATCCTGATTGCGATTATAACGCGGATCTCGCCTCCTTCCCTTCCGTTTTCCCATTCAAAACAAATTTTTCCCTTCACGAAGGTGTAATTTCATTGCATTCCTATTTTCGAAAGTATTTTATAAAGTCAGTTTTCTTCAAAAAGAATAAAGGAAAGCAAAGGAAACAATCAAAGGCCAAGAAGCTTATTTAAAACAGAGAGTTACAGCAGCAACAAAGTAGGAAATCTGTTTTCGGATTGCCTATTTTTCTTTTATCCAGCATAACAACGAAATCTCCAAGTGGTCAAATGTAATGTTGTCCCTTATTTTCAGGGGCAGATTGTTGTATTTCTTTTCTATCATTGTACTTCAGTTTTTGAGCTGTCAGAACAGCTCCCTTTTTCTGTGGATCCATGTTCCCACATTTTAGCTTATTTATTGTAATTGTAAATCATGGGTCTGCAGTCTGTAATTCAACAGTAGGGGAATAGTGTGGAAGAACATTTTGCGCTCCATTGTACTGTTTGATAGGGAATTAATAAAGTGATGCAGCTCTGATTTGTGGGATCCATGTGGTATGAGATTTAGTATTTGTTTCTCTCCTTTGTTTCATATGTAAATTTTTATATGTTCCATTCATCCATAAACATTTCTTTTGAATGCTTTCAAGATAGAAAGGTAGGATCCATTTTTATGCCCTGCCTTGGGAAAACATTCGTACTTTGTTTTTTTATTTTGTTTGAAAGGGATCCATTTATTGTGCCCTTTTCAGCTCCTCACCAGTCTTTCCATCCCATCCTTATTTAATTTTAATTGCTAAATTTTCCTACCTATCTTGCCCCATGAAATACCCTGTGTCCTGATTTAATCCCCAGTTTCAACTGTCCCATTTTTGTCCCACACATCCCTGAAAATTCATTCATTTTTTCAAAATTCTTTCATATCATTATACCTAGCCTAATATCAAATCATTATTGCACTTTATTGAATATCCTTTCACGGAGAGAGCCCTCTCCTGTCCTTGTAGGGCTAGCTACAAGTCTAAGCGTGGTTTAGTTTTTACCCTATTTTGCCCTTTTCAGCTTGGGGTCCAGATCAGGTGCTAACATCTCTGGCGACCATACTGGGGAAGTTTTAGGTATAAAGTTAGATCACCCCAGTAAGTATTCCTCTTGTAAATTCCTCAGCTCGAGAAAATAATTTTCAGAGTCTATTAGGCTGAAACAGAATTTTTGTACAGTAGAATATTTGCACACACTGGCTTCAAGAAGATACACCAGGGCTAATCCAGATCCAAATCCTCCCCCCGTGTTTGAAAATCCAAATCTTATCCCAAGAATTGTCAAAAGACAAGAAGGATCATTAAGTCCCAGACCTATCTTTAGATCCTATACTTGGCCCAGTGAGTGGTTTTTTGTAGAAGATCTTTCCTTTGATGAGAATTTTGAGCTTTCTTTATTTAGGAATAAGTTTGAAACCGGCATTGATGATACAATTTTAGATACTGAGTTCCTTGTAGATATTGAAGTCCAAAGAGAAAATTCATCTATTAACGACTACATTTTTAATTCTCCTCAGTCCATCACTGTAACTAATATTCTTGAGCCTTTAGAATCATCAGGAACAACCTTTCCTCCTCCCAATTCATCAGCATTCCCATCAGTCAATTCCCATTTGTCATCTCCTCCATCAACACCTCCCTTAAATCATACAAATCCTGTTGTAAATCCACCTAGAGCCATGGCTGCCCGGTATGCACCCCTGGTTCTGCCTTAGGTTCTCAATGATATGCCTGCTGACTATCAAAGAAAAATTCCTATATTTGATGCCACTCAGAGCATTACAGCCCAATAGCACGTTGATAAAATGAATGACTTTTTTTTATTTACATGAGGTAGAAGCAGAGAATGTAACAACCAGGCTGTTTGTTCAAAGCTTCAGAGGTGAAGTCATAAAGTGGTTTAGAGCCTTACCACCAGGCACAATTCACACTTTACAAGAGTTGCACACATAGATTTTAGACCGGTGGGAGGTGTTAGCCACCTATGAAATTTTTGGCAAGAAAACAGGTGCCTATATTGTTTATGAGCCTTCAAGAGATACCTTTCCCATGAAAATATCTCATCTTTGAAGCCTCTGTGTGTCCACTACCTTTTTAAAGATCCTAACTGTTGTATCCATCCCAAAAAGTCTCACTGATTGCAAAAAAATTGTGCTCCAAAAGGCCTTCATTTGTCCCTTGTACCCCTGCGTAATTCTTCATTTCATCCATTTTTCCCCTTTTTTCAAAGCCTCCCTTTCACCCCAAAAATCCCCCCCTTAGTCCTCCAAAATCATCCCAAAATCCCCTCTAAATCCTACACATACCCTTGGTTTCGTTTATTTTTCCTTTTTTTTTTCTTATCGTTACCCTTTATTGGTCTTAAAATGCACTGAAAATGGGTCAAAAACCCACTTTCCACCTTATGACAGGTTTAGCCCCTCTCGGCTTTAGCCCCGCAACCATTTTCCCCATGTGACCCAATGCCAAGACCGAGCCCCAAGGCAAAGGGCGCTTATCTCATTTGGGTGACGAGAGCAGTTTTAAACATCAATCTGTACAGATCGGACGGTCCTTGTTAACTTCACAGCGTCCGTGTGTTCCCCTCTTCCATCGCCCCGATCGCACATCCACCGTCCATCAGTCCGCGAAATCAATGGTCCATATTTCATCTGCTTAGTGGTCCCTGCACCATGCTCGTTCATAACCCGCTGGTTTCCCTCGCACCGCCTTCGGGTGGAGGGTGGTAATTTTCATGTCAGAGTGATTCCACTCATCAAACGACGCGTGTCTTGGGCACCATTTGAAAACTGCTCCCCCATCGCGCATCAAAGTTCGTCCACAGATCCGGCGCGATATGCACATGAGCCGTCCGATCTGGGGTGATCCATCCGACGGTTGTCACTCCACGAAGATGCACGGAATATATTCCAAGGCAAAAGAACCCCTGGCCCACCGTCTGTCACCCTCCGACTCACTTTTAGCCGTCGATTTCCTCCTGAGATCAGACGGTCCAAATTTAATGCATACCCCACCGCTGATTGATCCTGCCACGTCACCACTCCACGTGTTTCCATAGTATATTCGCCTGTCCCTTTATATATACTCCATTCTAACGTCAAAATTTAAGGTTTGCATTTAATTTCTTAGTCTTGCCACCCTCACTACATCTCTCACTATTCCACGACATTCATCCATAGCATCCTCTGCATTCGTCATCCTTGTCCATGCCGTGCGGTCTTTCCCACATTCATCCATACCACCCTCCCCATGAGTGTTTTTCGTAACGTGTTTCGTGTTTTGCAGGGTTACAGGGAGGCGGAAAACCGCCATGATTCACAGACACTGCTTCAGTGGCAAAAACGCGGAAAAGGACTGTGTGCAGAGTTCGAAATAATGAAGCAAAGCCTGGGAAGGTGGTTCATATGACCTCCATTTAAAGAACAGGGTTGAAACTCTGTAAAACCTCCCCAGAGCCATTAAAGCGCAGTTTTCATTGATAAAGACAGAAACGGAGCAGCAAAAGAGTATCGATGCAAAAGCAAAGTGTTTAGGCCCTGTCATGGAAGATTTTGAGGCTTAATCCAATGATTTGAAGGCAGATGTACCAAATCGAAGACATCACGGATCACACAGAATTTCCAGTGCATAGAAAACGATAGTACCAAGTTTTCACATCAACAGAACATTCTTTCCACAAAGGACGAGGTGCCCATACTATCTTTATTCCATACCGTGTTCCTGAGAAAATCCCAACCCTGACAATAGTCCGATGCTATCAGAGCATTTTTTTCACAGTATGGCAGACCCTAGCACCATTATTCTACCTTTTTGTTTAATTCACCAGAAGTATTACAGAAGTGTTGCAGCCAAAGTACATCAAAGACATACCTGGAGTAAATGGAAGTCTGACAAAGATCACTCTTTCACCCAAAGAGTGCCATAGATAAATGCGTAGAATTTAAGAAGAATGGGCTTCGGCCCTCTTTCTTTTCTAAGTTTTAATGCTTCATTTAGTCTTTCACCTACCTCCTCTACCCTCTTTAGCTATAAAATTCATGAAGGAACTCATTATAAAGGTTGTTGTTGATCAGTTATTAGAAAATTACAAGCTGTTTCTTTTGAGACATGGTCTTTGTGTAAAGTTGTAAGACAGGCTGAGGAAGATGTTTTCAGATTGAATACCCAGCTATTGGTAATGTTGTACTTGAATGGTATTTCTCTTTAATATGACAAGCACATTTCTTTGGATCCTGATCTAAAGCAGTGGTGATGTTTTTCTATCTCTGTATTTGTTTTTAACTTGCAGTCCATTTCATTTCATTTCTACTGGCTCGCATGAGAAATCTGGCATAGGATTTACCCTTGTTAGGTACCCTCTGTTTCTGCTCTCCTTGCCTTTAATGTTTTCCACTAAATGTGTTATCTAAGGGTTGATTCTAGTCAATTTAACCAGTGTAGTGGATGTCATTGCCTGCTAGCTAATGTATGAATTACTGGATCTGTTTCTTAGATGTTCTTGTTTGGATTTAATTGAATGAATTGGGAACACTGGGAGGTCTAGAAATCTGTCTCTATCTCACTAGGATCCTTTTCAATTAATTGAACCTTTCTAAGATCCCTCAAGCTAGAGGTCGAAGCACTGAGAGTTCAAAGTCTTTCACTGATCTCAGGTCTTTAACTTCGTGTTTTGAATCTTTAATGTTCCTTGTCTGAAGAGTTTACCTTTTAGGTTTTAGATCACAGTTGGTCCAATGGCATGCCCTGTCCCTGGATCTGATTTCTGAAAGGTCACCTTGGAGGTTTCCTTTCCTTTACCTTCTTTCTGCCATTTCATATCACACTATCATCTTTAAGATCCAATGCTTTAGATGACTAGCCCAACTGAAAGCCTACACATTAAACAGAAAGTAAACCCTTTCCTGACTCCATTGCCTAATGGTCTTGAATGTTCCCTGGAGTATCTCTCCTTTGCCTAAAATCTTCTTTGCTCATCCATGTCTTATATTGAGCCCTTCTTTCCTGATTCCCAGCAACCAAATATATAATCAAACAAACAAACCGAGCCTTATAACTAGCCTAATATCTTAACACTGAGCTTCAAAGACATAAAACCTTTGCTTATATAGAGAGATCCCTCTCTGGACCCAGGAGGGCTAGATCCTGAGGTCTGAAAGTGGTTTTGATGTTGTCTCATCTTTTGGTCTTTCCAATCTGGCCAAAACATGGGAACCCCAACATAATGGCGACTTCGCTGGGGAACTTCTGAGTATTTTCCACCTTACTACATCACAAGAGCCTCAGAACACCTAGAAACTCTGGTTAGGTTGGTAGTGAAACACTTCCATTTGCGATTCACTTTCTACACCATTTGTTGTGTTTCTCCCACACTCTTAGACAGGGTCTGGAAAGGGCCAGGTAGCCTCCAGATCTCACACTCTTTCAGAGGTGACATATCTGGTAAAATCCCTCCCAGTCAATATCTGGTTAGATTTTGCTGTGTTTTCAGGATATCCTTGGAGAGGGATATCTCATAAGCACTACGGTGGACAGTGTACCCTCCAGAAGCATCTGAAACCCTCCACCTGGCGACTCCATAATTCCTAAATGATTAAAAGACTCCACTGGTGATCAGTAGGCCTGCTAATTAGCTTAGTTCACATAAGACTCCACTGGGAGACCAGAGCCCATTACAACATCAACCACAGTAGAAGTAACAATCAGGGTTAGGCTCCTTGGCTGAAAACAACATTCTGGCTCCAAGAACCATTCACACAAGAGCTTATCCCAACCCAAACCCACCTGACATAGTTGATAACTGAAAGCATCCTCAAGAGATCTTCGGCACCTATAAGACCAACTATTTCAAGCTACATCCATAGAGCTAACTCTACACCAGAAGACTTTACAGCTCTATTAGACCCACATTTTTACCTAGACCTACCAAACAGCCTACCAAGAACTAGGTCACTCAGTGTTCTAGACTAGCCAGACCTCGGGATTCCCGGTTCACCATCTCATAGTGGTCAGCACATTAGGGACAGAGATACACCCCCATCTACACCCCCTGATATTCACTTCCTGCAAAACTTGGGGCTCCGCCACCCTAAGTCCGCTCAACAGTCTTCTGCTGGTCATAATATCCCTGTCATCCATATACCTGCAGCTAAATTTAACCCTTTACCCTATCAAAACATCATTATGGCAACCTGGTATGCACCTCTGGTCTTACCCCAGCCTCTTGTACCTTTACCCAATGATTATCAATCAAAGATCCCACACTTCACTGCAAAAGAATCCACCACAGCTCAGCACCATGTAGATAGGATGGAGGATTCTTTTGATTACATGGAAATAGATGATGATACAGTCAAAATGAGAATCTTTGCCCAAAGCTTAGGAGGTGATTTGAAGAAATGGTTCAAAGGCCTACCTCCTAATAGTATCCGAGACCTTCTCGCTTTATATCATACCTTCATAGAAAAATGGGAAGTTAAGGCCAACCCTCTCCAAATCTTAGCAGAATACAAGAACCTTAATATAAACGTAGGAGAGAGCATCCATGACTACTCTACAAGGTTTAACAGCGTTTATAATGCTCTTCCTCCACACATGAAACCCCCCTAAGGTTTGGCCCTAGTAAAATACCCTGAAGGCTTTGATGCTGATATGGCCTACCAGCTTAAGGAGAGGGATTACAGCATGTTGGAAGACATGCAAAAGGGACCAGTGAGTGTAGAGGCTAACCTAATCGAGAAAAGGCAAGATTGAGAGCTGAGAAGAGGGTAACATATAGAGATGACACTGCAGCTTCCACATCTGACCCAAATTATGACCGCATATCCAAAAACATGGAAAAGCTACAACAAATGATGGAAAAAATGGTGGTCACAGTTAGTAACCAAAACAGAAATCAAAACCATAACCAGAACCAGAACTTTAGAAGAAACAATACCGCTCCCAAAAAACAAAGAGAATCAGATCAGCAAGTTATTCCCCCATTCCAAGAGAAATTTCTCGATGAAGATGAGGGAATCATAGAAGAGTCTGAGGGAAACACAATAAACATGTTTGAAGTAGAAAACTCAATCTAAAATTGTTCTACAGAAGAAGATCATCCCTCACCCTCATATTGGGATGAGGAAAGGTTAGAATCTGAGGATTACAGGTTAGGATTTGAAGATGCCATCATGCAGGTCAGAGAACAATATGAGCTTAGAAGAAAAAAGAGCCTAGACACTGCCAAACCAAAAGCTTCTGAGCTTACCATCAAGAAAAGGCCTGAGAAAACTTCTAAAGTGATTGCTGAAATTAACAAATCAACAGCTGAGAGTTCTGAGAAGAAAAAATAAAAAGACAACCAAAACACTGATAAACAGAGTCAACCAACTAGCAGCACTAGTGCCGCAGTTAGTGCTCCTGATAATATAGTTCCTAAGCCTATACATAGTGAGAATCAACCCGCTGATTCTAGCACCAAGGTGGTGGCTAACAAAACAGAGTTGAACATTCCAAAGAGTCAGTCCACTTTCAATTTGGAGAGTGAGATTGCAAAAATTAAAATCTCTATCCCACTCTCTGAGCTGGCCGCTCAAGATGTATATAAAGGCCAAATTTTGAAAGCTTTGAACCTAGCTGAAAATAGTGACACTGTCAACCTGAGTGATGATCAACCATCCCTTCTGTTTGGTCCAAATATAGAAGGGAAGTTTCAAGAAGGGGTAATACCCCCTTTCTATATTAGTCTCAACATCCATGATAAGATCCTTCACAATGTGATGCATGATTCTGGAGCATCCCACAACTTAATGCCTAAGGTGGTTATGGAAAGGCTAGGCCTAGAGATAACCCGTCCCTATAAAGACCTCTATTCATTTGACTCTAGCAGAGTAAGATGTCTGGGCCTGATCAAAGACCTGTGCATAAGCCTTACCCAGATTCCAGCAAAATGTATGGTCATGGATGTTGTGGTGGCAGATGTGCCACCTAAGTATGGTATGCTACTGTCAAGGTCCTGGGGAGCCAAGCTGCAGGGTACAATGCAGATGGATGGGGCATATGCCACAATTCTAGTTTTTAGCCAACTTAGAAGACTGTACAGGGAGGCACAAATGAAATTCCTGGTCAGTAGCCCTGAAAATCCTGAAAATTCACCTTTATACTCTGTACACACAGATCTTGACTCCTTCATTCTTTGCAATGATGAATATTTAGAGGAGTCAGGATGCAAAAACAGAGATACGCACAACAGGACAGAGCCCATGGACTTTAACATAATGGCTACTTTAGACTTGGAGGAGAAAGACGTGGAAAACTTTGAACAGTGCACTGAAACAAAAACTCAGGATAAACCAGAAATAGAATGTAGTCAACTGATTAGTCACTCTCCGCAAGCTCATACACCACATCAGGAACGAAACAATGGTAAACCCGAGAACAAACCTTTATGGGAAATGAATTTCGATGGGTCATGCACCAAGAGAACTGCAGGAGCAGGAGTGTGGGTGCATAACACAGAGATTGACTATGCAGAAAGCCATGCATATAACCTGCATTTCAAATGTACAAACAACATCGCAGAATATGAGGCTCTGATCATAGGCTTAAAACTATTGAAGAAATTAGGAGCCCATAGGATAACTGTGCATGGAGACTCTGAGCTGATCATTAGGCAGGTGAATGGTGAATACGCAGCAAAACATCCCAGGTTGAGAGCGTACAGGAATGACGCTATGGATCTATTGAAAACCTTTATAGAATACGATCTGGCGTTTTTCCCTAGAGGTCAGAACGAAATTGCAAATGGACTAGCCTGCATGGATAGTTCGTATCATAAGCCTCCCAATGCCCAATAGATCATCATTCAGACCAAATTCAGACCTGCAGTGCCGGACAATGAAAAATATTGGCAGGTATTTAAGGGCGATAAATAGATTGAAGATTTCCTGGTAGGCAGAGACGAGTTTGAATTTTTTGATTCAGATTCTAAATATGACAGTAGCTGCCTAAGTGAAAAGTCCTCAGATGAGGAAGAACCACCCTGTAACATAGAAATAAACACTTTAAACAAACAGATTGGAAATCCAAACAAAAAATGTAAAAACATAGATAGTGAAGAAGTAGAGGTGTTGCAGACCAAAGATAAGAACATACCTCAAGGTTTGGCACCTTTAGAGGACCTTTTTAACTTTGATGATGTAGAAAAAAAGCCCACTATAGAACATGCAGACTCTGATGTTGAGGAATGCAACATAGGCACTGAAGATAAGCCCAAAATGATTAAACTGGCTAAGTCTTTACCTGCAGAGATGAAAAATAAATACATTGACCTATTCAAAGAATTCATTGATGTGTTTGCTTGGAGCTATGAGGACTTAAGGGGCTATGACACGAACATCATACAGCACAAAATACCTTTGAAAGAGAATCAGAAACCCTTCAGACAAAAACTTCGCAGAATAAACCCAAAACAATTGCCTGTAGTGGAAAAAGAGATTAAGAAGATGTATGAGGTAGGCATAATTGTGCCTGTGAGGTTCTCTGATTGGGTATCAAACCTAGTGGTTGTGAGAAAGAAAACAGGGGATATCAGGATGTGTATTGATTTCAGGAATCTAAATAGAGCCTCACTCAAAGAAAATTACCCTTTTCCAAAAATGGAACATATCCTTTAGAGGGTAGTAGGCTCAAAAAGGATCTCCCTACTAGATGGTTTTTCAGGTTACAACCAAGTTTTAGTAATCCCAGAAGACCAACTCAAAACAGC
The DNA here is from genome assembly GCA_034641835.2 of Pinus albicaulis. Taxonomy (NCBI): domain Eukaryota; kingdom Viridiplantae; phylum Streptophyta; class Pinopsida; order Pinales; family Pinaceae; genus Pinus; species Pinus albicaulis. The sequence goes on along the minus strand of CM076582.1, from coordinate 384,539,963 downwards.
TTTCACCACTCCATGGGGCACTTTTATGTATGTAAAGATGCCCTTTGGACTGATGAATGCTGGTGCAACCTTCCAAAGAGAAATGGACATAGATTTTTTATATGAAATAGGACACTTCATTTTCATCTATCTGGATGACATAATATTCTATTCCAAGACTGAGGAAGAACACCTAGAACACCTAAGAAAAGTGTTTGAAAAATGTATAAGGTTCGGTCTGTCATTGAATCCTAAAAAGACTGTATTTGGGTTGCAAGAAGGCAAGCTTCTTGGCCACATCATATCTGAGAAAGGGATTAGGATAGACCCACAAAGAGTTGAGGGAACACTGAAAATCACACACTCGAGAAATATCAAGGAGTTACAGTCTTTCATTGGGAAAATCAATTTCCTCGGGAGGTTTATTCCCAACTTAGCTGAACACCTTAGGAATATGACTAACATGTTAAAGAAAGGTGTAGGAGTTAAGTGGACTGTTGGGGCTAAGAAATCTTTTGAATCAGTTAAACTTGCACTCACCCAGGCTCCTATCCTAATCAGCCCAGATTTCTCAAAAGATTTCCTGATTTTCTCATTTGCCTCTGAGCATACAATAGTTGCGGTTCTACTGCAGAAAAATCCAGAAGGAATGGAACAACCCATTTCTTTCTTCAGCAAAGCACTCAGGGATGCACCCTTGAAATAAAACATAATGGAAAAATAGGCCTATGCTCTGGTTAATGCCTTAAAGGACTTTAGGGTGTACATACTGCATTCCCACACCATAGCCTATGTACCCAACATAGTGGTTAAAGACATCTTGTCCCAAGACCCAGATGGGAAAAGGGGCATATGGGTTGCTATAATCTTGGAATATTACCTTGAGATAAAACCCACAAAACTGATCAAAGGTCAGGGCTTAGCTCAACTAATGGCTAAATCAAATATGCAAGCCCTTGACATAAACATGATACATGCCTTGGATGAGCAGGAAGGATTTCCCGATCCCACTATTGAGGAGAAATTTCAAAACTCTCCATGGTATTCAGACATTCTCTATGTGCTCACACACCTCAATGCCCCTCCTGAACTGTCGAAGACCAAGTCCAGATTCCTGAAGCTTAAAGCTATAAACTACTGCATAATTAATGAATGCTTATACTGGAAAAGCACAAATGGCCTATTTCTTAAATGTTTGCCTGAGTCTGAAGTAGAAAGGATTAAAAAAGAGTTCCATGAAGGAGAGTGTGGAGGTCACCTGAACTGGAAAGCCACTGCTAACAAAATACTCAGATCTGGCTACTATTGGCCCACACTCTTCAATGACATCCATAAAATGGTAATTGCCTACCACCAATGCCAGATTTTCGAAGGCAAAAGAAAACTCCTCCCCTTACCTCTACAACCCATCACTGTTGAAGGTCCCTTTATGCAATGGGGCCTAGATTTCATAGGAGAAATTCACCCCGCTTCTTCTGCACAACACAAATGGATCTTAACAGTCACAGACTACTTCACTAAGTGGATAGAGGCTATACCTACTAGGAATGCCACAGAGTCAGTCATCATTAGGTTCCTAGAAGGCCATATCCTCTCTCGGTTTGGTTGTCCAAGAAAAACAATCACTGATAATGTTGCTACTTTTGGATCCAAGAAAATGGTTGATTTTTGTCACAGGTATCAAATAGTACTCGGTCATTCAACTTCCTATTACCCTCAAGGCAATGGATTAGCTAAATCATCAAACAAGAGCCTGGTGACTATCATCAAGAAGATGTTGGAAGAGAACAAAAAGTCATGGCATAACAAGTTAGTGCATGATTTGTGGGCTGACAGGCTTACGACAAAGAAATCCATTGGCATGTCACCATATCAGCTTGTCTATGGAACATAAGCAGTGTTTCCTACTAGCCTTGGGGTACCAGTGGTCAAACTTGTTCAAGAGATACAAACAGAAGAAGATAGCATGGTGAGGAGAATAAACCAGACAATTCATCTCTAGCAAACAAGGGAAGAGGTTTATAACAAAGCTGTGAAAGTTCAGGAGAACATAAAGAAGTTGTTTGACAAAATAACTAAGGCTTCTGATTTCAAAATTGGAGACAAAGTTCTGAAGTGGGACTCGAGGAGAGAGGACAAAGGAAATCACGGCAAGTTTGACAGTTTGTGGCAGGTTCCATACATCATCCAAGCCACTGTGGGTCCAAATGCATTTTTTCTACAAGAAACAGATGGTACAGAGTTGTTTGGGGGTCCTGTCAATGGCAGGATGCTCAAGCACTATTACTGCTGATTTCCAATTTCTAGTTTCCATTCCCATTGTACATACCATTGCAGTGTTTTGTTTTCAAGAAAAGAGAAAATGTTTCAAAAAACAGAGAGAAAGAAGAGGTTCAGACATGCTCAAAACATGAACCTCTGAAGTGCAAAAGATTGGCTCTAATATGACCAAAACCTGAGCCAAAGAAAGTAAAGATAGTTGGTTCCAACATGCCCCAAAAATGGAACCAGTAGAGAAGAAAGAAGAATCAGCTCAAACAAGCCCAAAACCAGAGCTGAATGAAGAAAAGAAAGTGAATATAACAAGCTCAAAACTTGAGTCACAAAGGAAAGAAGGATATTTCAAAAATTTAGATTTCAAGCCTTCAAATTTTTGTTTGCAATTTTCTGCAAGTTTCGGTCCATGTGGAACTGTCTTTATTGCCTTGGATCCACATAAAACTAGACTGTCTAATCCTAGTTTGATTGTTTTTAAATTTCTGTTGTAGAATATAGAGAAGAAATCTGCTGGATAGCTTAATCCCAACAAATGTTAGATTAGGTAGAGAAACATATGAGACCAACAGTTTAATCTGGTCTCATGGAGTAATAAGGGTAGAAATAGAATAGGTTTATTTTCTTGTTTGTAAAAAATAAAAATGATGTAAAGGGTCTGCCAGTTCAAATGCACCCTAGAAGAAAAAAGGCTAGGATTGTAGGATGGGTAGGTAGATTGTTTGGGTAATGTTTCTGCTAATTGATGTCTTCACAATTGTGGCAGCTGAAAATCAAAGAAGAAAGGTGGCTCAAGCAGCAGGCATCTGGCCTACACCAAAGATCATTTTCTGAATTCTTGACTCCTTCAAGAAGAAGCCATCCCCATGTGGAGCCACTGTTAGCCACCTATGAAATTTTTGGCAAGCAAACAGGTGGCTATATTGTTTATGAGCCTTCAAGAGATAACTTTCCCGTGAAAATCTCTCATCTTTGAATCCTCTGTGTGTCCACTGCCTTTTTAAAGATCCTAATTGTTGTATCCATCCCAAAAATTCTCACTGATTGCAAAAAAATTGTGCTCCAAAAGGCCTTCATTTGCCCCTTGTACCCCTGCGTAATTCTTCATTTCATCCCTTTTTCCCCTTTTTTCAAAGCCTCCTTTTCACCCCAAAAATCCCCCCCTTAGTCCTCCAAAATCATCCCAAAATCCCCTCTAAATCCTACACATACCCTTGGTTTCGTTTATTTTTCCTTTTTTTTTCTTATCGTTACCCTTTATTGGTCTTAAAATGCACTAAAAATGGGTCAAAAACCCACTTTCCACCTTATGATAGGTTTAGCCCCTCTCGGCTCTAGCCCCGCAACCATTTTCCCCATGTGACCCAACGCCAAGACCGGGCCCCAAGGCAAAAGGCGCTTATCTCATTTGGGTGACGAGAGCAATTTTAAATGTCGATCTGTACAGATCGGAAAGTCCTTGTTAACTTCACAGCGTCCGTGTGTTCCCCTCTTCCATCGCCCTAATCGCACATCCACCGTCTGTCAGTGCGCGAAATCAACGGTCCATATTTCATCTACTCAGTGGTCCCCGCACCGTGCCCGTTCATAACCCTCTGGTTTCCCTCGCACCGCCTTCGGGTGGAGGGTGGTAATTTTCATGTCGGAGCGATTCCACTCATCAAATGACGCGTGTCTTGGGCACCATTTGAAAACCACTCCCCCATCACGCATTAAAGTTCGTCCACAGATTCAGCACGGTATGCACATGAGCCGTCCGATCTGGGGTGATCCATCCGACAGTTGTCACTCCACGAAGATGCATGGAAGATAGTCCAAGGCAAAAGAACCCCTGGCCCACCGTCTGTCGCCCTCCGACTCACTTTCAGCCGTCGATCTCCTGCTGAGATCGGACAGTCCAAATTTAATGCATACCCCACCATTGATTGATCCCGCCACATCACCACTCCACATGTTTCCATCTTATATTCGCCCGTCCCTTTATATATACTTCATTCTAAGGTCAAAATTTAAGGTTTGCATTTAATTTCCCAGTCTCGCCACCCTCACTACATCTCTCGCTGTTCTACGACATTCATCCACATCATCATCCTCTGTAGTCGTCATCCTCGTCCATGCCACGCGGTCTTTCCCACATTCATCCACACCACCCTCCCCATGAGTGTTTTTCGTAACATGTTTCATTTTTTGCAAGGTTACAGGGAGGCGAAAAACCGCCATGATTCACAGACACTGCTTCAGTGGAAAAAACACGAAAAGGACTGTGTGCAGAGTTCGAAATAATGAAGCAAAGCCTGGGAAGGTGGTTCATATGACCTCCATTTAAAGAACAGGGTTGAAACTCTGTAAAACCTCCCCAGAGCCATTAAAGCGCAGTTTTCATTGATAAATACAGAAACGGAGCAGCAAAAGAGTATCGATGCAAAAGAAAAGTGTTTAGGCCCTGTCATGGAAGATTTTGAGGCTTAATCCAATGATTTGAAGGCAGATGTACCAGATCGAAGACATCACAGATCACACAGAATTTCCAGTGCACAGAAAATGATAGTACCAGGTTTTCACATCAACAAGACGTTCTTTCCACAAAGGACGAGGTGCCCACACTATCTCCATTCCATACCATGTTCCTGAGAAAATCCCAGCCCTGAAAACAATCCGATGCTATTAGAGAATTTGTTTCACAGTATGGCAGACCCTAGCACCATTATTCAACCTTTTTGTTTAATTCACCAGAAGTATTGCAGAAGTGTTGCAGCCAAAGTACATCAGAGACATACCTAGAGTAAATGGAAGTCTGACGAAGACCACTCTTTCACCCAAAGAGTTCCATAGATAAATGCGTAGAATTTAAGAAGAATGGGCTTCGGCCCTCTTTCTTTTCTAAGTTTTAATGCTTCATTTAGTCTTTCACCTACCTCCTCTACCCTCTTTAGCTATAAAATTCATGAAGGAACTCATTATAAAGGTTGTTGTTGATCAGTTATTAGAAAATTACAAGCTGTTTCTTTTGAGACATGGTCTTTGTGTAAAGTTGTAAGACAGGCTGAGGAAGATGTTTTCAGATTGAATACCCAGCTATTGGTAATGTTGTACTTGAATGGTATTGCTCTTTAATATGACAAGCACATTTCTTTGGATCCTGATCTAAAGCAGTGGTGATGTTTTTCTATCTCTGTATTTGTTTTTAACTTGCAGTCCATTTCATTTCATTTCTACTGGCTCGCATGAGAAATCTGGCATAGGATTTACCCTTGTTAGGTACCCTCTGTTTCTGCTCTCCTTGCCTTTAATGTTTTCTACTAAATGTGTTATCTAAGGGTTGATTCCAGTCAATTTAACCAATGTAGTGGATGTCATTGCCTGCTAGCTGATGTCTGAATTACTGGATCTGTTTCTTTGATGTTCTTGTTTGGATTTAATTGAATGAATTGGGAACACTGGTAGGTCTAGAAATATATCTCTATCTCACTAGGATCCTTTTCAATTAATTGAACCTTTCTAAGATCCCTCAAGCTGGAGGCCGAGGCATTGAGAGTTCAAATTCTTTCACTGATCTCAGGTCTTTAACTTTGTGTTTTGAATCTTTAATGTTCCTTGTCTAAATAGTTTACCTTTCATATTTTAGATCACAGTTGGTCCAATGGCATGCCCTGTCCCTGGATCTGATTTCTGAAAGGTCACCTTGGAGGTTTCCTTTCCTTTACCTTCTTTCTGCCATTTCATATCACACTATCATCTTTAAAATCCAATGCTTTAGATGACTGGCCCAACTGAAAGCCTGCACATTAAACAGCAAGTAAACCCTTTCCTGACTCCATTGCCCAATGGTCTTGAATGTTCCCTGGAGTATCTCTCCTCTGCCTCAAATCTTCTTTGCTCATCCATGTCTTATATTGAACCCTTATTTCCTGATTCCCAACAACCAAATATACAATCAAACAAACAAACCGAGCCTTATAACTAGACTAATATCTTAACACTAAGCTTCAAAGACATAAAACCTTTGCTTATATAGAGAGATCCCTCTCTGGACCCAGGAGGGCTAGATCCTGAGGTCTGAAATTGGTTCTGATGTTGTCTCATCTTTTGGTCTTGCCAATCTGGCCAAAACATGGGAACCCCAACAGGAGGTAAAAAGGAACCCACTACAAATTTTGTCTGAGTATGAGAACATTAAAAGAAATGTGGGTGAAACTGTGCAGGACTATTGTTTAAGATTCAATGATGTATATAATGCTATTCCAGCTAACCTTAAACCTCCTGTGGGATTAGCATTACTGAAATTTCCAAATGGTTTTGATGCTGACATGGCATATCAGCTGTGCGAAAGAGACCCGTCTTCACTTCTAGACATGCAGAAGATAGCAGTAAGTGTGGAAGCTAATCTACTGGCTAAAAGAGCACGAACGAGAGCTGAGAAAAGAGTCATAGTAAAAAAGGAGGCCTCTCCTTTAGACAACCAAATGGACACTCTGATCAGAACAGTGGAAAAAATGGTTGATAGGTTAACCATTGCAGATAGACCTGAGCCTCAAATAAGAAATCCGAATTTAAGAGGGCAGCATCCCCAATTTAGAATTAAATAGATAGAGCAAAGAACACAGGACCAAGCTGCGCCACCACAGTAGTAGATTAAAAATCCATTGCAGTAGAACTACGTGCAAGGGACAGATTCAGATGACAATGATCCTGTGATTGAGGCTAATCACTTTTTCACAGCCGATGGTGCACCAATTTTTCTCACAGAAGACGAAGAATACATAGTGGCAACTCCGGATGTTCAAAAGGATGAAAATTTCATTTTGGCCAATGATGCAGTGTTGGAAAATGAATCCGATGATTACCAGAGAGGGTATATGAATGCTCTGTCGGCTCAGCAAAGGCAGTACTCTTTAAGGAAAAGAGAGGTTACAATCAGTCCTATTCAGAAAATAAAAGAACTTCAAATGAAGAACGATGCATAGAAGAAAGGAAAAGAGCTGGCTGATCCTTCCTCCAGCAGAGCACCTGCTGCTACTAATACAACAAATGAAAAGAACCAGCAGAGCACAACAAAGGAGCAAACAAAGAAGAAAGACTCACCCAATAAAGAGGTAGAAAAAGCACCCTCCTTTAATTTAGAAAATGAAATTTCTAAACTTAAAGTGTCTATGCCCCTCACAGAGTTGGTGAAGAATAGTGCATATAAAAATTAGGTGTCCAAAGTCTTGCAAATAGACTCTATCTCTGATATGGTTAATGTAGAATATGACTACCCTGAACTTATTTTCGATCCAGCCATGGAAGAATCTGAAGAAAATGAAGTCCCTCATTTTTACCTGAGCCTTAGAGTACATGAGTTTATCCTGCATAATGCTATGTTGGACTCTGGAGCCTCACATAATTTGATGCCCAAAGCTGTCATGGAGAAGCTAGGCCTTGATATTACTCGAAAATACCATGATTTGTATTCTTTTGACTCAAGTAGGGTCCATTTTATTGGTCTAATAAAAGACTTGGTAGTGTCTTTAGATCAAATCCCAACCAAAAATGTCTTGATGGATGTAGTTGTTGTTGATGTCCCACCACAGTTTGGAATGCTTCTATCTAGGTCTTGGGGTGCAAAACTTAAGGGAACTATGTTGCTTGACTTCTATTATGCCATTATCCCTGTATTTGGCCAGTTGAGAAAGTTATATAGGGAGAAGAAAATGAGATATATGATTACCAGCAAAGACAAGCCAATAAATCATCCCATTAATGTTGTCCACACAGATTTAGAGTCTTTTGTCTTGTATTCTGATGGTGGCTTAAATGATGAGAATGTTCAGTTGGTACAAGTGGATGAAATAACTGAGATTTCAAAGAATTTTAGAGAAGTCCTCAAATAGGAAAAAGAGAAAGCAGCAAGCATTTCTGAGCCTCCTGCCTACCAGCAGCAAAAAGACAATGAACAGCCAAAAATCCACCAAGGTAAAGAAGAGAAAGAAACAAAATTCTAGCATCTTCAAGAAGAAGAAGAAGGCCTATGGAATATGGATTTTGATGGAGTTGTTGGTAAGGATGGAGCTAGCATTGGAATATGGATTAGGAGCCCTGTTTTCCATCCTAAGAAGGTTCTCAACAATGTTAGAGTTTGTTCTTATAAGTTAGCTTTTGATTGCTCTAACAATGAAGTAGAATATGAGGCTTTGATTGCAGATCTCAAAATTTTGAAGAAGTTGAATGCAAAGAGGATTTCTATGTATGGTGACTTCGAGTTAATAATCAAACAGGTGAAAGGAGAGTACCAAGCTAAACATCCGAGATTGAGGGCATACAGAAATGCAGTCTTGGAAATTTTGAAGACATTCCTTGAGTACACTTTGACAACAGTACCCAGGATGCAGAATCTCATTGCTAACTCTCTAGCCACTACTGCCAGCAACCTGAAGATTCCGATGAACTCCAGCAATAAGTTTGAAATCTATGTCAAACATAGGCCAGCTGTTCCAGAAAATTTAAGGTATTGACAAGTATTTTGGGATGATAATGATATTAATGCATTTTTGCAGGGTGAGGGAAAATTCAAAGACACTCCAATAGAAGGTGAGTATGAGGTTGATGATCAAGAAATGGAAAAAAATCAGATGGATATATTGCAGCTAAAGGATAATGTAATTCCTATAGGTCTCATACCTCTAAAGGAGTTGTTTGATCAGGATGATGTAGCAAAGAATCCAAGCTTGGTGCCCACGGAGAAAGGAGTTGAAGATGTGAATCTTGGAACAGCTGACTAGCCCAAGTTTGTGAAGTTTTCAAAGGAATTATCCCCTGAGGTAAAAGAGAAGTACGTTAAGTTTCTTTCTAAATTTACTTATGTGTTTTCATGGGATTATTCATATTTGAAGGTGTATGATAAGAACATAATCCAGCATACAATTCCTATCAAGCCGGATCAGAAGCCTTTCAGACAGAAGCTGAGAAGAATCAATCCGAAGCTACTGTCATAGATTGAAAAGGAGGTAAATAGGCTGTACAAAGCAGGTATCATAGTTCCTATTAGATTTTCTGACTGGATTTCAAATTTGGTCCCTGTGCGCAAGAAGACTGGAGAAATAAGATTGTGTATAGATTTTCAGAATTTGAATAAGGCATCCTTAAAGGATAATTATCCACTTCCGAAAATGGATCATATTCTACAGAGAGTAGTTGGAGCATCCAGGATGTCACTACTTGATTGCTACTCAGGCTACAACCAAATCTTGGTGCATGAGAAGGACCAAGATAAAACTGCCTTCACAACACCTTGGGGAACCTTCCAATATGCTAAAATTCCATTCAGACTGAAGAAAAATGGAGCCACCTTCTAGCATGCAATGGACATTGCTTTCGCAAATGAAAAAGATGTTTTTCTTGTTGTTTATTTGGATGATTTGACAATGTTTTCAGGATCAGATGATAAGCATTTGCACCATTTAAGAGTGGTTTTTCAACGATGCAGGAAATTTGGGATTTCTCTCAATCCCAAAAAGAGTCTCTTTGCCATGGATGAAGGAAAATTGCTGGGGCATATCATCTCTAAAGATGGTATCCGCATTGATCCAGCCAGATTGGAGGAAATTCAGCTCATAGATCTTCCACGGAACAAGAAAGAGATTCAAGCCTTCAATGGTAAGAAGAATTTTTTGCACACATTTATACCTAACTTGGTTGAACATTTGAGAGAAATGACCAATATGTTGAAGAAGGACAACACTGTTAAATGGAGTGAAGAGGCTATCAAGTCATTCAATTTGGTAAAGTTTTCTTTGTCCAATGCTCCATTTTTTATTAGTCCCAACTATACTTAGGATTTTATTATATTTTCATTTGCATATGAGCATACTATGGTTGCTATTTTAATGCAAAAGAGAGATGAAGTAGAAAAGCCAATTTCCTTTTTCAGTAGGAATATTAGAGATGCTGCTTTAAGGTATAATATTATGGAAAAACAGGCATTGGCTCTCATCAAAGCATTGAAGGATTTTAGGGTCTATATTCTGCATTCACATACTATAGCGTATGTCCCTAACGCAACAGTGAAGCATGTCTTAATGCAAACTGATCCAGAAGGCCGAAGAGGTAAATGGATAGCAGCTATGTTGGAGTACGATCTGAAGATCAAGCCCACGAAGTTGATCAAAGGCCAAGGCTTGGCGAAATTTATGGCTCAATCAAATCTGCGTGCTTTAGATATAAACCTCATAACAGCAGTAGCAGAAGATGAAGATGAAGGTTTGCTAGTTCCAGTTTCAGATATTTTCCTGTAGTCCCCTTGGTATTCAGATATCGTCTATGTTCTTCAGCATTTGTCACCTCCTACAGGCATGTCTAAGAGTAAAGGTAGATCTTTGAAGCTTAAATCTGCTAAATATTGTATTTTGAACAGTTTTATGTATTGGAAAGACCCAGGAGGTGTTTTGCTAAATTGTCTAGTTGAAGAAGAAGCTCAGAAAGTAATGCATGATTTTCATAAAGGTGACTGTGGCAGTCACTTGTTTTGGAAAACTACAGCCAACAAGGTATTGAGAGTTAGGAATTATTGGCCCACATTATTTTCTGATTTATATAAAACAGTGATGAATTTTCATGAATGTCAAATTTTCCAAGGGAAGAAGAAATTTCTTCCACTTCCTTTGAAACCAGTTTCAGTGAACGCACCCTTTCAGCAGTGGGGGCTTGATTTCATAGGAGAAATTCATCCTGCATCCTCAGCATAGCACCGATGGATTTTGACAGGGACATATTACTTTACGAAATGGATCGAGGCCATCCCTGCCAGGCAAGCAACTGACGCGGTAATTATTCTATTCCTTGAATCGAATATTTTATCTCACTTTGGCTGCCCATGTAAAATTGTAACAAATAATGCAGCCACGTTCAGATCAAAGAAAATGGTCGATTTCTGTGACAAATACAACATCGTGCTGGGCCATTCAACAGTGTATTATCCACAAGGCAACGACCTGGCAGAGTCATCGAACAAATCACTGATGAATATAATTAAGAAAATGCTGGAGGCAAACAAAAGAAATCGGCACCGAAAACTCATCAATGCACTGTGGGCAGACAGAGTTAGCAGTAAAAAATCAATAGGTATGTCGCCTTTTGAATTAGTTTATGGAACTGATGTTGTCTTTCCTACATCTCTTATAGTCCCAGTTATGAAATTATTACAAGAAGTTGGCAGCGAGGATGATGACAACCAGTGAAGGATCAACCAAATGATCCACCTTCAACAGACAAGAGAAGAAGTGTCAAAGAAAGCAAGTGAGTTGCAGGACAAGATTAAGAAGATCTATGATCGAAAGATAAAAGAAGAAAAGTTTCAGTTGGATGATGTAGTGTTGAAATGGGATGCAAGAAATGAAGAAAAAGGGAAGCACAGTAATTTTGACAACCTTTGGAAGGGACCATACAAAATTACAGCATACAGGGGACATAATGCCTTATTTATTTTAGAAAAGGATGGCCAGGATTGTCCTGGAGGAGCAATAAATGGTAGGCTTCTGAAGCACTACCATTGTTGAAGAAAATGGATCAGAATTCTATATCATCATCATTGTACATACCATGTTATTTTTATCAGAGTTCGAAGTACACAGTCATTCAAGTTTGGGGCCCAAGGTGAAGGCTATAAAACTTGGGTGATATGTGTATGGTTTGGTTTCATTTCAGTTTCATTCTTAGTCTTGAGTCAGAGTCAATTTTCATTTTGTCATTTTTTAGTGGCTTGACTCCATGCCCAATGGATAAGGCTACTTGGTCTACGGTGTTCTTGGCACCTCCAAGGAGCTACCATCCCCATTGGAGCCAATGTTAGTGTCAGTCTAGTCATACTTCCATCAGTGATAAAAAATTCTCTTTTGCATTTACATATTAGGTGTATCATACTAAATAAATTTCACCATTCCACTAGGTCATGGATTCATTGATGGTAGTAATTTTTCATCAGTTTTCCCTCATGTGAAACTTGTTGATTCTCCTTTCTTTGGTCATTAGTCACTTTCATTCTCAAAATCATGTCAGTTTGTCATAGGATGGGTCTCATCAGTTTCTAGGGTCTCACCATCGTCAAATTAATGAGTCAAATGTCAATAAATATCAGCAAGGTCATGAGGAAGTCAAATAAACTCAAAGTCACAGCACCTGGAAGATCAAAGAGACATTTTATTCAGTTTGATGTAATTTTCACCTCAAAACCATGTTTTGAGGTGAAAACATGATGCTTTACATTTATTATCATTTATTATGTAATTTATGTCAGCATATGTAATAAGTCACAATTCAGAAGCTGCCATCTCCAAAAAGTCACCGCCCTTCCCTTCAGAGAAGTTTTCCGCAACATTTTCAGTGCCAAATCATGTTCCAAGTAGATTCAACAAAAAGAGCGTGGGAAGAGCTTTCCAACGGTATAATGCACTCTTAAAACTGACTTCTGGATTGAAATTTATGCCTAAGTGAAGTAAAAGTCCTCTATATCCTCAAGCTTCCCCTATTTCCCATTTTTCCCTAAACTTTATTTTATTAAAGTTTAGTATTTTCTTTATAAATCCTTTTTTTTTCCCCTCTGATGGCCAAATCAAATTATTTAAATACATATGTGATTTATTCAAAAACCACTTCCCCACCATTATCCCTAAACTTTATAATAAAGTTTATGTTACACATATAAATTCCCCACCGATCATAACCACTTCCCCTCCATGCATAGAACTCTATAATAAAAAAGTGTTTTATATTATATAGCCCCCACCATTTTAAACCACTTACCCTTTCATGACCCCTTAAAATTTATAACAAAGTTTAAGTTTTATATTATAAATCCTTGTCGATCCATAATCCTTTCCCGATCCGAAAATCGCAATCACAACATTTCAATTGTGCGTTCTGATTCACCCTTTATTAAAACTCCGATACGATCGTGTTAAGTCCCACCGATCGCACCCCTGATCCAATCGCTCTGATTGATCGCATCGCGACTTTTTATAAGTGTGCCCCGATTGTATATCTCCAATGGAAAACCCCCAATTGACACCTTCCGATTATTCCTCAACCGTCGATCACCCAATCCCATCCGACAGCCCATATGCGATCGGGCCCGTCGCAATCAGCGATTCTTCATGCGACTTCCCCTCCGCTCTCCTCCGATCTCCGATGCCGATTCACTTCGGGCCCACCAATTATATCTTCGCTCTTTCATATAAAAAGCCTTCTTCCCTTTGTATAAAGTGAAAAAATTGTTTATGTTTATTTTCAAAGGGATTGCCCCCGCTCCCTTTCACATTACCCATCGGGCCTTGCCAAATCGCATTGGAAGTTTTGGTTTTCGTTTCAAATGACACCCTCCGCATTCCCCGATCGCCAATTGGAAATGGCACTATCACAAAAAGCATATTACCATGTTTTATTATATATCGCCTCCCATCCGATCCCAATTGCAATTATAACGTAGATCCCGCCTCCTTCCCTTCCGTTTTCCCATTCAAAACAAATTTTTCCCTTCACGAAGGCGTAATTTCATTGCATTCCTATTTTCGAAAGTATTTTATAAAGTCATTTTTCTTCATCAAGAATAAAGGAAAGCAAAGGAAATAGTCAAAGGTCAAGAAGCTTATTTAAAACAGAGATTGTTACAACAACAACAAAGTAGGAAATCTATTTTCGGATTGGCTATTTTTCTTTTATCCAGCATAACAATGAAATCTCCAAGTGGTCAAATGTAATGCTGTCCCTTATTTGCAGGGGAAGATTGTTGTGTTTCTTTTATATCATTGTACTTCAATTTTTGAGTTTTCAGAACAACTCCCTTTTTTTGTGGATCCATGTTCCCACATTTCAGCTTATTTATTGTAATTGTAAATCATGGGTCTGCAGTCTGTAATTCAGCAGTAGGGGAATAGTGTGGAAGAACATTTTGCGCTCCATTGTACAGTTTGACAGGGAATTAATAAAGTGATGCAGCTCTGATTTGTGGGATCCATGTGGTATGAGATTTAGCATTTTCTTCTCTCCTTTGTTTCATATTTAAATTGTTATATGTTCCATTCATCCATAAACATTTCTTTTGAATGCTTTCAAGATAGAAAGGTAGGATCCATTTTTATGCCCTGCCTTAGGAAAATATTCATACTTTGTGTTTTTCTTCTATGTGAAAGGGATCCATTTATTGTGCCCTTTTTAGCTCCTCACCAGTCTTTCCATCCCATCCTTATTTAATTTTAATTGCTAAATTTTCCTGTCTATCTTGCCCCATGAAATACCCTGTGTCCTGATTTAATCCCCAGTTTCAACTATCCCATTTTTGTCCCACACATCCCTGAAAATTCATTCATTTTGTCAAAATTATTTCCTATCATTATACCTAGCCTAATATCATACCATTATTGCACTTTATTGAATATCCTTTCATGGAGAGAGCCCTTTCTTGTTCTTGTAGGGCTAGCTACAAGGCTGAGCGTGGTTTAGTTGTTACCCTGTTTTTCCCTTTTCAGCCTAGGGTCCAGATCAGGTGCTAACAATACTCATCATCCTCTGTAAGATAAAAAGGTCCCTGATATTTTGAAAAGAGAATATTCTATCCAAAATTATCATAATCTTCTTTCGGTGCTTGAGCATAATTCTGTTGTAATGGAGTCTAGATTTTTTGTTGAGCTTGTTGATTTGGAGCTCTTTGTTCTCTCTTCTTTATCTGAAACTGTGGCTCCTGTTGCTGTCCTCGGATGTTATGATTATGAGGTTGATTATCTTGTTGTATTTATGAAATTGAAATTCTATCTATCACCTTCTCTATGGTTCTTATCAAGTTGTCTAGATTTTCTTTAGATGAACTTGATGGATCTTCTTTTATTGTGACTCTCTTTTCCAATTTACTCTTTAACTTCTTAATCAAAATATTATCTTCAATGCCAATTGCATTTTTCTACATCTCCTCCAATGAGGTAGGGTTCCTTTCTCTAATTTGATATGCCATGTTCGGGTCAAAGGCATCTAGATAGTGCAACAAGGCCAAAGATGGTGGAGGTTTGATACTAATGGGAATGGAGTTGTATACCTTGTTGAAGCGAATGGTATAGTCTTGGACTGAATCATTAGGTTTTCTATTCATGGAATTATACTCGGCCAAAATCTGAAGTTGATTTTTCTTTTCCTCCCACTTGGTGTGGAAAATATCTATCAATTGTTGTGAATTCTGCATTGAACCAGCTGCCAAATCTCTAAACCATTTCTTTACTTCTCTTGAGAAAATCTGAGCAAGGATTCTCATCTTGGCATCATCGTTGTCTACTTCTTCTAAATCAATGAAATCTGTAATCTTATCAATGTGCTACCTAGTTGCAACATCAGTGGTTCCATCAAAGAGAGGAAGTCTTTGTCCATAATTATGCGGAAAATCAGTAAGCTGGCCCAACTGAACCAATTATGGAAAATTTTAAGGATGGAATTTTATCTTAAAGTTTAAAAACCTTGGTGAATCTTACTAGTCCCCAATATGTAAATTGTAAAATTTTTGCTGATATTTTGTAAAAATATTTAGGTTTCTATCTATTTTATATTAGTATATATAAAATTTTGGCGATTTTTAGGGTAAACTTTTTTTACACTATAAAATTTGGGCGAATCAATTTTTAAAAAAATGGAAATTGGCAATTATTTTTTTGGAAAAAACATGGAAAATTAGCCCACCTGCGAATTTTATCCCCTAAAATTTTCCCTGGAACCAATGGAGCAAATCTATCCATGGTTTTTCTAGGAGGTAAACTTGTAGGTACAACAGGAAGTGCTAGTATTGAAGGTATTTGTGCAGGAAGGGAAACATATGGTGTAGAAGCAGCAGTATGCTTGAATTAGTGTGAAAGAGGATCGGTGGACAAAAGATCCTATTGATAATGTATGAAAGCCTTCTCAGAAGTTTGTTGGAGATGGTTTGCTAATTTTTGAATTTTATCGAACTGACTCCAAACCTTCCTATAAAAATATGACTTTGAATTGGATTCTATGGACGATAGACTATTTTCAAGCTTTAGAGAATCAAATACAACTTCAAATAATGATGTGACTTCATACAACCTTAAGAGATCAAACACAATTTTGGACAAGGATGTTTCTGATTTGGATCTAAACAGAGATAGTTAAAATTTCAGATCGAAAGGAATATCTTCAAGAAAAAAGAGTGTGATAGGCAAAGATATATACCTTACCAAAGTTAAGGAACTAGACTGAGTCTAAGAATGTTGAGGTCTTTGCTTTCTGATGAGTTTCTCTAGATCTTCAACAGGAGAAGCTGAATGTGGATCAGGATTCGATCATGTGTGCCTTTTCTGAGCCAATGTATTCTTGCTTCTACACTTTGGCTCTCTACAACTTGAATCAGCCTTCATGAAATCTAGAGCCTATCACCCACGGACCTAGAATTCGATGAAGAAGTATGATACACCCAGGGAAGATCTGTCACTTTGTTCCCCGGAAATTGGCACCAGAAATGTTAGCCTCCACAACGTCCCAAGGCTAATGAATGGATGTTGATGGAGGTAACCTCAAACCAAGCTTTTAGTTTGGTAGCTAGCCCTACCAAACCAAAGAGGGCTCTCTCTATAATATCATAGCCAAAGGATTTGATTGGATGAGGATTATATTTTAGGCTAGTTAGGTTAGATCTAGGGTTTTAAAAGTTTGATATTTTTACTGTTGGATCAGGGAATAAAACCAGGTAGCAAGGTCAAATGTATCAAAGGGTTATAACCACAAATATATAAAGGAGAAAGGTTGTAATGCTTTAGTGATGGGCTTATGGTTTTTTCGGTGTATTTTAAGGTTTAAAAGAGTGGAGAGGATCTTAATGAGAATGCATAATGAATTCATTAAAACTTAAGGAAATAAACATGAAATTATGTTCCCAAACAAAACAGAGCCACGAAAGAATTATGATTATCAAAATTTTAGGAAGATCACTGAGGAAATCAAGGCATGGAAATATAATATATATATCATTTATAAAATACTATAACAAAGAAAAAACAACATCAAAAACTCACTGCATATGAATTCCTAGATAATAGTTGCAAGTGTTCCTCTGAATTTCTGAATAAAAGCTTGAGCACAAGCTACAATGGTCTCAAACCTCTGATGTCCAACCATAAAAATGACTAAGAAAGGCATACATATAGACAAAATCGATTTTCCCTCTCTTAGGGGTCGAATCCTAGTGTTGAGTAATTGATCACATGATTCTCTCACCTAAAACCTAAAGACTAGGGAGGTTAACCAACCTCTCCCCAAGATAGAAAAACTGATACCTTTGACCAAAAATGACTTTACAAGCATGTATCTACCTCATGTTTACTCTATCCAGCATATTTACACATGTTCACATCATCAAAACATCAAAAGTGACAATTTACATCAATGGACGTCGAAACTGGACCAAGTCAACAGAGAAAATTGACCAACATGAAAAAACACAATGAATTCAGGCAAAAATGCAGCGTGCCTAGAGAAAACGCAACGTACTTGGGAAAAGTGACTTTTGGAGGCCTTCCTAAGGTCCAAATGATGATCTGAAAGTTGCTAGAGATATATCTTCTTGTTGGCTAGAAAATAGAGTGCTCAATCACTGAAAATGACTAATTCTAGCCCCCAAAAACTTCATTCTACCATAGTCACTCCAAAAACACATCATGTTGTTCAAAAAGAGGGTATAAAGGTGGTTTTTGAGAGGTTTTTGGCCCTTTTCACCTGCTAGATCTTGCTAAAACTCTGCCCCCAGGGGCTAGATGTGATGTACAACTCATAATAAATCCAGAAAGGTAAAAAAATTTTCATTTGGTAGCCCCCATCAAAAGCACAATGTGCCCCACACTGTGTTTTTGACCCTATGACTTTGTCAAAAACTCCAAAATTTGAAAAAATTTCCAAAAACTCTCAAAATTTGCTCAAAATTTCACCAAACCTGATCCATGACGAACTAAGATGGAATGTTAAGCCAAGAGGGAAGCATCAGCTAGAAAATTCAACTTTCCCTTCTCCTCTTCCTCCATTAAGGTTTCTTTGAGTTTTGCCTTCAATTCTCTGATTTTTGCTTAAGGCACTTGATTTCTCCCATAGTAGTGCATTTCCATGTGTCTCTAAATGTTATTGTCCTTGTTGGCCCTCTTCAGGAGCTTTTCCAAATTTCCATTGACTCTATCTAGCCAATACTCCCTATCTTATTCAATTTCTCTCAAAATGATCTCATCCACTATCATGTGTGTTTTTGGTGGAGATACTTCTCTTTTTTGTTGCAGTGCCTTTTTTAGACCTCTAGTTCTAGGCCTCTTCCTTATAACCTTTTCTTCATGTTCGTCAGATTCATCAATGTCAACTACATATTTTCCCTTTACATCCTCCTTCCTAGCATCAACCTTAAGTTTATTCAAGAGAAGTTGGTTTACCTTCAATTGCATGTTGTCTTGCTCAAGAAATGAAATCATGAAGTTAGTGCAGGACAATCTATCCTTAAGCTCTATGATCTCAGCATCTTTCTCCATGATAACCTTCTTTGTTGATTTGTTCTCTTCATCCACCTCCAAATATGCCATGTCAGTATCAAAATGGATAGGCTCTTCATGCTGTGGTGGTGATCTTTATCTTGTTGATGTAGGCTTGGCCCCTTCCACAATGTTTGGAGAAAACACAAGCCTCCTACCTCTATGATATGTGTGAGTCACCTCAGCCCTAGCGTAGGGGCTTCACTGCTGGAGAAATACCATAGCACGTGGGTTCATATTGGAGAATATATAATGAGGAAAAAATGACATAATATATTGGGGGATATATAGGGGGTAAAGGGTTTTTATATTGGAAGGTATAAAAAACGGAGCTCAAAGTTAATGAAAAATTATAAAGGGGTATAAAAAATGTTAATGAAATAATGGACACCTACAATATATAGTGAAAGTAGGGGCTTTTTAAATTGGGAAGGTGTATTGGGTTTATATTGGTAAGGGGTTAAATAATGTGATTTTTAGAGGTATTTTCCAATATGTACTCAAATTAAGGGAATTCTTTAATATTCTATGATCGCACGTGATGTGTTAGAGGTTCATTGATTGAAGCCCCCGTGAGCCCTAGGTACCCTCTTGAATGAAACTCTGCTAATTGAGCCAATCTCTCTTTGTATGGATGGTGCTGATGGTGTGGTTGATGATGTATTTGGGCTAGTTTTTTTACTATTAGGAGACAAAAACATATTTGACCGAATTATGGTCTCCCAAGTGATATTATTCTCTGTAAGCTGGTGCACAGTAATTATTTTGAGGAGGGCATGGTGAAATAAATTGGCTTCATGGTGACCCTGTCTATGCTGCACCTTTTATGACATTTTTACCAAACTCTTGTACAGGTATTAGGATAGGTTAAGTGGTTTTACCCCTGTGAAATGCATGAGAAATCTAACATGGTACTTGTACAATCTAGAAAACCTACCCTCAGATGTAAAGTACTTCATAATGACCCTCATCAATGGAGAAAACCTATCCAACATTTGACCAAAAGTAAATAATTTCTTAATGGAATATTTGTAGTGACCTTTGATGAATGATTTTTAGTTTAGGTATCCATGTGGCTATAGCTATGGATTCAGTTGATATTGTGAAGCTCGCCCCTGCAATTATGACCTTGTCTCCTCTAAGGTTAGTGGCAAACAAGCTTGTGATCTTGGCATTGTATTTGACTGTTTGAACTTGCTCAAAAAATATTATACACCCAAAATTTTGAAAGCATTTCTTGGCAAGTGGAGAGGACAACATCTCATGTCTGTTTAGTGGTTCATATATTGACATGTGGCCTCCCTTTTTATAGGGTCTCTTTTCTCCTTCCATATTTCACAATTTACAAGGTAAACCCTAGTGGGAAAAAACTAGGGTAGTGAGTGATGGGAAGGGATGAAGGGTTTAGGGAAGGGGTATGATGATGGGAAAAATTAGGGAAGTGTTCAGGGGTTTTAGGAATCTATGGGAAGTGGAGGGGGGTGAAAATGGTATGTGGAATGGGCTAGGGAAATTTAACACGGTCCAAACCCTAGAATTCGCCTAAAATGCAACGTAGAGGTAGGTTTTTGTGTTTGGGAGTTGGGAAATGTGAATATAGGGATGAAAAGGTTAGGGGAGTTGTATTTGAGTGTGAGGGAGGGTGTATTCTGCTATGGATATGGATTTACACCATGCAAATGTGAAAACAAGTCTAACCCACAAAAAACGTAGTGTGGGGCGAAAATGGAGAATTGCATAACCAAAACAAGGAAATAAATTTATAGGAGATATGCCAAGCCTTCAACTTACTTGTGGAACACTATTGGAGACTTGAATTTCCCTATAGAATCATTTGAATCTTTTTTTCTTACTGAGAGAATGAAAACACAGTGTGCTAGTGAAAGCACAATGTGGCAGCACCAAAACGCAGTGTAGCATCTTGAAATCACTTCTCTAGGGTCTTCTTTGACGCTGCAAGTGATGATTTTGTCTTTGTAGTTGAGTGAGAGACTTTATCAATGAAATTAATGAGAGGAATGAGTTTTGATGGTCTTTTATAGCCTTTTGGATTCTTTTTCTTCATTGAGGTGTGGTGGCCCACCAAGTGCATTTCACTTATGCTTTGGAAAAATATGCAACTTTGAACATTAGGAACTTATTACATCATAATTGAATAAAATTACATATGAAACAAACTTTATTGAGAAAATCCTTACTACTAATCCTTCATTTGTCGGTTTTATTCATGAAATGATGGATTTTGGTAACTTGAACCCTAATGACCTAGTGGTGACATTGAGCTAAATGAGGACCATGGTGACCTGACTGAAATGAATATGAAGACCTTGGAATTATGACTCATCCAACTCAGAGATGGTAATGTCTAGCAGGTGAATTGTTTTTGGAAGGAGCAGTAATAGTCCTAGACACACTAGCTAGTGACCAAATTTTTATTTGAAGACCTACTGAAACCATAAAAATTTGACTCGACACGCTAATAATTTTTTTGAAAGAGCCCATTTGATCACTGGTGACAGGAAGAACTAACTGACACTAACACTAACAAGATAAGGAGAAAACTTACTTAGACTCATCTATGAAAAAAAATGTTGGTCATATTGCATGTAGTGAATAAATGGTGTTCATACCTAATAAGAAGACACAGTTTCAAAGTAAAAAAAAATAATGATATTCTGAAGTACTTCATGGAACAAAAAATATTTTTTGAAGAGGGAAAAAAATGGGTCACAAATATGTTTGGTTATGACTTAATTATCTACAAAAAGGGAAAACAAAATATTGCGGTAAATGCACTCTCAAATAAAGAGGAATAAATAAATGTTTTACTATGTGTTATTTCCATTCCACAATATGACTAGGTGGAAGACGCAAGGATAGAATAGTAGTAATATGAGAAGATATACAAGATCATTCAAAAACTACAATAAGATCCTGATGCAATAGAAAAAATTATATGAAAAAATAAAGTGTTACGGAATCAAGATATCTTATGTAAGAATTATGAACTTAAATAGAATGTCCTATTGGAATTGTACACATAACCTATAGGAGGAAATTCATGGTTCTTGAAGACATACAATAAGATCAAAAAATAATTTTTTAGGAAGGTCTTAAAGCATATGTGCAAATTTTGTGGAGGAATGCATGACATGCCAAAAAAATAAAGGAGAGACTATCAAGACCCTAGAGCTCCTTCAACCATTAGCCATACCAAACCATTGTTGGGAAGAGTTTCAATGGAATTTATTATAGGTTTACCCAAATCTGAAGGAAAGTGTGTCATTATCATTGTGGTATATAAAATTAAAATTATTCCCACCTTTTATTTGTTTCTCATCCTTTTAAAGCAAGTATTGTGGTTGAAGCATTCGTGGAAATAATCCAAAGGATACATGTGATACCAAATATTTATGTAAGTGACAAAGATCCAATTTTCATTGGAAATGTTTGGACTGGATTATTTTCTCGTTTGGTACTCAATTGGCTTGGAACTCATCTTACCATCCTCAATCATATGGGAAATATGATATTGTGAATAATTTTTTAGAAATATATATATATATATATATATATATATATATATATGTTTCCTTACATATAATACAAAAACACAATGGGTCAAATGGTTTCCTTTTGTATAATGGTGGTACAACACATCCTTCCATGCTTCATAAAAAATGTCACCATTCAAGGAACTTTATGGATATCCTCCTCCATCCATCACATCACCCTTGAAAGGGACTATGAAGGCTCAATTAGTAGAGGACCACATCCAAAACCAACAATAGGTTCTCAAACTATTGAAGGACAACATGGATATGGAACAAAATAGGATGAAACAACAAGCATATCAACATCACAGTGAAAGGGAATTTGAAGTGGGGCATTGGGTGTTTATGAGACTATGGGCATAGAAATAGATGTACCTCAATAAAAAAAAGGAAAATACATCAAATACAAGGTATTATGGCCCCTATAAGGTGTTTCAAAGGATTGGAAGTATGGATTACAAATTGGAGTTTCCCCCATATTCATGTGTACATCCAGTCTTCCATGTTTCTTCCTTTAAGAAAGTAATAAATGATAAGGTCCTAGTCCAAACTATTCTACCAAATATTCAGGAAGAAGGGAAACAATACTATAACCAAAAACAATTTTAGAAATAAGGACTAAGCAGCTGAGAAATCCAACAATTACCAAGTACCTCATCAAATAGAATAACCTACTAGTTGATGCCGACAAGCATCGTCTCTTTCACCATAGTGTAGTCAATTAATCCCTTATCTCCCATCTCAACTTACAATAAACTCACTTATCAAATTTATCCACACACATATCGAGCAATTGCACACATAAATTCACATAAAATTATGTACAAAAGTTCGCCTGATTCACAATACTCTAACATGCCCATAGGATTACAATGCATTTATACAACTATATATAAACCAAAATTGGTTTCAAATCCTAAAATAACTCCTATAATCTCTTTCGATACCAAAAATCCTCCTAGTACCTCTAAAAAATCCATGATTCTTTCTATTGGTTACACGACTCAACTATGTGGATAATATCTCCATTATTTTTCTCCAACTTCTAAACAAAATTTCCTGAAATAATTTGTACATGTCAATCAAGAAATTCTCTCCTCATTTCTTAAATAAATCTCTAAAATCAAATCATTATTTCATTAATAAAACTAATTCCTATCTTTTAATTACATTAATTTGGCTTAAATTAAATTAAGGGAACCCACTCCTTTTAGTAAATGTGGCAATACCCCCAAGGTCTTGTTGACATGTAGAATTCTCCTGCTTCTATTGGTTGTACCTTCCACCCTTGTTGTCTAAAAATTTTCAATTGTAGGTGCATCTACTATAATTTCTTCTTCTCCTGGATCCAAAACTTTGTTTTCTTGTTGTCCATTTCCCTCACTGTCATTATCATCTTCAACAAATTTTGTTTTGATGTTGAAATTTATCATTAAATTCGTCCTCTTCACTCTTCGTGTTGATGTGTGTTTTTTTTTTCATTCTTCCTGGTTTCCATACTTTATTATATAATGCTCCACTTACCTTGTTGATGTACTCTCTTACGGTCAATTGATTTTAAGTTTTGACTATTTTCTTCACTTTAGTATGCCTCTTAGACAATTTATTCATCAGCATATATAACTCATCAACCTCTATGTATAGAGCTCTCCATTGCTGATAAATGTTGTTGACATTGTTCCATTGAAACTTCACTTCAAAATTTAAAAATTAGATGGCCTCCATTTCCATTTCACTATTCATCTTCCATTCTTCATCACTAGGCATCTTCCAAAAATGATCTAGGAGCATTCTACATGACAACAATACCTAGAAGGTATTTCCATCCTTACTAAAGGGATTGGATTCCCTTAATTTAATTTGAGTCAAATTTATGTAATTAAAATATAGGAATTAGTTTTATTAATGAAATAGGTATTTGACTTTAGATATTTAGTTGATAAATGAGGAGATAATTTCCTCATCAACATGTATATATTATTTGAGGAAAATTTGTTTAGGAGTTGGAGAAAAATAATGTAGATATTATCCACATAGTTGAGTCGTGTAACCAATAGAGTCATGTAACAAACAACAAGAATTATGATATTTTCCAGTATATAAAGATATTTTAGGAGTTATTTTAGGATCTAAAACCAATTTTGGTTCATATCTGTTGGCATAAATGTATGTAAGCCTATGAGGCGTGTTAGAGAGTGGCCAGGAAAAACAATGTCCATATTGTGAATCAGGAAATTTGTAAATATATTGTGAATGGAGTTTGTGTGTGAGCTCTTCATATACATGTTTGTTTTTTTGAGTTTATATCGGTATTTATTATATATAATTTTGGTGTGAATGTTGAAGGAAGGGCCAATTGATTTCCCTATTGTGCATGAGATATGCTCATTGGCATCATTTTTGGTATCATAGCTCAAATGTTCTTGTTAAGAGAGTTGGATTCTTGAATAAATAAGGTGATAAAAAACACCAAATTAAGGATCGATAGTGCTACAATAGGTTCATTTCACTTTTTGACAATTTTTTATAATATACACATTCATCTATAGAGGACATCGAATTGTTGAACTGGAAGGACTCATAAAACTTTCCAAAGTTTCTACACCAAATTGAGAAGTTGTGAACCATGGGGGCTTCACTAGCGCAACAATACCATACCACGTGCATTTCTATTAGGGTATATATATTGAGGAAAAAATGACATAATATATTGAACATATAATAGGGGGTAAATGATTTTTATATTGGAAGGTATAAAAAATGGAGCTCAAAGTTAATGAAAATATATAAAGGGCTATAAAAGATGTTAATGAAAAAATGGATACCTAAAATATCTAGTGAAATTAGGGGTTTTTTAAATTGGGAAGGTGTATTGGGTTCGCACTAGTAGGAGGTTAAATAATGTGATTTTTAAAGGTATTTTCCAATATGTATTCAAAATAAGGATATTGTTTAGTATGCCATGAAAGCACACGATATGTCAGAGGTTCATTGAGTGAATCCCCCATGTTGTGAACATCAGAAACTGCACAAAAAGAAGAAAGGGTTGATTTTTAGTGGTGAAGCTTCAATCAATGATTGGAAGTTACGACTCATTGATTAGTCAAGTTAATGGTGCAGATTCGTAAAGGTAGTGGAGTGGAATCGATTATGGAGGAGTTGTGAACTATAAAGGATACAACCTTCAAATTAAGATTTTAATCGATTGTTGTCGTTGGATATTTCAATATTTTAATTTTCTCAATTACACCAATTGGTAAGAGAGGCACAACTATTATGGAGCAATGAATAGAAGTCTCGAGATTTCGTCCCAATAGTTCGACAAGTGAAAACTCCAAGGAATGGGCATAGATATGTTTTCTAAAGTGTTATAACAGAATACAAAGGAGGTTTCATTTTTTAATATTGAAATGTTTTAATTTTTATAATGGTCCAATAGTACCCCTTGAACAAATAAATCATATGAGTACGAAATAATATGTTAGAGGAGTTCCCATGGAGAAGTTTGTTTGCACGGAATTATAGTAAAAGGTGAAGACCCACAAATTATGATTTATATATTTCATTTTTCTTACTTTGTATTATTTTAATGCAAGGAACTATGAGAGATATTTAGTTGGAAGATTTATATGAGATTTTTTAAAAATATGAGATTTGTGAGAGTAATGAATTATATGATATTTTGTAAAGTGTGAAAAGGATTTTATGTTATTTTGTTAAGTACTTTCGTAAAGGGTGAAATTTTTTTTTGACATAATGTGATTGAGTTATGAAACACGATTTTCCTCGTAATAATTCCATGAATATAAGGTGTTAAAGTCAAGTGTAGACAAATTGAAGTTAATGTTCAGTCAATTTTGAAGACAAGTCCCTTCTAAGGAATTCTAGAACTTTGTTTATCATTACTTGAACAGTGCTGATGATAATGTTGTGAGGGTGAAGTGTTCAAATGAAATCCTAACAATATTATGTACTCTAATATCTACTAAAAAGGATATCATTATTTTTTTTTGTTGTGTCCTAGATCCGCCTAAAATTTGAATAAGGGGATCTTAGGTACACATTACGTGCATTTATGATGGTGCATTATTTTTCCATTTAGTTTTGACACTGAACACAACATACAAGGAAAACATAATCAAGGCTCATAATTCATACACATTGCACTTAAGTAACTATAAAGAAAATTCAAGCATTTAATGTAACAAATCATTATAAAATGCACAAGTTAATATGAAGAAATCAAGTGGGTCTAAAAATACAAGCAATCATCAAATTTAAGAAAGCAAGCAAAGTATTGAGAATATGTTAAATGTAAGTGATTACCATATGGATTGATAAATGAAATGAATTCATACAAATTCTAAGGTCTCTTGTATGTCAGTAGTGTAATGTTATGAATTTGAAGTGGATGAAGTCAAGTCAATTTATTTTGATGTAATGTAGCCATAAAATCCTAGTAAGAATTTAATCCAAAGTCAATTCAAGAAAGTATTCATGTTAGAGTCATTGGGTGTATTGGGTGCATGGTCAATGGTATATGACACCCAAATTCTATTCATTGTATACAAATTATAATGATATCTTGAATACAACTTCAGAAGACTAGTAGAGAAAGGATTTATTAGAGAAGTATATCTATTGAGGTTTGCTTTCGTTTGATAGTTGGATAAAGTATTTGTCACGCAGGTAGAAACAGAAAGAAAAATAAATATTGTGATAAATCTTACAACAGAGAGAGATAAGAACAACTTGCAGCTAAGTTTGGGTAGAAGTTGTCAAGAAAACTCCAAAATTGTAGATGTTGATAGAGTTGTCTGAAGAAAGAGCAAGTGAAACTCTTAAGAGTGAATAGAGTGTAAAAGCATATAGGATCATAGGAAACTCAAAAGGTTAAGAGGAGAGAACCAGTGTTACCAAAATTCCAAGTTTAGGGAAGAATCTTGGTGAGGTACTTGCAGCAGGGTGAAACAAATTTAATATTGCAGAGGTTTAGTGAACAAGGTGAAGTTCACACGAGGGAAAAGTGATGATGACTACTAATAATCATGACAAAAGGTTCAAGTGAAATCCACAACAAAATGAAAGATAATTTCAAATAAAATGGAATAAAGACAAAGAGAATTAATCAAGAGGAATTTGACCAATAAATTGATAAGATGAAGGTACACTGAGTTGTACTTTAATCTCAACCATTTCTCAATCAAATTCCTCTTGACTCACCCTTTTTATATTTATGCCATTTTCTTTTGCATTCTTCTCCATTATGTTGTGGATTTCAATCGAATCCTTGTCATGACTATTAATAGTCATCTTCACTCTTCATTTTTGAAATTTTCTCGTGCAATTGCGAGCTACACTAAGCCTTTGCAATAGAAATTCTATTTCACCCCACTACAAGTACCTCACCAATATTCTTTCTCTGAACTTATCCTTTCAGTAACACTGGTTCTCTCCTCTAAACCTCGTGATCTTTCTCTGATCCTATAGGCTTATGCACTCTATTCACTCGTAAGATTTTAACCTGCTCTTTCCTTGGACAAATCTACCCACATCTCTAACTATGGAGTTGCCTTAACAATTTCTACCCAACCTTAGCTGGAATTTTTTCTTCTCACTATTATGTAACCTCTACTGTAAGGGTTACCACAAGCCTTCTTTCCCTCTATGTTGCTACCCTCAACCAAATATTTTTCCAACTATCAAACGCAAATCATAAATACCATTCTTTACCTAGTAAATACCATTAAATCTACTTCTCCAAGATCTCTGTGTTCTTTGCTTCAAATTGTTGCAAGATTATTTTAGATACCAGTCTTCTCAAATCCCCTTCAAGTTTCCATTAAAATTCTTATATATTGAATAGAATTTATTTGTTGGGTACCAGTGATCATGCACCCTTCTAACACATTCAATGACTTTAACTTCAATTCACTTTTGACTTGACTTCCACTTAGACACCTACCAATACTTCATTGTTTTGAACTCAATTTTACTTTTATCTTTCCATCAATAATTTGACTTTGCCTCTTTACAAAGAAACCAATGCATAATTTCCAATGTATACATAGCCTTGACATGATCTTTGATTTGAATTGACTCAATTTAACTTCATTCCAAACTTTCAACTTCAATTTTGACTTTTGACTTGAACTTTTAATGATATTTTATACATTTTCTTAATCATTCTTGATTTTATGTCAATGATTTGCTTGCTTATACTTTATACTTGAACTTCAAATTCACTTTAATTATTATGATATTTTGAATGCTTGAGTAGTTACTTGATTGAAATATGCGTGAAATGTATCAATTATGAACCTTGATTATTGTGTTCAATGTAAAAACCAAATAGAAAAAGTCACGCATGATGACAAATGTACTTTGGGTGTACCTAAGATCCCCATATTCAAATTTCAAATAGATCTAGGACCCAACAACAAAAAAAAATGATATTATTTTATTAATTATTGTAATGCATAGTATCAAACATCCTCTCGATCATTATAGTTTACACTACTCAAGCAATAATTTTTCCCTTGAATGTACAAAGCTTTGGAATTCCCTAGAAGCAACTTATCGTGAAAATTGACTGGGCATCCAATTTATCTTTGAACTTGAAAACTTACATTTTATGACTTCGATGAAATTATGTCAACAACCCAAAAGTTTCCCTTTTCCATGTGCTTAAATGACCAAAATCTTTTCAATTTGTTCAACCCAACATCATGTAATCATTGTTAACTTGTTTATAGTTTAAAAATGACCTCAATCATTACCTACAACTCTTTCACATTTCAACATTTATCCATCTTCACTTATTTCCTTTCACACTTGTCCATTTTTCTCAAATAATAAATCCAAAAAATATTCAAAAGTACCAAATTCTAAGCACTTCACCTCCCCTTCCAAAAGGAAATTGGAAGAGTAGACATTGTACACAAATTACTCACAAAATTATTTGTCTATTTTACCTCAAAACCAAAATACAAGCCACATCAATAATTCTCATGAGATCCAATGATTTCTAAACTAAGATATTGTTTTTGAGAAAATATCTCAACAACACAATCCACTCAACAAACAAATATACCTATTTATTAATGTAAGCATTATTTCCACGTACCCTATTTAATGCTTACATTACATTATTACAAAGATTGATATAGAAAACACAAATTATAGTTCAAATATAGTCACATATGTATGATTAGTCTTCATTGACGCTCATATCCACCCTAGAATATTGAAAACACTTCTCTTTCTTCACCATCTCATCTTCCAATTGTCACTTGAAATCCATTTAAAACATAAACATCTCTGACCATCTTTGATGAACTTGCATGATCAACAATGTTGACATACTTTAGTATACCAAATTACATAGCTCGTTGTAACTATCTGAAAAACTAGCCAAGTAATGAACCATCTTATGGGAAAGCTCTCATCTGTTAGATGACATAGCTCATTGTATCTGGAAGTTATCTAGGATAGTTTTTTGGGTATTGAATGTGTTCAAAATTTCACCATACAACTTGACCTGTCTCACACACATGGATCTCATAAAAATAACATGTAACTGATGCTCTTGATGCCCGAAGCACAACAAGGTACATTAGCGTATAACATACTCACACAATTAAATTATTGATATGTTATCTCAGCACCGAAGAATGTCGAGAACCACTAATTTGAATTATGCAAAGCTTTTCAATAATTGGTTTTGCACTTTACACACATAACTAGAAAACAGTGAAACACCAAAACCAATAATTACTCTCTTCTCAACATAAATGAATCACCTCATCCATATGATGTGTTGTCCAATTAAATGCAACCAAGTTATACAAGCCACATTGCAGGTAGAAGCAAATGAAAAAACTAACAAGGATGTTATGAAAGTATCAGATTATTAGTGGCAAGGGATGTTGAACAACTTCCCATAAGGCATTGATATTGGACTTATTGCATCTTTCTAGTCAAAATATAAATGGTACGGTTGCCCAAGTCTTGGAAATATTTTCCACTTCTTCTGGGTCATTGGGCGAGGCTATGGAAATTGTAAAAATTTTCAGGTGTTGTATATTGATTTGGGAAGAGAATATTTTTTCAAAATAATTTTTCTCTATCAAAAATTTCCAATTCAACACAAGCATATTTCCAATTTATCTTTTGCCAATATGCAACAATTCCTTAATCAAAACACACACTTGTGCATATGTTTGACAGTCGCACCTGAGCTAGCCCAAATTTATGATAATTAAAATGCAAAAAATATCATATTTGGTTGAATCTAATAGTGCCCAGCTTCCCACTGATGCAATCACTACAATGCTAACACACTCATAAATCACAAATTAAAACATTTTGACCAGATTCCAATGCATGTGTTTGCAACGCTGGGGTTTGAAGGATGATGAGTTCTTTCTACAGAGGGGTATTAGCAAAGGGCATTGAAATGGAAGCCCGTGACTCGTTTTGGTCAAATCTGTAGGTTGTAAGATGATAGTTATCACAACAACCTCCTTCAGCTCGCAACTCCTCGGATCGGCCACGCGCATGGTACTATCGTACTTCTTCATCGGTAATGCACCCATCAAAAAACAACTTTGTTTCACATGAACGTCAAATAATTTGTTCGCTTACCCATCATTTGACTTATTTTTGTGGAATAACAAAAGTGCTTGATTTTAGTTCCAATGTTTTTGTATTCAAGACATTTTTGTGGCTCTTCTCAGACTCGATGTCCATGATGGCAACCTCTCAGGGGCCATGGGAAATCTCCACAAGGAACAACTCCATAGACAACAGATCTACCCAAAAAAAAATGCTCACACAAACACTCCAAATAACACAATCTTCTACCCTGATCTATTTATAGAGCATCAGTCTTCACATTTATCTAATCTCCCTGGGCTCTCCCTGGAGGGAGTCAATGATCAAGAGTTCATAAATTTTGCTCAAAATTGAAAGTTATAGGATTGGGTTGAAACCAGGTTGGTTGTTTATATCTCGTATTTCTAATTCCGACGTCGTGAATGGTTCGAAAAATCGATGTTGTATGAGGGAGATATCGTGTTCTGATCGATTTCCCAAACAACTAAATTTTGTGACAGGGTTGAATGGGATGCCCAGTCAACATGCAGGTGCACAATCAGCAAAAAGGAATATTCTAAAGAATATTCCTTTCCTCAGAGAAAGTCAGAGGCTGACAAGTGTCGCGTTGTGATTTTATGGTGGATTGTACGTTGATTTTGGTGGACCAATTACAGGGTGACCCGTGGCCAGATTTGAGGCCGCCACATGTCCCCTTAGTAGTAGTGTAAAATTTAGGTCGAGGTCCGCAAGGTTCGACCATGCGACCTCCGGCCTACATGCACAAGTCTCAAACATATTCGCTACATTGTTTCTTAACTATCTATGTCGCCCAGTTCTATTTAAACGTTAATGTAATTTGGAGCGGGGGTTGGGGACTACCGGCGGTCCCAACCCGCTGGCAGCCCCAAAGAGCAGTCACATGTAAATGTTACAAGAAATGTAACGTCTGATAGTTTTGATAACCTGAACTTGTTTTATAACTGTAAGCCTTGTCACATTGCGACTTTCCCGTGGTTAAGGTTAATGCCAACGATTTCAATTAACACAATATTAACGTAGGTTTAAAACATTTCAACCGCAGTTCACGCCTACAGTCCTGTTGACTGTTACAGTCAGGTAGGGTTAGCAGGTGTGCATGTGGCCATCCCTACCCTTGAAATTTAATATCATGGTTTAGAATTGGCGTAGAAATAGCAGTGTGCCCCAAAATCCACGGAAATTGCCAAACTTATCTACAATTAAGTGGATTTCTCCATAGTTAGTGTAGTTTTTCTAGGAGTTATTGGGAAAATGACTTGGAGGGTCAATTTTCTCCCAATCTGAGTGAATGAAGAGTCAATCTAGACTAATTGGAGCATTTTGGAGCCATTGGTGCAAAGAAACCAGCCATTAGAGGCCTGTAAACACATGTATTTTCAAAATTTTGAGCATAATGAAAGATGGACATGCCATTGGGAGCTGGACCAGTAGATGTAGCCCAGGAGGGGTGAATTTCTTCATCATGCCTATTGTGTAAATGTTATGTGTGGTTTTATTTCTCTTTTATACATTGTTGTTCAGTGTTATTTACGATTATTTTTCATGCTTCTAATTCACAAAATCATCTATGTTTCATGGTTAAAATCTTCAGTACTTAAGAAAACTATGAAGACAAGTATGCACATGTTTTATAATTGAAAAGAAACTTAGCACAACAAAATAATACAGTCCTTTCATATCAGGTTGGTATAAGAGCTAGAATTTATTCTCTGGTGTTTTTTTGTGCAAAGATTTTTTTAACTATTTGCAATTTTCACATGATTACGAGGCTCAAGCTCAAGAGAGGAGAAGGCACATTGGTGGAAGCAAGAGGGTCTCTAAGTGAGCCACAACAAAGGAGAGCAAGATTTCCACAATATCCACCACCTAGTTCACCTCCTAAGGAAGCAGAAGTAGTATTAAGCATGCCTCCAGAGGAAGAATATTCAAGAAATCCATGAAGAATTTGATCCCAAAGAGGAGGAAAGAGTGTTCAGGAAGGCATTCCTTGACATGACTGAGATGGTGAGAATCCTTTATCAAGAAAGGAATGAGAAACTAGAAGGAGAAGGATCCAAACTTCACAAGGAAGGACAAGGATCATCAGGAGGTCATAATGATGAAGATAAATCAAAGAAGGGAAATGTAGGAAATGTAGGTGGTGGAAATTCACCATCTTCACCCTCATCATCATCATCCTCTACTTCATTTTCAGTACATCAGTCACACAAGTCAAAGAACACTGGTAAAATTCCTTTTCTAAAACTTGATGTTAAGTTTGAATTTCCAATGTTTAATGGTGAAGTCAATGCAGAAAAGCTTGATAATTGGATTAGGAAATTGGAGGTCTATTTGAGAATCCATAACCTTCAAGATGATGATACCAAAATCCAATTAGCTTCATTGAGAATGGAAGGTGCAGCACTTGTTTGGTGGGAATCCAAGACAAAGGAGGAGATCAAGAAGCATGGTAAGATTATTCTATCATGGAATGATTTCATTACTGCAATAAAACAACAGTTTTATCCATTAGCTCATATGCAGAAAGCCATAATGAACTAGCAAAACTTTAGACAATTGAAAGGACAAAATGTGCAAGAATACACCCAAGAATTTAGGAGAAGAGCTCTCTTATTAGGGGTAGATTTTCAGAGCCAATATATTTTTCTCAAGTACATAGGAGGCTTACATAACTACCTTAAGCATAATATCCTCATGTTTAACCCCACAATTCTAGATGAGGTATGTGTTCAGGCCACACATCTAGAAGCTAGAGGGAAAAACATTTCTGAAGAGGGTAGGAACAAACCTTTTAAGGGTAAAAACAAAGAGAAGACTTCAAAAGGTAAAAGCAAAAAGAATGAATCCATTAAGAAAGAGGGAGAAAAAGTGGTTTTTAAACATTTTTCAAAAGAAGGCCATGATGAAAATCATTGTTGGAAATTACATCCTGAAAAGAAGCCCAAGTACTTCAACAACAAAGGGAAACTGAAAACTGCAGCTACAACTCAACATGATTTAGGAGAGGATTCAGGTGATGAATCTAAAATTACAGCCATAGGATTGAATAACATGAAGGGAAAATAAATTGAAACTAAACCCAGTACTAGTACATCAAACTGTCACATACATGCTCCAAATGAAGAAGAAAGAATTGAATTGTTTCATGTGAGAGTCATATCCAAACATACTAAGATTGACACATTGTTTGACAGTGGGTCACAATCAAACTTAATCTCTGAAGACTTGGTTAAGAAACTTAATATTGAGACCATACCACATCCAAAACCATATCCACCTGGTTGGATTTGTAAGGATGTAAATTTACAGGTTTCAAAGAAGTGTATATTGCGGTTTGCAATAACTGCACATTTTGTTGACACAGTTGAATTAGATGTGGTTCCGCTTGACATAACAAGTATTGTGTTGGGGAGTCCTTACTTGTATGAAAGGAAAGTGATCTTCCATCTCCATGAGAAAAAATACCATTTATTCAAAGATGGCAAGGAGTACATTGTTAGAGCTCATCGCAAGAAGACAAATATTGTTGTGGTAAATGCTGGACAGGTAAAGAGGCTAGTAAATTCAAGCAAGAATTTTTTTCTTCTAATGATTAAGCCTAAAGCTTATGCTAATAATGAATCATTTGAGGGTTTTGATCCTAAGTTGAAATCATATTTATATGATGTAGTCGATGCACATCATGAGATGTTTCAGGAGCCAACAGGATTGCCTCCAAAAAGGGAGATTCAACATGAGATTCAGTTGCAGCAAGATTGTCCTCTTCCAAACATCGGCATGTATCACATGTCAATAATGGAGAATTCTGAAATAAAGAGGAAAATCAAGGAGATGTTGGACAAAGGAATCATAAGGCCAAGCACTTCGCCATGTGGTTCACCCATAGTATTGATTCCAAAAAAAGATGGGACTTGGCGCATGTGTGTAGAATTCAGAGCTTTGAACAAGATAACGGTAAAGAATCGATACCCACTCCCAAGGATAGATGATTTTCTTGATCAACTGAAAGAAGCAAATTTTTTCACTAAGTTAGATTTATGAAGTGGATATCATCAAGTAAGAATTTCAAAAAGTGATGTATGGAAAAATGCATTCAAAACCAAACAAGGACTCTTTGGGTGGTTCGTAATGCCATTTGGTTTGTGTAATGAACCGACGACTTTCATGCGTGTTATGGATAGCATTTTGTGTCCATTCCTTGATGAATTTGTGATTGTGTATTTAGATGAAATATTGATTTTCAGCAAAACAAGAGAAGAACATGTCTTGCATGTGAACATAATGCTTGATGTTTTGAGAAAAGAGAAATTGTTTCTTAAGATGTCAAAGTGTGAGTTTGGAAAGAATTCTTTGGTTTATTTGGGACACATTGTAGGAGGAGGCGAATTGAGAATTGATCCCTATAAAGTGAAATCCATTTTGAATTGGCCCACACCCAAAACAGTAATCGAGGTAAGAATTTTTTTAGGTGAAACTCAGTATTGGAGAAAGTTTATTACTAACTTTTCTACCATGGCAGCTCCTATGCATGCAATGACAAGTGCGAATAAAGGCTTCCAATGGGGAGGAAAACAACAACAAGCTTTCGAAGCTTTAAAATACAAGATTAGTTCAGCTCCATTCCTTTCATTGCCAAATTTGAGACAACCATTCGAGATACATATTGATGCTAGTGATTATGCCACCGGCGCAGTTCTTTTAAAACATGGTAAGCCTATCACCTTTCATTCTGAAACATTCAATGGTGTTGTAACTAATTATCCTACATATGACAAAGAACTGTATGCATTGGTACAAAGCGTTAAGAAGTGGAAACACTAATTGATGGGTAAAGAGATGATTATACATATCGATCACCAACCATTATAGTAGTTGCAGCTGCAAACAAAATTGCAGCAATCATGACATTTCAGGTGGATGGGATTTCTTCAACAGTTTCACTTGGTTATAAGGTACAAGAAAGGTGTTTTCAATAAAATTGTTGATATGCTTTCAAGACCAATTATAAGTTCTTCTACTTTACTAAAAAATGATTCTATTGTACATGAGACTTACATAGAACAATATGCACATGATGTTGATTTTCAATATGTGTATGCTAGTTTGAGTGAAGGGAATCAAGTTGAAGAAAATGATTATCACATGCATAAAAAATTTCTATTTCATTTGGGAAAATTGTGTATACCACAAGGAGAGAGGCTAAATTTCATGAGAGAATATCATTCATCTCTTATTGCTGGACACTTTGGGGTAAGAAAAAAATTGGCTCATCTACAGAGGTATTGTTATTGGCCTCGCATGATAGATAGTGTGTCGTGTTTTATAAGAGGTTGTTCTATGTGTGCAACAAGCAAGCCTAGCAATAGGAAGCTTGGGTTGTACACGCCACTACCGGTACCATCAAGGCCATGGGAGAGTGTCTCCATGGACTTTGTTGGAGGTCTACCTATGTCAAGAAAAAAACATGATTATCATTATGTAGTTGTGGATAGATTCAGTAAAATGTGTATACTTATGCCATGTAAGAAAACCATTACTGCTGAAAAAACTGCTGAACTTTATTTTCAACATGTATGGGTTCATTATGGATTGCCTACTTCTATTGTTAGTGACAGGGATTTCGGGTTCATTGGGAACTTTTGGTCCAATATTTGGAGTATGATGGACACAAATTTGAAAAAGAGTACTGCTTTACATCCACAAACTGATGGCCAAACTGAGGTGGTAAACATAACCGTTGTGCATCTATTGAGAAGATATTGCAGCAAACATCCTAAGTTGTGGGATGAGCAACTGCATTGCATTCAACACGCTTACAACTGGGCAAAGAAATATTCTACAAATACATCACCTTTTGAAGTATGCTTTGGGTATTTTCCAAAATCGCCATTAGACTTCATCTTTGAGAAGGATGTTGCAATTCATGGGCATAGTGATATTGATAAGGCTCGAAAGTTCATTGAGAAAATTCAGATTATACATCAACAAATTCAAGAACAGCTTGAGAAGAGTTAAATAAAATGAAAGGACAGGCATGACAAACATAGAGTTGATCACAAGTTTCAAGAAGGAGATGAGATATGGTTGCATATAGGAAAAGAAAGGATGCAAGGAGAAGGTAAAAATTTCAAACCAATTCGCTATGGTCCATTCAAGATCATAAAGAAAGTTGGTAATAATGCATTTCAACTTGACTTGCCTTCATATATGAAAATGTATTTAGTTGTTAATGTTGAAATATTAAGTTTGTACGAGCCACCTTTGATCGATGATCAAGGAATTGATGTTCAGTTGCCTTCTATTGAATATTTCTCGCGAGAATTTTTGGATGAGCTCAAGGAAGTTACAATTCTTGACAGGAGGACAAGAGCATCCAAGAGGTGAAGTGTTGACTACCTTCGAGTTGGGATCAAAGGCAGCAAGCCAAGCAAGGAAAAGTGGATGGAGGTTGGAAAGTTGATGGAGTTGTACCCTCATCTACTGAATAGGTAATCAAATTATTTTGGGGTCCAAAAGCTTCCCAATGGGGAGGAGTGATCAGGAGTTCATAATTTTTTCTCAAAATTTCAAGTTATAGGATTGGGTTGAAATAAGGATGGTTGCATAGATATCGACTTTCTAATTCTGGCACCATGAATGGTATGAAAAACCGATGTCATATGAGGGACATATCGCGTTCTGATCGATTTCCAAAATAGCTAAATTTTGCGACAGGGTTGACTTGGATGCCAAGTCAGCATGTAGGTGCACAGTCAGAAAAAAGGAATATTCCAAAGAATATTCATTTTCTCAGAGCCAGTCAGAGGCTAACAAGTGTCGCATTGTGATTTGATGGTGGATTATACGTTTATTTTGGTGGACCAATTACAGGGTGACACGTGGCCAGCCTTGAGGCCGCCACGTGTCCCCTTAGCAGTAGTGTAAAATTTAGGCCAAGGTCCACAGGGTTCAACCCCACGACCTTCGGCCTACGCGTATATGTATCCACCATCTCCACTACATTTTTTCTTAACTATCTATTTCGACTGGTTCTATTTAAAGGTTAATGTAATTTGGAGTGGGGGTTGGGGACTGCCGGCGGCCCCAAAGAGCAGTCACATGTAAACGTTACAAGAAATGTAACGTCCGACAGTTTTGATAACCCGCACATGTTTTATAACCGTAAGCCTTGTCACAATTCAACCTTCCCGCAGTTAAGGTTAATGCCAACGGTTTCAGTTAACGCAATATTAACGCGGGTTTAAAATTCTTCAACCACAGTTCAATCCTACGGTCCCGCTGACCGTTACGGTCAGGCAGGGTTAGTGGGTGTGCATGTGGCCACCCCTACCCTTGAAAATTAATATCACGGTTTAGAACTAGCGAAGAAATAGCAACATGCCCCAAAATCTGCGAAAATTGCCAAACTTATCTCCAGTTAAGTGGATTTCTCCACAGTTAGTGGAGTTTTTCTAGGAGTTATTGGGAAAATGACTTGGAAGCTCAATTTTCGCCTAATATGAGTGAATTAAGAGTCAATCTAGACTAATTGGAGCATTCTGGAGCCATTGGTGCAGAGAAAACAACCATTAGAGGCATGTAAATACATGTATTTGAAATTTTTTGAGCATAATGAAAGATGGACATGCCATTGGGAGTTGGACCAGCAGATGTAGCCTAGGAGGGGTGAACTACTTCGTCATGCCTACTATGTAAATTTTATGTGTGGTTTTATTTCTCTGTTATACATTGTTGTTCATTGTTATTTAGGCTTATTTTTCATGCTTCTAATTCACAAATTCATCTATGTTTCATGGTTAAAATCATCAATACTTAAGAAAACTATGGAGACAAGTATGCACATGTTTTATAACTAAAAATACACTTAGCACAACAAACTAATACAATCCTTTCAGATCAGTCAAGACCATACAAGCTCTAATCCCAAAAATGAAATTGGAAGAGCAGACATTGTACATATATTACTCACAAAACTATCAGTCTATTGCACCTCAAAACAAAATACAAGCCACATAAATAATGCTCATGAGATCCAACAATTTCTAAATTAATAAATTGTTGTTAAGAAAATATCTCAACAAACCAATCTGTAGAAAATTAATCAACTCATTAAACTCTCATAAAAAATACTAGAGACGTAAAACTAGCGGAAAAGTCCTGAGAGCCTTTTCTTTACTCCTCACATATTATTCATTATTAAAATAATGTTATAATACAAATAAATAGATGAGGAAGTTGTCTCAATATAGTGCGTCTATCTTGGACAAATTTTCTGAGCAAATATCTCAACCACACACTAATCTAGGAGACAAGTTAGGTAGGCCTAAACTAACTCATAATTAAGAGGAACCAAATTAATCTAGAAAATTAGACATAAATTCCTAATTTTCAATATTTAATTAATTCAATGAACTTTGGATTTATAATTTTTTATGAGAGTGAGGCTAACATTCCCCCCTCAATGATAAATACAAAATAAGAATGAGGAACCATATTCCAAGTTCTCATGTTGAAATTGTTGATCCTCAAAACACACTACCTAAAAGACCGCCAAAGTTGGATGCTAAAAAAACTTCAATCTGAAGAGAACATGAGTCAACTGCAAGTATGATTCATCTCTGAATTTTTCTTGACAACTCCATCATGTGCCAAGCTACAAAAGGATCCATCTATCCTTTGTTTGCAATCAACATCCTTTGTCCATTGACAAAATTTTGAAGACGCCCACTGGCGAATTTTCTTTTCCACTGACTGATGTTGTTGATGATGTCAAAAACAACTCACTATTGATTTTTTTGATGCTGTCGAAAAATGATTATTTTTTATGCCCATTAGCTTCTTGGCCATTTGAATTCCCACTGGCTGCTGAAGATGCCCACTGGCTGCTTTTGTTGATGTTGTCGAAAATTTTAGTCTGACAACCGCCGTCAATTTCATTAACATTTTCCCCCCTTTGTCGGATGAAAGGAGATACAATCATCTAGAAATTATTTCTAACCCCCCCCCCCCCCCCCCTTTCAGGTGTAGGATAGTTTCACTAATGTACTCCCCCATTCATCTGCACAAGATTACCATCTTCATTTGATTGTCAGCTACAATAGGTTTGATTGAATTCGGTTGTAGAACTTATACAATCTTTTGACTGTTGACGACCATTCCCAAGGACCAATCCATTCATAATTGATCTTCAATATGGTTGGTTGGTTTTGGTTGCATAATTTCCCTGATGAATGATTCAGCTCACCACAATGGCGACAAGGATGGAGATCAAAACAATGATCTTCCATATGACATGTTCTTTGACAATGTGAGCATTTTGATTTGACCACAACTTCGGTTTGCGTGCATGTCGGTTTTTTTGCAACTTTCGAAGGATTTTTTGATGTGATTTTTTCAAGAAAGCCTACATTGACGAACTTGATGGGCTTTGAATAATCTGGGATATGAAAGTTGCCATTATTTTTTTCATATCCTAATCCTCGTCGATTTTTGTGACTTTGTATTTCTTCCCATGGCTTGATGATTGGCTTGGAATATAGTTGAACTTGGACAACTTAGACACTTGAATTTTTTTGGATGAGAGGCTTGGAAACTCCAATAGAAGGAAATCAATTGTTTCATTTGTCTGTTGTAGATGCCTTGAAATATCAGCAAGAGTTGCTTTGTTGATTTGCACCATGTCTTTAGCTCTTGATAGGATCAAATTGTGAAGAACTTGTAACAGATGGATGTGTTTCGCCATGTGAACTCGCTCCCTTGAATTTAGGCTCGCTTGTCTTGAACTTTCTCACTTGATTTGAACTTGTTGGATTTAATTTGATCGCTTGTTACTTGAATGACACACTCGCTTGTCCTGGCTCGCGTGCACTTGCTTTGAACACTTGTTTGAGTTTTATAACTTTCTTTCTTGAACTCTTGAACTCATGCTTGCTTGAACTTGCTTGATTGCTTCACTGGAACTTTGTACTTCATTGAATGTACTCACTTGATTGTGCTTATTTTAAAACGAAGGGTGTCGAACACTGTCGAAAATGCACCCAAAAGACAAATGACAAGTTCAAATAATATGACTCAGTTGAAGACTTACTTGACTTAATTTTCTTAGGTTGAGCACCTTATCAATTCAAACTTGGGTGTCAGTTTCAACCAAGAATTCACCCATACAATTCAACTCAGTTACAAAAATGTTTATCTGCAATGGATACAAAAAGTGTTGTTGATGTTGTCTTGTCTTGGAATGTTTGATTTTGTAGCATATTTAACTTGAATTTTGATTGGATGATGTGGAATGTGGTTTTAGAAGACCTCTTTATCAACTTGATGATGTGTTGCACAAATGCATGTGATTTTTTGTGCTTGTGTACTTAAGCTTGATTACAAGAGCTTAATTACTTGTGTACTTAATCTTGCTTATGTGCATGTCGTTGTTTAATTTTTTGTGTACCATATTACAAAGAGAGTGTAAAAATACTGGACACAAGTCATTCACACTCATTCACTACACACAATGTACCTAAGATCCCATTATTCAATTTCAGGCGAATCTAGGACACAAGCACCAAAAAATTATGTTTTATTAAGTATGGGGTACATCGTCCTTCTATCTTTACAACATCTTCATTGAAGCTTCTCAAGCACAGATTGTGAGAACTCCTTGTCTTCAAAAATTGTATGTACTGACTTAATCTCTCTCAAAGTAAAATATTACTTTGGATTACAATGATAACCTTCTCTAAGAAAATCACTTATCACTACAAATTCACCATATCTCTTTCATCATAAGTTTGACTGACGATTCTTGGTCACACAAATAAATTTCAAATACAAAATAGTATTAACTCATAAAAAAATGATGTCATTCCTTCAATAGACAAGCACTCCATTTCAGTTGAAAGACAATAGATCTTGATTCCTTCAATAGATCTTGATTCCTTCAATAGGATAACGGAGCCTTCCTCATGGTTGCCACTATCTGGAAAAAATGTTCTGCACCGGCATGTGAACAATAGCCACTAGAAAATTTGGCCCAATTTCCGACGGCCACTTCGTCGCTATTCCGACACATATTCGTCGCAAGAGCGACAGTTCGAGGCTGGACAAAACATGGTTAGCCATTGCATCTCAAATTCTGATGCTTTGCCAAAGTGTCGCAATACCGACACCTTTTCCAACGTTTCCAAACAACCATTGCTCTTCCAATGTTTTCCAAACCGTTGCTCTTCCGACGTTCATAAACGGTCGCAATTCTAACAAAATGTGTTCCGACGTTTTGTACGTCGCTCTTCCGACGTTTGTAAACTGTCACTCTTCCGACGTTTGTAGACTGTCGCAATTTCGACGATATGTGGTCCGAAATTTTGAACGTCGCTCCGCCGATGCTTATTAAAGTGTCGCAATACCAAAGTTTTGCAAAAGTGTCGCAAGACCGACGTTTTGCAAAAGTGTCGCAAGACCGACGCGTTGCCGAAGTGTCGCAATATCGACGCTTTTCAAAAGCGTCGCAAGACCGACGCCAGGAAGAAGTGTCGCAATACCAACGAAAAATTAATTTAAAAAAAAAATGGAACGTCGCAATACCGACACTTATAAGGCGTCGCAAGACCGATGCTTATAAAGTGTCGTAATACCGACACTTATGTGGAATCGTAAGACCAATGCTTATTAAGCGTCGGTATACCGACGAAAAATTATATTAAAAAAAAAAAAAAAAAAAAAAATTACCAAGCTGGTGATGTCTATGAATATGGAATCTTTGTTATCTCAAAGAAAGGTTTATGTTTGTCATCAAAATCAATTTTGATTACTTCAGTTTCTTTCCGAGAAAATTTAAGTGACAATGAGTTGAAGCACACAAAAACTATAAATACACCAAGTCCATCTACCTGATGGGCTTGTTTGGCTTGTCACTATACCTTTTATGCTATGAGGTATGAGGTGATATAACATCAAGGAGTTGCGGTAAGATGTGTTTGTTAAATTTGAGATGAAATAGGGGATACTGGTAATATATGTCAAAATTCCATTCACTGTGGATGCATTGTTGTTATCTATTCATTGACATATCTTAATTGTTGTGGGTTTTAAATTTATAAATTATTTTAGGAAGAGTAACAATCCACCCCAACATTGAACCAAGAAGGGAGGAATCACTTTGAAGTTGAATCATGGCCATAACACCATTTCATGTTGCATGTGTGTTATGTGACACCTTTTTGGAGGAGATAGTCAATATTTTCTAGAATCATAATTAAAGGGTTTGCATTTTGTAATATGGTTGTGGGTTACATGTAAATGATGCACACAAATATGGCTTAGTATTTGGAAAGACTTCAATATGTATGTGGGACCTCTAGTTTCACAAGGAAATATTCCTATCCACTCTTGCGATGGTATAAGAATAACCTCTGTATCAAACAATTAAGTTTCAAATAATAGATTGGCAGCCAAACGGGTAACATTCAAAGCCAAGTTAAATGAAATAAAATCCATAACTTGTTGCTCAAAATTTAGTGAATTTCACAGAAAATAAGGTGTCTTTGGTCATTCAGTTTGTTCCTCTTATTGCACCTCATCAATATACCATCCACTAATATCACAAAGATATTCAGTTCAGGAAACATCTATGCAATCAGAGACTTCCAAATTCTTAAATCATCCTCTCTCATTTGGAAATA
The DNA here is from genome assembly GCA_034641835.2 of Pinus albicaulis. Lineage (NCBI taxonomy): Eukaryota > Viridiplantae > Streptophyta > Pinopsida > Pinales > Pinaceae > Pinus > Pinus albicaulis. The sequence continues at coordinate 384,496,319 of CM076582.1, read as the reverse complement.
GCATGAGATGTGATGTAACCCAAGTTGTTTCACCTGCTCTTTTTGTTGGGAAACTTAGTGGAAGAAAAAAAAAACAATAGAAGGGCTTTCATATGGTTACACAAAACCCTTATATTTATGGAGCAATCCAAGTGTAGTTCAATAGCTAGCTCATAACAATTTTATCTATCCATCACATACACAAGATAGCTAAAATGAAACTTCCAACAACTCTTTGTTTTGCATAGATAATTGAAGCTTTTAGGGAAACCTTGTTATTGGTGCCCCGTCTTGTGCATATACTGCTCGAATTGATGCACAAGATTTGTTAAGCTCCAATTCTAATGGTTGAAGATGTACATTTGGGTCTCATACCACTTTTAAATTCTACCATAGTGCATACATGAGGCAATGTTAAGCTATTAGTACATCTCATTTGTTGGAGTTAATTAGTATATAAGACTTTTATAAATGAATATCAGTTGGTCCCTTACTTGAATAAACCTGAACAAAACGAGAACTCTATCCAGTTTATTCTCCAACTCCTCCTCTGAAGTACCTTTGTTACCAGATCAAAGTTTCTCATCAAGAAATTTGGCAATAAGTTCTGCTGGTCAGTTCTGCAGACAAAGGCCATAATTCAGATAAATGAAAAAACAATATATCTAATATTATGAATGCAATTGTCTACCTAAAAACAATCTTTCATTACTTACCTTTAGCTTTTTTTTCATTAATCCTTCCAAACTTTCTATCTCACTTAATTTGATAATCAAGAGCACAAATTCAATGAAAAATCTGTATAAACAGAAAGAAAATGAGCATAAACATATAGTAACTAACCTGTATAATTAAATCTGTATAAACAGAAATAAAATGAGCATAAACATATAGTAACTAACCTGCCTTAGATTTATCAGATTCTCAAAGGCATCCTTGATAGTATTAGAAAAGGCCTCATCCTTCAAAAAAATTTCTTCCCATATTGTATCAAGTTGTGCTTTCAAGTCTAGAAGTGATGACACCATGTCCTTGTCTTTCATTTCATCCAATACAATGCCTTGCCCAGTAGCTTTAATGCATGCACTGAGAGCCAGCAGAAGCAGCTCAAGTGCACTCACCCTTTTAAAAAGAGAGTACATGCGCTGAAGGTCTGGAATGCGATTGGCAACCATGAGAAAATTAAATCCCTGGGGAAATCATGATTTGGCTACCCTGTTAAATACATATGAACCAACATATTTCTAAATTTAGAGAGGGGATTTGACTCCATCAATAATAAATAATGGGCTTATATATCAATTTCTTTCCACATAGAAGAGACCATAATGATTAATTACATAGAAAATCCAATCAAAAAACATATATGGGAATTTGAAAAATTAACATGAATGAATATCAGATAACTCAATGGAAAGATCCTCATTCCCAATCTCCATCAATTTTTCCAAAAAATACATGTGATTTGAATGGTAAGGGTATTTCCATCATCATTGTTTCTTTAGGTGAGAGATTTCCCAACATGCAAATTGTATTTGGCACCTTCACACATGTACTTATGGACATACTCCCTTTATAAATGCAAACTCTTTAATTTTACCAGAATGAAAAATAAGAACAAAATCTCAACTGAGGGGTTTACACCAATCATGCAACCATTTTCAAGAATCTGTTTTATTTTTTCTGGAAACACGTGAAATGAAATGGAGCAGCAAAAGTTAGTTTGCTATAAACACAGTACACATGAAAATAGAAACACTGAGGTTCACCCACTTTGATTAAAATAATATTATACATATTTTCTGGTGCATCAATAGAATAACACAACTCTCGCACAGTTCATAAAGCTTCCATAGAAAATGTTACCACATAACCATGACACACTGTGGCATGACAAACTACATTTTCTATTTCCATTTCAAGTGCATTCACCTTTGTAAAGACTTCAACCCGAAAAGGGTCACCATCAAAACAATGCCTGCAGGAAAACTACATAGATATGGTAAGCAATGCATAGTTTTGTTTCACTGCTCCAATGAATAAATATGTGAATTTGATCAATAATGGAAGTATTAATATGTAAATATCTGTGAATATACAAATATTTCAAAGAAATGAAGGCCAAAACAGGGGACATGGAGCCGAATTCCAAAGAAGTTTTTGAATTTTCAGAAGTTGCAAGTCAAGAACAGGGTAAAAGACTCATTGATAAGCTTCAAGAAGGATCCAGGAACTATAAGACAAAGCAAAGGAAAAGGATAGGGTTATATTTTATCCACAATACTATGATTTATTTGGGGAGCTAGAGAAGATTTATGAGATTCTGTGCCAGTTTTGTGCCAAATAAGGTTCCTTTATTGACCTTATTCTTAAGTCCTAGGATGAACATCTTTATGGTTAGTTTGCATATGAGAAGCTAAGGAACCTCTTGCTTCTTCCCTGTAGTTATATCCCTTCCTAGATGTCATTCTTACCTGTGTAAGTAATTCTAGCTAAGTAAGTAATTCTTACCTGTGTAAGTAATTCTAGCTAAGTAAGTAAGTCTTACCTGTGTAAGTAATTCTTAATGTATGAATGCTAGCTATTGTAACAAATAGACTTGAAGATCATCTTCTCTATAGTAGCCATCATTGAAAGACGTTATTGGAAGCCAAATAAGTACTCTTGATAGATTCTCTTTCCTTTTACAAGTAAGTTATCCTCTATGTTCTATGTCTGCAATCCAAAAGTCTATATCCTAATTTGAGACTATGGTCTGAAGCATCTTTCCAAAAGTTCTGTAGGTTGAATCCTAAAGGAATCTAGGACCAAGACTGAAATAATAAATCCTACATCTCTTTGAAGCTAATCTCTCAACCAAGTTACATAAACAAGCACTTATGATGACACCAAACAGTTACATGTGACTATACATGACATTCGATACAATATTCTTTGTGATTTATGGAATAAGATGAAAGAATATCCAATGAAGTTTAAAACCTCTTAACCATCTATTATAACTCGCTCTTGATTAAGGTTGAAGGTAAAGTTTATGATAATCATATTTACAAAAGGATAAATACTTTATGGGCAAATGAAGGTAGAAAATGAAGCAAAACTAAATTTGGAAGAGTACCGTATATATGTGATATGTGATCTGAAGTATCAAAGATCATATGACAATAAATTTGTTGAAGCATCTAATCTCAAAATATTGGGAGAATTGTTTACAATAGAAAAACACAAGAAGCATTCACGATAGATCTGAACCTATGACTTCTTTGGTGGCATATGAATCTTTTATGGCATTATAGTATACTGAATTTTTGTGACACTCTGACATACAAGTTTTGAAATCTTTGTGGCATTATGCTAATGTGGTAGTTGAGTTCTATGACATGTCTCTCTCTTTATATGATTCTTTGTGGCCTGATTCATTGTGCTAAAATGAATGTCAAAAGGTACATAATGATGCAAATTTTAGAGACACCTTTTCAATAACACAGAAGTAGCCCTCGCTCAAGTAAAACCCTATTATTTGAAGATACATGAAGAACGAAGTATTGTGCAGAGGTTTTGATGCAGGGTAAAACCCACAGTCCTGGTTTACTCATATTTTCAAACTCAAAGCTACATATAAAATGCATTAAAAATTCATTACCCAAACAATCCCACAATCTGGGCAGACTCACAATGTCCTAGATTCCTGAACTGGCAATTTAAATAAATATCCAAACCAAGTTTGGAAATTTCACAATATAATTTCTGAGGTTTGAGATATTGAAATACTCTTCTTAGGCTTATAAGAATCACACACCAGTTCTATTCTCCAATTGGGCAACTATTAATTTTGTATGCAGAAGCTTATATTCTTTTCAACACTTTGGGTTAAACCTTATAATAAGCCCTCCTCACGAAATCAACTTTCAATCCACGCATTATACACTCAAATGTAATGGTCCACATACTCTCCTTTAGTCTTCAAGCACTCGCCCCTTTATCACAAGCACCTCGTATATTTTAAACCCATACACCCGGGCTCTACTTTATCTAAACCCTCGGCATAAACATATATTAACCCATATTAAACACATCACTTATTTCATTTCGACGCCAACTTGCATACACAATCCTTATATGTGCACTAAGATACATCCACATACATTACTACTTCCGTTCACATATTAGGAGCCTTAAATAAGAACCATGCCTTTGGATTCTTTTTTTTTAATCACAGGCCCACGACCTTATAAACATACCTTTGCGTTAACTGTCGAAGGGATCTGATAGTCCATAACCCATCACGCTCCAAAACCCAGATGAACGCTCGTCAATGGATATCGTGTGGTTAACATGCGCGAGGTTTAATCCTCCAAATTTACGTGATGTAAATGGTATTACAAAACCACTCAAATACATGTGTCAATCGTCGGAGTATATCGCGTTTTTTTCACCAATTCTACTTACCACTTATGTGATCGCGTGATACTACCGGTCTCGGTTTTAAAACCACCTCCATTGTTTATGCTTCTCGGTTCCACCTCCGCTCACGGTTCCGCTTTCTTCACTACTTTGTTTCATTCTCTTGCCTTTACTCCATTCTACACCGTTTTCCCAACACAGCCATTTAACTTTCCATTCCAAGGTTCTGCTCCGGTCAAAATCGTCCTCCTCCACACTAATGTTGTACTCGGCCTCCCCCTAACGCCAATTCCGATAGACAGGGACTCGGAATCATGTCAAAACATCAAAGATAAAAATCACCTGTGTCCTTCATCAGGAAGGGTCAAACCCCATCGATTCTCTGTATTATGGCTTAAGAAAGGAATGGGCATCGATTAGGAAAATCGAACCCAACAACTTCTTACTTGTTCATATCAATACCAGGAAGGCATTCTCATACGGTCAAAACCTCTCACTTGTATGTATGCAGAATTCTATCAAATTCTCTTTTCACATAGAGACACTAAGCCCATCATTCACACTGAGTTACACATGCATAATTCATTCAAAGAATAAATAGATCGCAGAACTAAGCCCTTCAGTCATACATGGTTCACGGAGATTAAACATTCTCACATAGAAATGAAATTAACTAATGCTTATAAGTTCTGAGTATTTAACTCCTGCTCTCACAGAGAACTCAACCAGTCACTACAAGCCTAATCCAATCTGATAATACACATGTATTTCTGAAAAAGATTCTTCATATATGCAAATTGAACTTACTTACAAAAACCTCTTGTCCAGGCCAGATCTTCAATCTGATGGCCTCCTGCTCTCCCTACTCTACCTCTCTAGCTTTCTAGCTCTATGCAGGTCTGAAGTACTATCCACTAATGCCCTTTGGGTTTACATTTATATAAGAAAAACACTGAATCGAATCAACTCCTCTAACATCCCAACAAAACTCTGTAAATTCCCAATTTCCTATTTTTTGACCAAATCCTAAATAATTTGAAACCGACTATCTCTTCATATTCCCACTAATCATTCGAGGGCAGTTACAATTCCCTCTACATTTTATTAAAATTCACTCAAATATGAAAAATTACATAGGAAATTGAAAACATAAACCCCCCTTTGTCTATTTATATACAAAGTCTTGTCTTGAGCCTAATGCCCCTGCATCAGGTTTGAAGTATACTCTTTCTCCAAGTTCTATAACCCTAAATTTGTACTAAATGAATCACCATCTCAGATCTAGTTCTAGACCAAGAAATAGAACTAGTTCTAGTTCTCTGAGAGTTTGTTTTTACTCTTTACATTATGAATCCAGAGTAGCAACACTAGTCACAGTGTTAGAAACAATGTTATCCAAGGAACCAGGCTCTACCAAAATAAATTGTGGCTCAAACAGGTAGCGTGCATCATTATACTATCATTACAAAAAATTCATAACATCCAAGGCTACAAAGCCAAATGATGTATCATGAGAGATTATGAAGTTCCAAACAAAACCGGACTAGATCATTGTGAAAACTGTGAAAATAGATATGGAAACAACCATATTAAAATAGAGAAAACAATATATAGTTCTAGGACGTGATAAGTATTCAGCATCACCACCCAGAAAGTCACAAAACGCCAACAACAAAAAAAGAGAGTTGTACCAGTGCTTTTCAAAAATAACAGGAAAACAGTATGTGAGGTTAATGGCCATAAGAGACAGACCCTATTCAGGAAAAATGAACAGCACCAGCTTCCCCTTGCCCATCCGACCTGTGAAGCTGATAGTGCATGATACCGAAACTATTATTTAGGCCTCTCTTTGACAAGCTGTCAGCAATGGTATTTATTTCTCTGTAAACATGTCGAAAGGTGATTTCCATAAATTAGTTCTTCAACAATTCAATCCTCTCCATAGTTCCCAACTTACTGCCTCTATACAACATCTTTTTATTGGTGTTTCCAATTGATCTTCAATATAAGAATGTGCATTTAGTATTTACTATTAACTAAAACTCTGACAGTTTGTGTTCCCATTAGATATTCCTTCTAAAAGGCACTCAGCAGTCAACAGTGTGTGAACATACATAATTTTCAAACACACAAGTGAAAAATAAAAGAATTTTTAGTTTGAGGTTAACATACCCAGTTACCTGCAATAACACCCTTTAAAAGCATATATTATCATAGAAAATTCTCTCTATTTGAACGACTGTGGAACACCTCAGAAAAAACAAAGGGTGCTCCATTAATGGCCACAATCTTCATTTGAAAGGGCACAATCCGTCTAAATAACAGTCATAATTTAAATAAAATCCCATTAATAAATACGGTCATGAGATGAAAAAACTCAACAGATTTAGTTTGTGGTAAAGAGACCCATTACATTGACTTAAACCCTGGTCGGGAACCAACCATAAATCTCTACAAAATTTAACAATTCAGAATTATACAAACAATACAATGAGGAAAGGGTTATCAATTTTTTATGTAGGGTTTATCAGTTTGACAGAAAGGGTTGATGAGTTCAGGATTCGAAAATGACAAAATAACCAAATGGGATGAAATGCATGATTAATTTACAACATAATAACGCAACATAACTCTACCAAAAATCAACTTAGTTTCCAACAGAACATTGATAAATCATAAGACTGAAGTAATACATTGTACAACCTGAATGCTCCATTCCCCTCTAGATTTCTATATGTAGTAAATAACATTCAATCTTGGTTAAAAATATTAAAAAAAAAAATTCTGCCAAATGTGCTAGTTTTAAGTAAATAGGTGACTTAGCTAATTCAAAAGTTCTGTCCAAGCATCAGTAAATAAGAGATAATCTAAGATTTTAAGATATTTTCACCACATAAAATATGTCAAAATCCTGTAGCTATATCCCTAGCCTAAGACTGCAATGAAGAGGTCCAAAGTATGGTGGCTTCAATAGAACCAAGCCTCAATATAGGGTTGCAGTAGGTCTGAGGGTTTAACTGATTCAAGTCTTAATAAAAAGCTACAACACAGAACTGAGCTCTTATGGTATATCTCTATCCTCCAATAATGACAAACATTAAATTCTCTTGAGCATGGTAATAGAATTAAATTTTTTTACAACAGTCCACAAGATATCCATTCATTTCTATAAATTCTGCAAGAAGAAAATGAAAGTCATGTGTAACAAAGTATTGTTAAAAGACTTCAAGAAACCAGAACTTATCCTGAATATCCTAAAATTGAAGTTGGAAACATCATCTCTCCAAGGTTTTTAATGTTGCAATCCTCTGTTCAACATTGATACAAATGTCAAAAACAAGTTAAAAGATGAACCAAATAATAGCATTCAAAGGAAAGACTAGGATGTCACCATTTCTACCTGCTATCCTTGAAAATAAGGGGAGATTACTTACATGCTTTTGTGTTTGCAAGGTGGACTTGAAGACCATGTTCATCCCAGAATGAGCTCAAAATGTACTTTTGTTTTTGGATTCATGAAATAGAAGGACAATGTTGTCAAAAAATAGTGAAATGGAGATCCCATAGAGGGCCTCCACCTTTACCACCCATGGATTTTGAAATGAGAAACTCTCATCCATAAATATGAAGTCCAAATAATGTGAGGTAGTCGACACCCTTGCTTGACTACTATGTTAATGTATATAATAGACCCCAGAGATGATCATTTGAATCTCATATAGGGTCATAATTATAGAGATCGCCAAGAATAGGAGAGGTATACCTTCAGCCTCTCAAATAGTAGGTTTCTTCCAACTATCTGAAAGGCTTAACAGGTGTCCATGGATCAAAAATATACTTACTTTTGCTTCCTCAATAGCATTTGGGAGGACTGAAAAATAGTCAAAAGTGCGGTGATTCCATTTGCAATGACTAAACCTTAAACCTGCAATTTCTTCCTCTCTGCCCATATGGAGATGAATTTGTCTACTCTTCTAGCAAATATTTTGAACATGGTGTATCCCAGCATGATAGTCTCGCAATTAATTGATTCAGAGGTCATGATGTATGCAGGAGGCAGAGGACTTGAGTGAACTACCATACTAAGGAGGAGAGCATGAGTATTGAAACTGGGTATTTCTTCTCCAGTGAAAACTTGATTACTTACTGTAATGGGTTTTACATATTAAAATTGTATTCATACTAAGAGAAGCCAAAATAATAGAGATTAAATTTTCTAGATCCAAACACCCAATTTCCATAAAATCAAGAGAAAATTGGGTTAAAACAATTTAGCAAATTGATATTTCAAAAACTAATGTCAGGAACAAGAACTGTAAGATACTTAAACCCTAACAAGCACTTTTGAATTGGATGTTCATGGCATGTTTTCCACCCCATCTTAGTTAGATTGGAATTACACCTTGCAAATTGATAAGAGTCTGTATTACCTGATGAACAAAATGCAACTTTAATTGCAACCAAAAAAAAAGGCAAACCTCTTGCAGAGTCCATAAAGGTGGTAGTTCTATATGGCCAGGCTTAACTTGAATAAACATGTTTTCCATTACATTTTTAGTCTACTCTACTAGACAGAGCTGAGGCAAGGATGAAATGCATGCTCAAGAGTTCAACTTTCAAGGAAAGAACTTGAGAAATTTAAAGAAATTGCACCTAAAATTATCAGTAACACCTACCTTCATTGGCAATGGCACTTTTGGTACATATAAACAGTAGTAAAAACGAATAGATGAGAAATAAAGGAAGAAAAACTAGACTCAATGCCTGTCTTGGACCTGCAAGATGAGAAATAAAGGAACGTTAACAGGTCATCTCACATAGACCTGTCAGGACAATGCAATTTTATGGCAAACAACAGCGCATTGATCATGGGTTCAAATCAAATTAACCGACTCAGAGTAGATGCCCTCTATTCAGATGTGTCGAGGAAGGAGAGGGGATTACACAAGGATTTCCTTTCAAAACAAAAATTCATTGCTACTGTAACTGTACAGTACCACAATCAACACTTTGCAGCAATTAACCATGTGCTAATCTATAATTCTAAACTCGAACACATATGCATGAAAGAAAATATGAAGTTGTGTCAGATTGCATGAGTGAACGTCAGAGATTTTAGAAGATTAAAATGGATGACCCTCGCATAAATCTAGCACACCTCAAGACGAAGCCCTAGCATTCTCGCTGTAAGAGGAGGGTCCTGAAGCAGAACGTAGAGTCTTGAAGGGTACAATGTGGGACAAGCTACGTTGTAGAGGCCAGAGTGAAGTAATCATACCTGCGCTAAACTCAAAGACATGAGTCACCAAGAAGTGTAGCATGCCAATGGAGTTGTCCCTAAAGTAGAACTGAATGGTGATCCTGCACAAGATGCCAGCGAGATCTAGAGGATCTGATTTTTAGCATTTTAGAACACGATCTGATTTTTAACGTTTTAGATAGTTGTATTATATAGTGTAGCTGAGATATTAAAAGTATCAAATTTCTATGTGATTATAGACTGCATGATTAATTATATTATCTGGTTGCTCAAACTCAATTAAGATTGAAACTTTGGGACTAAAATGAATACAATGTTTCCAGGACCAGAAATTAGCCTTATAAATAATTTAGTTTCTTCCAGAGGTATGTTTTTCCCAGGAACAAAAGAGATTGTAAATATGGTTGTAAAGGGCTTGGTTAGTTTATATGATCAATTTTACTGTATGCATCAGTACCAAGGCCCAAGAGGCAGAGTAGGAGGCTGCCATAGCCCCAATGTCATTGAAATTTCAAGACTAGGCAAGGTCCTGAATTGTTGCGCAATAGAAAAGCATCTCTAACCATTCCATTCTACTCACCATGGACTATCATGGCTAGGAGGAGAAGTCCAAGTCTAAACCTTATTCCTTGGGGAAAATTAGGTCCATGTTATGTCTACTCATTTTCATTTACAAATATAAATGTGCTACTGTCCTGTAGCAAGGCCATTAGAGGTACTTACAAGCCACAATAAGGCCACAACTATCTCCAAAAAGAACACATAAAGAATAAGGCTTATAGGTGGGAGGAAGGGTGGATTTGAGCAGGGATAGATGCCCTAACCAGGGCCGAGTTCTTCAAAAAATACAAATCACATTTTAAGGAATTGGAAGAGAATTTTGTGGAGAACAGATGTATGATTTGGTTTGATTCTTGTGATAACATTATGTGCTTGATGGTGTGAGGGTCACCTTTGTCTAAAAGACCAAAAAGGGAGGTTGATACAACAATAGTTAGAGGGATTGTTTTGAGGGTTGTTAGGCATAGTGTAGGAGTCTTCCTTAGCAAGTAGCTCCTGGAATTGAATGTGCAGTAGCATAGGGGGTGTCTCCATAAGTAAGGGAAATTTTCATATTGTTGGTTGGTCCATAAGTGCGGTAGGGATAGTTGAGGAGCAACCTCACCCTAGGGTAGTGTTTTCTTCCTTTAAGTGGACAAAAAATAGAAGCATCTTGTGGGAGAAGTTGATACAATGATGAAGCAATGGAATAAGGGCTAGAAGAGTGCCCTAATAGGTCTTCTAGAAGCTCATAATTCAAGGGCAAGAGGGCAACAAAAAAGAGTTACATATTTCCTCTTGGATGATGGCTTGAAGGGTTTCCTAGGAGATGACTCCAGGGAAATGGGAAAATCCCCATCTATTGCAAAAGGGATTTCCTGTCCTGAAGAAAAAAATTATAATAGAAAAATCATGAAAAGAAAAGGCTCAAATCTCTCTTCCAGACTGGTGACATGGCACAAGGCCATATGGACCACTGTGATTGGTTGACATAACACATTAGAATCATGATTTTAACATCTAAAATATCTAGGACATGTGGCACTCCATGATAAAGACACATGGTGTGTGGATTTGAGTTTTTCAGGTGGTCAAGTGGGCCGAACATAGGTGAAATGTGGCACCACTCAGAGATTGACATGTGCCAATTGGTACAAGTGGTAGACAATTGGCATGATCAAACAACGAGGTGATGCAGGAATGACATGAGGGAGAAAATATTAGAAAAGCCCCAAATCTGGAGAACTAAAGCTCATCACCAACCTGAGATTGACAACTTTACATGATGTAACCTATGAAATCATAAATGGAGAAATCATAGTAACAATAAAGTAACCTATGTAACAATAAATTCGGATTCATCCTAGGAGTGGTAAATGGAGAAATCATAGTGAACAACAGGAAACATGCAGAGTTGCTTACAATCAAATAGATGAAAAAACACATACAAAAAACCTAGATAATAATCATGAGCAAGCTTAATATTGAATTATGAACTGTAAAGGAACTTACAAAATGTGACATTACGAACCTGGTCAAGCGCACAAGCAAAAATATCCTGGACATGACCCTGGTTGACAAGTTGTATTGCTCATGATGCAAGATGATTTGTACCTGCACTGCCAAGTCAATCAAAATCCATCATTATCTATACAATAAATACAAGTAATTGATGTAGTATTTTTTACTCTAAGATGCATTCTTATGATAATGTTAGAACATATGTTGAAAATGTCAAAACATACCTGAATAAGATCCTCTTCGTTTCAAGAACAATTTATTGGAGTCGTATGAACTTGGAACAAGCCTCCCACGATCTGAAAGAGTAGCAACTAAGTCAAAAATGACTTTTTTGTTGCTACATTGGATCGAGGGAGGTTTGCTCTAAGATTAAATCGCTCCAATCAATTATTCTCTACTAAACAGGGCCAACCACATGAAGGTGGAAGCTCTTATGGCCCCTCCCCCCCGGCCTCACATCACTCTCAATTCCCCAATACTCAATTTATATTTCATTTTTTGCTTTCATGAGCATAAAAAAATTATTCAATAACTAATAAAAAAACAATGCAACAAAAAGTATGCAAGGAAACATTGAAATTAGTGCTTGACATAAAAATAGTATGATAAATGAGTTTTTTATATAACACAAAAAACGTTCCAATTATGGTAACGTTTGTCTTATAATAATACAATATTTTACATTATCAAATTTTCTTTTTCTTCTTCCTATTTCTAAAGCTCCTAATTACATCATCAATATCATCATGCTCTGCTCCTGTTTCGTGCCTTTCGACCCGCACTGCCGACCTAGTTGCGTAGTCACGATGTCTGGTCTCATCCAGTGACGGGGCATCGCCTACAAAAACAGATAATATTAAATTTTAATTGTCAGTTTTTAAATATCATTGAACTAGTTCGGTAATATTAATAAAAAAAATTGCAATGAGATTATTTACCTGGTGCACCAGTTGTCGCCGTTGGGACTATTTCCCTGTCTTCCTCTTTGGTGGTAAGATCCTCAAGGGAAAAATTCTTTGTCATTAAAAAAAAAACGTTATAAGGACAACAATCAAGGTATAATTAGAAAAAATTATAAGTGGAAATTAATTACCGTCACGACCCTCACTGATAGTAGCATTGTCGGCCTGGTCCCCACTATAATGATCAGGTTCCACGTGAGGAACATCTACATCTGGCTCTACAACTGGGTTATTTGCCTCGTTGGCAGTGCTGCTCCCCTTATTTAAACGAAGTTGTTAGACATTAAATTTATGGACGAAAACAAACATATTGAAAGGTTAACGTTTTACCTTATCAAGCATTCTGGATCTTGGGACCTGCCCCAAGCTTCTGCGATGTTCAACTACGGCTTGATAGCCGAAATGGAAAGCGATATTTTTATCTTCCTCTGTAGTTTATGTTCCGAAGTCATCACCCTACATTACATATGATTGTGTATTTTTAATGTTATTTGATAGGATTACAAAAACTTTGGAAGGCGATACAATTAATTATAAGATGTTTAGCTACTTACAATTATTGCGGCTAATTTCAAGTAGCCGCCCTGGCCTAGCTTGTGATGGCCTTTTTTTTTCAATCCTAGCTTTGGTTGCCTTCGAGGTGTCAGGAAACCTATCATCAAAAGATTGAAGTCAGATTTGATGTAGCACACTTTTATTTTAGACATTGAGAAAATTAAAGCTATTGAATTAAAGTTGTAATTTACCTTGCGGGTCCAGTTGGCATTTTTTCTTCTTTCTTTGCCCTTTTCTCTTTTCTGTCATGGATGAGTGCTCTCCACTCACTCTCTGGAACTGTGAGAGGACGCTCATAGCTAGGGTTAAATTGCAATTGCGTCCTATAGGTTTCCCTGGTATATTTCAAATATTTGCCAGCTACCCGAGCCACCGTTGTTCTTTCAAATGTGCCCACCCCAAAAAGGGCTTCTAGATAATCTAGAAGTTCTTTTTTCAGGTTGGAACTCTGGGAATTCCACCTTGTGCATATGGTTGGGAAAAAAATTACCAACGCATGGCTCTCCAAAAACCTGTAGAACTCATTTTTTCCTACACAGAAAAAAAAAGAAAGATATTATCATTAATTTAAAAATAAAAATCATGATAAAATATGTTTTAGATAGAGTACATGAAATAGTTAAAATATTAAAACTTACCTGGGATTTGTACATGCTTTATAGGGACACCTTCATCGTTCACCAACAACGTGTCATTAATGGTCCCCGTGGAGCTGACATGTGTAGCTCCAGGAAACACAATAATGTAGTTGGCCATATCAGCCTCATCACTGCCAACACGTTCAGCGGTTGGCTGGGTGTCTGCTTGGGCAGGGTGTGTTTCTTGGTTGGCACCTAAAGGAGTAGAAGGTGTATGAGAGGGTTGCTGGTAAATCTCTTGCCCTTGTGTCCCACTACCACCAACACCGGGTTCAGCAAGTGTCAAATAACGCTACATACAAAAGAAATTTTTGTTAGTTTAGTCAATCTAAAAATTAAAAATCAAACTATCACAATTCATATCATGCAGAACAAAAAAAATATCCTTTTGATTTTTTATTATTACCTGATATGTTGCTAGCTAGGTCATAATTTTTTTTATCCTCTCTTCTGTTTCAGGTGTTTGAGGCACATCTACCAAAGTATCAAATTCAAACCATTCTTTTCGCGCCTTTTTTCGCAGCAAGAGCAATGGAGATAGGGATGAAGAAATCTCTTCCTCATATAGGGAATAATCAAGCATACCATGGCTAGGTGTCTGCATATTTGAACAAAATTAATATTATTTCAATTATGTAAATAACTAAAATACCTGAAGATAGAGCAATGTTGGCACTTTACATGTTCTTCCGCTGGCCCCTTTCCGCAATCATCCTGTCTCGAGGTTGTTCCTGTACTGCCCTGATCAGTCTGCCACATTGTAATAAAATTATAAATGTAAAAACTTGAAAAAAATATCTAACTTGAAAACACAAAATGAAAACTGAAATAATTTCTAATAAGACACCGGAAGACAGAGTTAGAGTTTCAAATATGCCTTGCATTGAATTCAGTCCTGGAAACATGTCATTACACATTAAGGCACCCAAACAAGAGACGAGTTGACAATGAGACTAAATTGGGTTATTTGTAGTGAAATTTTAAATTCTCAAAAGGTATATTAATTATCGAAACAAATCAAATTCATAATTTCAGTATTGTTGAGTCTACTGTGTATAAATCACAAAAAAATTGAAACAAAACACTAGAAAAGAAACAACATAATCACATTCTGCTATAGCAGTGATCTAACCTCTAAAGTAGACTTTCTACTAGTTTCATCAGTACCATACAAACAGTGGAATTGAACACAAGATACAACCATAGATGTGTAGTTATCCGCAAAACCATCCACTCACCAACCTCCTCTAGTAACCTACACTAGAAATAGATGTATGGGGTATTTTTATAAGGGGTTCCTCAAAAACATCCGCTAGAGGTTCTTTTCCTTGTAGTGATTCTAACCTATCACATCCAACCAATTTAAATTAATTGAAACTTTGAAATTCATAAAATATACTCTCCATTTTCACAACACAAGCATTTTGACAAAATCCTTTTCAAATTTGACATGTTGACCATGTCATGGGTAGACTTTCCATTTTTTTCATCTCAATAGGATGTGTCAGACCTTGAAGGTCATGGTCTAGGTGTCTGCTCTTGCACGATTTCATGAAGTAGCTATTTTCATGAATGCAATGTGTTATGCATGAACCAGAGGTGCGTTGGATATATAGTGGGTGGGCTAGATTTCCTTGGGCATGAAAAAGTGCCAAGGGGATTCACACCAAAATGTATCAAGCATGTTATGCATGATTGGAAGGCTAAATTTTGGTGCAAGAAAGTTTAAGTGGATTTTTGGATAGTTACTTAACATGGCATGATGATGGTTAATGGTGTTAGAGGTAAGCGTGTGACCAAGGAGTTAGCATAGCATAAGATGACATGACAGAGTTTGGTGCAATGTGCGTTGAGAAGACACATGGGTTAGCTTGATAAGTTAAGTGGTTAAAACAAGTTGGCATGCATGTTATCTTGATAATTTAAGTGGGTGAAATGAATCAGCACATGGGTTGACAAGGCAAGTTATCTGGACCAGTGCATGATGCGAATGGGCAAGCTCATTTTTTTTGGAACAATGTGATGGACCAAGGAGTGACATGATTGCATATAGGTACTTGTTGTGAGAGACAAAATGAGAGACAAGGATGATGAAGACCAAAATTTAAGGCATAACACATGTACAAGATAACAAAAATGTAAGGCATAACACATGTACAAGATAACAAGTGTGAACTCGTGTAAAGTGAATTCAAGTAGAACAATAGACCTTAGTGAAAGAAGTTTCAACAGGTTTTGGCAAGTTGAGATCGTAGTTCAATTTGGGTTTAGTGCTATTGGACATATAATTCTTCATTTTTTTTTCATTTTAATTATTTCTAAATAATAGGAGAAATATGAATAGATAGGTCAACCTGAAAGGTCAATTAACCTCTTGAAAGATGAAATCAAGAGTCATATTACCATATTAAATATGGATTCATGTTAATGGAATATGATCCAAGTTTGGAGTTACACCTTTATATGACATGATATCAAATCTTTGGTGGTTCTAATAACTCCATTATTCTCGCTAAGACCTGCCTTTCTTCTTGTTTAACATTATTTTCCCATTAGACCTATCTTAATACGTTTTTTGTTCTCCTGTGTTGTAACTCCATGTAGAGATAATTATTTGGTATCTATTAATTACCTTTTCTCGGGGCTTATTTAGTGTGCAATGATGCCTAAGGTTCACACAACATTTTAGCTTCAAGAAATAAATGAGATAGAGGTTTGAGCTTGATGTAGTAAAGAATCCTCTTGGAACACCTAGTGGATTTCAACCTCTATATAAATTTTGATACATTAGAGCCACAACATAAAACACATGCAGATTGGGAAGGAGGAAAAACCAAGACCTTATATGAAGAAAACTTTGTATATGACCCTATATTAATCAACTATCATTCTCATGTGCTTCATTTCGGATACAACTGGTCCCTTATATGACTATAGGTGATTAAAACTCTGTATTTGGATGAATGATGTAGTTGTTTTGATCTTGGAAAACCCGTGCCTCTTAGAATATGTTGTTGTAGAAAAATTGAGAGTTAAATCAAATGATTTGTGTTGACTGCTTCACAACAATATCAATCGATCAACGAACTTTTTAGTAACATATATGTCATGATCTATAATGAGGTGGAGGAGGAAGTGTAGAAGTGAGATTGTAAATGGCCATGAATAAATGTTAGTGATCCTCAATTTGGATATGGACAACTTTATTGTGGTATTCAAGAAAGCAGTGAATGATTAGGAGACTGCTATTAAAGAAATTGTAAAATATACAAGTGTTATAAAGTGGCAAGGTTGCCTTGCCCAAGATACTCTGGAAAAATACAAAGGTGATCGAAGCTAAAAAATAGTGTGTGTGGGGCTAAGCGCTACATCACCTGACTAGCTTGTTCAGGGCTTCTCCTCCATAGGTCGAATATAACAAGGCTCATTGATTTCCCTTCATTCCATGTTTTCAACTAGAGTCAAGAACTAAACTCTTGAAACCTTGAAACCCTCCTCTTTTCTTAATTTGAATAACTCTTGCTTCAGGAAAAGGGTCCAACTATCCTAGAACTTGGCATTACAGACTTGTATTGTAACTTCGTTGGTTGTAATTGAATCAACTAATTCAATAGAAAATGGATAGGAATGGGTTGACTACTGTTTGTAAGTCGATATGACAGCTACAGTCATTGTCTGTGGGTTTTTTTGTAGCATTTTCTTGTCAAAAGGATCCAATTTTTTTGTTTGATAGCTTCCTTCTGGTCACTCCGACCCAGGAAGTGGACATCCAAACCAATAATTGCAAAAATTCCAATGAGAATGAATGCAACAACAAGAATATCTGTGCATTGAGTGTTGTTAGCATGCTGACTGAGGGAAGTACAAAGAATAGTGCACTTAGATGCAGATAGTCACATAAATCTCTTTCAGGGAAATCTGCTTCTGCCAAGAAATCCAAAGAAGAGAGAATTAAAGGAATGGTCCAACTTCTGAGAAATATAATCTCTGGTGAAGATTACATGGACACTGCTGTTGTCCTTAATAAGACTATTAGATATGTTAAATCTCTCGAGGTAAAAGTGAACAGATTGGAGGCTAATCAGCAGGAAAAGGTGAACTGGGTTTGACCTCAATGTGACTAGGTGTCTCTTGTAGAACTCCCAAGATATAATGAGAAAGTGGATGCTACCTAAAAAGCGGGAAGATGGCTTCGCCGGCTTAAAATAAAAATAGAAATTCTCTCGCATACTTGTCTACATTCAATGATAGTTGTAGCCATATTTTGATCTGATCCTAGTTTTAAGGTGCTAAATATTGGTGTGTTGTGGTTTGTTTTCATATATATATTGAACTTACAAATTGTAGGGTTTTTAGTCATAGAAACCCCTCTTTTTAATGTATATTGCACCCATCCTTACTGAAGCTCTGGTGGTATTGTATTGAGTGTGTATGGAATATATGATATTTGTCGAAGCATGTCTTTCTTGGTATTCTTTTCCGATGGATCTATCAAAGTCGGATGATGACTGCATGTGCTTAATATTGTTTGAAGGAAAATGGTAGGAAATGGTGATCAATTTTTCTTCTTGTAAAGACCAAATTGTGATGATGGAAATCAACTGCCGAATTTTATGGAAAGCATGCTGGAGACTGAAGTTTGGGGAATTCGTTATGTCTTACATTGACTTTTATTAAAAACAAAACTAAATCTACAGGCATGCCCTATTCAAGGAAAACGAGCAGCCCAATTTATTTCTCTGTTTCAAATCCTGGGCATTCTAAATGGTAAAATCACTTTTCAAAATCTAGCAAAATTCTGTTTGACCATACAATTTTGCCTGCTGATGGAGGAAGGGCCTGCTTTCTGGATTTTCTTGCACGACGGGCGATTCTTTGCAGCAAGGGCCTACTTTCTGGATTTTCTTACATGACAGGCGGTTCTTTGTAGTAGGAGGCATATATCCAGTAGGGTTTGAGTCGATTAGAAAAGGCAAGGAGCTGTAGTAATGAATACATGCAGGGGTAGCTATAGTGATTAATGTAAAATTTTGAAAGGCCCATAATGATTAATCCGAAACCTTTGTAATTCGTTTGAAATTCCTATTAAAACCATAGTTTATGGCAGTAATTCTTCACCATATAAATAGGTATTAAAACCTTTCAAATGCCAACTTAGGTTTGATTTAAAAATAGCATATAATTCATTTAGTTCCCTTAAACATGGAATTAAGGTTTTGAATAAAAGCTTTTAGTTCCCTTATTAATATCACCCCATAAGCTTCCTTATACTCTTTTGTGTGTTTAATCAAACCTTTTAACTTTAAGAACTTATAATGGCTAGAGGTTTCTATTAGGTGAAGGAGATATAAATTTTTGGAAACATCACTATGTGGTATTTACGAGGTGGGGTAGGGTTCTTGGGAAAATAACAAAAGGGAAAAGCTTGGTACTAGAAATAGGATTAGAAGGATTAAAGTTAAAGATATGAAGATGAAATAAGATATTTTAATGATAATTTTCATGGAATATGCACACATGGATCAAATACTACATTAATGCTACCTATGAAAAATTGATATATGAGACATATATCTAAAAATTTTATGAGTCAATGAATAAATAGGCATTGGACATCGGTGTTGGGTTATACTTCATTCTTCCACTTATTAGCAAAGGGATAAACATTGTTTAATTACTTTCATGTCTAGTAAGAATGTGGAAGTCATCCAAAAATAGAATTGGTTCTCGAGCAATACTTACATGTCATTAAAGAATGGTGACCCTATTATGACCCTCTCAAGGAAAAAGAGATTGTATAAGCTATGAAGGTAAAGCTCCTTTCACTTATTGTTGAATGTGTAAGGGGAGATCTTTCATACTTATTGGGGACACTCTAGATAATTTCTTTAAAATGAATGGAAGAACAAAATCTTAGACCACCAAAATTGTAGCTAAGTTGTGTAGATATGGAACTAACCAAGTTTTAGATTATAATGATATTCCCTTTAGGTGAATAAATAGATGTATTCATGGCCATGTTAAAATTGTTGGCCCATTGGGACACCCACGAATATTTTTTGTGAAAAGGAAAGGAGACATAATGAATGATACTCTAGAGATATGGGAACACTAGATAAAAATATTTTTTGAGCCTATGCTAGGAGTTGAGAAGAAAATATACCCTACCATTACCATAAATTCATTGCAAGGAAAGAGAGCCAATGGGCATGTGAAAATTATAGAGTAGAAAAGGGGAGTCCTTGAAAATGATGTTTGGGCATAAATATTAATTTATGTGGAAAGATGATCAACTTGTATAGGAGATTTCTAGGAGATTAATATTGGAGGCGTTCTGGTTGTATACCATCATACTAATGACAATAACCGAGTCTCCAATGATCGTTTTTGTGCGTATGCCAATTTTTTGAAGTTGGATGAGACCTTCATAAAGAGTGAGAGCTTCGGCCCTATTATTGGATAGATTGCCTAATCCCAATTCATAGGAAGTTATGATGTCTCCATTGGCGTTACAGATGATTCCTCCAGCCCTGGCCATTCCTGGATTAGATTTAGAGGCACCATCAAAAAAGAGATAATGGGTGTTGTAGTTTTTGATCCAGAGAGAAAACTCCTCATCTTTCATTCTAATTTTCCAACTATAGCTAGAATTGTTGTTTTTGTTGTTAATGTCACTCCTGCTGTGGGCATTGTTGTTTTTGACCAATAAATACCCTATGAAGTTCCTTTCTTCAACATAGAGTTCGGTTGTGTCAAGTTTCCCTTGACTTTTAGCAGACATTGCTTCCAATGTGAGACTCCATGCCTTATTGTATAACTTCCCGATGCCAGTTTCTTTGTCCTTGAAGACCATGTGATTTCAAGGTTAAGTGGTTAAGGGGTTTAGGGGTAACCAGCCCCTAGAAAATCAAGGGGTTAAGGGGTTTAGGGGTTATATGTTTGGGGTTTAGGGGGTTAAATGGGTTAGGGTTTTAGAGGTTTAGGGGGTTAGTGGATTTAGCAGTTAAGGATTTTAGGGGCTAGGGGTCGTTACGGGTTAATGGGGCTAGGATTTAGGGGGTTAAATGGGTTAGGGTTTTAGAAGTTTAGGGGGTTAGTGGATTTAGCAGTTAAGGATTTTAGGGGTTAGGGGTCATTACGGGTTAATGGGGCTAGGGTTTAGGGGGTTAAATGGGTTAGGGTTTTAGGGGTTTAGGGGGTTAAATATTGGGTTAGGGTTTTAGGGGTTTAGGGGGTTAAATGGGTTGGGGGTTGGGAATGAGTGTTTAAGGGGTTAGGGGTTAAGGGTTAAAGGTTTAGGGTTTAGGGGGTTAAATGGGTTGGGGGTTGGTAATTAGTGTTTAAGGGGTTAGGGGTTAATCGTTAAAGCTGGTTTAGGGTTTAGGGGTTAAATGGGTTAGGCGCGCATTTAGCGGTTTAGGGGCTTGGGGGATTTAGCAGTTAAGGATTTTAGCTAGGGGTTAGGGGTTAAGGGGTTAGAGGTTTAGGGTTTAGGGGTTTAAATGGGTTATAGGGGTTTATAGGTTTAGGGGGTTAGGGGATTTAGTAGTTAAGGATTTTTGGGGTTAAGGGTTAAGGTAGGGGGTTAAATGGGTTAGGGTTTTAGGGGGTTAAATGGGTTAGGCCGGTTGGGAAATAGGGTTTGATGGGTTATGGGTTAAGGGTTTAGAGGTTTATGGTTTAGGGGGTTAAATGGGTTAGGGGTTTAGGGGTCTAGGGGGTTAAATGGGTTAGGGGTTAAGGGTTTAAGGGTTAGTGGTTAAGGGTTTAGAGGTTTAGGGTTTAGGGGTTAAATAGGTTAGGGGTTTAGAGGTTTATGGTTTAGGGGGTTAAATGGGTTAGGGGTTGGGAATTAGGGTTTAATGGGTTAGGGGTTAAGGGGTTATAGGTTTAGGGTTTATGGGGTTAAATGGGTTAGGGGTTTAGGGGTTAGGGGATTTAGCAGTTAAGGATTTTAGGGCTTAGAAGTTAGGGGCTAATGGGGTTAGGTTTTAGGGGGTTAGATGGGTTAAGGGTCGGGAATACGGGCTCCCTCGAACAAAATGGCCCGAACCAAACGCGCCCGGTCGGGCAACCTTGCACAGCGCGACACGACGCGCCTGACCAAATGATTATGCCACAAGGGAGAAAATAGAAAACGGGCCAACTGAACATGCACAAGGCACCTGGGTGGTCACAACTTAGCAAAACTAATACAGGCACCCTCAAACAAATCAGACCGAACCGAACACGCCCGGTCGAGCGACCTCGCACGGCACGACACGGCGCGCCCGACCGAATGATGCCACAATGGAGAAAACAAAAAACGGGTCGCCTGAATGTGCACACAGCACTTGGGCGGTCACAACTTAGCAAAACTGATACAGGCGCCCTTGAACGAAATGACCCGACCCAACCCAAACACGCCCGGTCGGGCGACCTCACACGGCGCGCCCGACCCGAACACGCTCGGTCGGGCGATCTCACATGGCGCGCCCGAACGAACGATGCCACAAGGGATCGATCAAACAACAAAAAGCCCACCCGAACATGCACAAGGCACCCAGGCGGTCACAACTTAGAAAAACTGATACGGGCACCCTCGAACGAAACGACCTGACCCGAACACGCCCGGTCAGGCGACCTCACATGGCGCGCCCGATCGAATGATGCCACAAGGGATCAAATGGAAAATGGGCCACCCGAACGTGCACAAGGCACCCAGGTGGTCACAACTTAGCAAAACTGATACGGGCGCCCTCGAACGAAACGACCCAACCCGAACGCGCCTGGTCAGGCGACCTCACATGGCACGACACGATGCGCCCAAATGAACGATGCCATAAGGGAGAAAACGGAAACGGGGCCACCCGAACGTCACTAGAGAATTTGGCGGAAATTCCGACGGCCAAATCGTCGCTATTCCGACACATTGTCGTCGCAGGAGCGACAGTTAGAGGGCGGGAAAACCGTGGTTTACCATACCGTCGCAGTTCCGAAACAACTAAAAAGTGTCGCAGTATCGACACTTTTCCGTCGCTTCCAAACAAGCGTCACTCTTTCGATGTCTCCTAATCCGTCGCACTTCCGACCTCTATAAACTGTCGCACTTCCGACGAAATGTGATCTGACGTTTTGAACGTCGCTCTTCCGACGTCTGTAAACTGTCACAATTACGACGAAATGTGGTCCGACGTTTTGAACGTCGCTCTTTCGACGTCTGTAAACTGTCATAATTACGACGAAATGTGGTCCGACATTTTGAACGTCGCTCTTCTGACGTCTGTAAACTGTCACAATTACGACGAAATGTGGTCCGACGTTTTGAATGTCGCGCTTCCGACATCTGTAAACTGTCACAATTCCGACGCTTACAAGACGTCGGAATTGCGACGGAAGGTTCAATTTTAAAAAAAATAAATGAAACTTTAAAAGAGGAAAAACGTTGTTTTGAATATATTATATGGAGTAAAACAGTACATGAAGTCATTACATTTTCACATCTAAAGATTTGAACCCAAATATCCATCCAGAAAAGTGGAAGTCCCACCCCAGACAATGATATAAAAATACCCCATGTCACATACAGGGACATGATATAAAACCCAGTAACGGTCCACATGGAGATTATCGACAATCTGAGAAAGCATCCAAATATGCCCAAGGCATCTATAAGAAAGTGAAATAGCAGTATGTAGAATAGTAAAACAATAGATAGAGTACCGACGTCCATTGTTCCAAATACAAATTAAAGTACCCAAAATCCTTGAACAGAGAAAAACGCTAATCATGTGAGGAGTAAGATATGTCCCAAATATAAAAATACCATGAGACCATATCAATAAACCAGCAACATAGACCAGCATCGCTAGTTTTGAAGGCAGAGTGATAAACATTAATCATTTTTTTTTCACGAGAAAAAAAGTTGTTTTGAATATATTATATGAAGTAAAACAGTCCATGAAGTCATTACATTTTCACATCTGAAGATTGGAACCCAAATATCCATCCAGAAATGTGGAAGTCCCACCCCAGACACTGATAGAAAAATACCCCATGTCACATACAGGGACTTGATATTAAACCCAGTAACGGTCCACATGGAGATTATCGACAATCCGAGAAAGCATCCAAATATGCCCGAGGCATCTATAAGAAAGTGAAATAGCAGTATGTAGAATAGTAAAGTAACAGATAGAATACCGACGTCCATTGTTCCAAATAAAAATTAAAGTACCCAAAATCCATGAACAGAGAAAAACGCTAATCATGTGAGGAAGACCATCAGACCATATCAATAAACCAACAACATAGACCAACATCGCTAGTTTTGAAGGCAGAGTGATAAACATTAATCTTTTTTTTTTCACAAGAGAAAAAAACGTTGTTTTTAATATATTATATGAAGTAAAATAGTCCATGAAGTCATTACAACAATATAGAGACAGATTGTCTCGTAGATAAGAAAAATGATAACTGATGTTGTGCTGTTTCCTTCTTTTAAGAATGTGCTGGAGGCAGGCCCTATATCTTGGCTTGCTGCTGTCCTCTTTAGTAATTCTATGTTGATTATTTCATTTCACCGATACTCTTTAACTGCTCTGATACTCTTTGACCTTTGTTCATCCTTTTATCCTTTTTATCATGATATACTGTGGTAAATAGGCAAAAATTTATGTAAGGATAATTTTTTACAAAAGTTCCATCATTTCTTCCCACCATTGAAATTCTGGCACTCTAGTCCTTTGCAACTTTCTTAGTGTTTCATCAGCCTCAGTATATCTGAAGAAATTAGGCTGATTTGGGAACAAATGATTTACTTCATGCTCAAGATAAAATAAATTCTCCAATCTTTCATGAAGGTTTTTCCCTGTAGGCAATGCTGCTGTTGATGAACTGGTTGAAGAACTAGCTTGATTATCAGCATATTTGTCCAATTTTTCAACATAACTATCAAGGTCCATTAGCTTATCTTCTGCAACTATAGGATTGGGCAATCCTCTATTTAACAAAATATTCAATCTTTCTCTGAAGGCAATGATTTCTTCTTGCATATCTAAGCACCTTCGTTCTAAATTATGTACCAGAGTTCTTTTAGTAAAAACTCTCTTTATTTCCAGAATTGTTCCGGTCCTGTCCTGAATACCAATTTCTGCAAGTTGATTCTTAGTCCGAGTATTCAAAAAATGTATAAGTCTATTGGCCTCTTCTGGCATATTTCCCAACTCTTGTCTTGATCTCTCAATCTCATCCAGAGCCAATTTAACTAAGTTATTCTGTTCATCCATTATTTGAATTGAGGACCAAACATCCTTTATTTATTGAATGATATTATCCCAAAGAATATCATTTATTTCTTTTAAAGGTTTCTCCAATGTGAGATCCTTTTCCAATGCTTTGACTGTTTTTTCTAATTTGTTCACTTCTCTTGTTTTATCAGCAACACTCATTTTTGAAAGATTATATTTATGTTCTAGAGTGGCCAATTGTTCCTTTGTTTTGTGAAGCTCTATGGCCTGAATGTTCATATCTTCCATTGACTTTGTTAATTCATCAGTGTTCAAATTTGCAGTGTTGCTCTGTGACAATTCTGTTGGCTGACCTGTTGTTGTTGTACCTGTCACTACTCCTATTGTAGATACTAGAATATTTGCCTGCTTATCTTTTAATGCATTCTCAAGCTCTTTTTTAGTTGTAGTAAGTTGCTCATTCAATTTTAAGAGAAAATCCATTAGTTCTTCCTCAGAATTTTGTTTGATGATTTCTGCAGTCTGTGGATGTCTTGAGGCCGGTAACTTTAATTGTTTTCTGAGAGCTGCAATATCATCATCTTTTCTCTTGATCAAAGCTTCAATACCTTTCACATATTTAGGATTATGACCCAAACCAATGATTATTTCCTCTAAAGTTTTGATTCTATTATCCTTAGCCTGGGAGGAGGCTTTTTCAAGCTGCAACTGTGTATTAGTATTATCCAAAGAATCCTGCAACTTATGGGTCATCATTGATTTATCCGTCAGAGTAGAATAAATCATCTCACCTGTTTGCTTGTGTAGCTCAATTTGATCTAAAGGATGGATATCCTTTACTAAGACTTCAAAATTAGTCCTAACGTAATCTGTAGCTATCTGAGGCTGCTGCACCTTGGGCTTCAAATGGCTCATTAACATCTTACCCTGTTGGATGTCATAAGATGAAATCAATCTTTCTTGATTTTTCGGAGCCATCTTCAAATATTGGTTGTACACTTGAAGTCTAAGTGGATCGTTCCTGGCCTTTATATTAGTGAATGTTCTTTTGATGTCCCAGGCATTTTTTACTGGAGGTTTGAAAGAAGATATTTCTGCACTTTGTTGCCTCTGTATTCCCTGTTTTTGAAAATTAGTGGATGTCCCACTACCTGTATCTGTTTGCTGACTGTCTTCTCTTCCCTGGCTGTCAGGGATTTCCTGAAATGATTCATCTTCTCGAAGGGGAGTTAATTTCTGCCTTTTAACATCTTGCTGTTCAGAAGAGCCACCAATAGGAGTAGTTGTTTCAGCCTCTCTCTTTTTTCCCTTTTCTATATTCAGAGGAGTTTGTAAAATAGAAATTTCTGGCTCACTGATCTGAGTAGGAGGAATTTTTCCCTGACCTTGTTCTTTAGAAGTCTCTGGTTGCGCTGTCATTATGAATTTTTCAATTATTTGTATATCAGGCTCCTTTTCTTTTCCTTTAGATTCTACTGCTACTGTACTAATCTCTTGCTAATTTTGTTGTAAATTCCTGGCTGAAGAAGATCCCTGCACCTGTCCAAAAGATTCTAGGTCAAGTATCTTTTCAAGATCTTTCATTAAATTTTCAACATTGACCTGCTCACTATCATTTTCAACCAATGTCCCTTCTGTCCATTCATCCATATTAGCATATTGTTCTATTTCTGGGATTCTTTGATGGATGTATGGTGACTGTTTATTTTTCATTCTTCTATCACAAATAAAGTTGTTTGGATCATAAGGCACCTAGTAGAAACTCTTTTGTAGTCTGAGATGGTCTTCTAAAATCCTTTCAGCTTCCTGTCCAGCTTCCCTAGAGTTACAAATGAAGGGACCTAATTGGCTCTTGATCCCGAGTTGAGCCTTTTTCTTTGCATTGCAAAAATGAATTATATCTGAATTATTCATTTGCCTGAAATATTCTAATGCAAAGAGTCTCATTGGGACATACTTGGGCAGTTTGAATGGGCATAATTCACATCCATATATCCTGATCTCTGTGTAGTTTTTATATAGGTACCATTCACCTATCTTGTAATGCTTTGAGAGCTGAAGGATTTTCTTGATTTCATTTTTAATTCTAGGAGGAGAGACTCCTGTCAACAAGGTAGTTGCAGGATGAACAAAAAGGTCGAAAAACTCATTATAGGAATAAGGAGAATCAGAGGAATTGTGAGTAATGGCAGACCAAAATATGACTGACCTAGGATTCCCTTTGGCATCAAGTTTCTTAACATAAAAAGGGAAATTTTCTGACTGAAAGTAAATCATGAGATGATATATGACAGAAGAATACTTAAATACTCTCTCATTCTCAAATCTCATGAACTGATCATGGATTTTGTCAACAATATAAGATGCAAAATCGTACTTGACAGCAGGAGGTTGTCCAGGGGTAAAAATGGATAACAATACTAGGGTTAAGTGATCAACATACTCACTAGTATTGAAGCCCATTATGGAAGATATCATGTCTAAAATAACTCTACCCTCATCAGTAAAGAAAGTATAACCATAAGGGGGAGGGTTTTTAGGCTGATGCTCTGGTAACATGAAGGTTTGGCATAGGCGGTTTAACTCTTCATGAGATAACTTAGTAGATTTCTCAAGTAATTCAACCATGGACAGGGGAGTGAGAGCTTGACCAGGTTGGAATTGTAGCATTTCATTTATGGACTGAGCAGTTATTGGGAAAAGGACATTTTGACTTGGGGATAAAACTGCTCGTTGGTTGGGATCATAATTTACGTAGAAATAATGGATTAACTCGAGAAAAATATGGACTGAGGGGAGAAGGTACATAGGAAGATTTGATTCCCAAAGTCCAAAGATGTCAGAACCATTCAAATAATTGTCTCTGCAACGGCAAAATATTCGAAAAGGATTCTCACTGAGACGCAAGTCCTTAATTTGAAAATCCATATCGGCTAAAGGCAAATAATCCAAGTCCTTGTGAGGGGCATTGATGGGCACAACATTCAGAGCTACAGGAACTTCCATTTCTGGTTCTTGTGGATTCAGAAAAGGAATTTCGGGGTTTTTGTGGAAAAGGGGCATAATTACCAGTTTTGGGAATATAATTGCAGTTCTGGGAACGAAAAAGACCAAACTGAACTTCTTTTCAGACCTCAGTGCAGAATTAAAACTAAAACTAGGATTTTTTACATAGTTTAGCGGGGAATTGGAATAAATACCTGTTTACAGGAAATGAAACGTGTTTAAACAGGCGCTGGTTATGACAGAAGAACCCTGAAATACTCGGCTTCAATTCTCTTCAGCAAGGTAATGGTCAGCAAGCGTTAACAGTTGGTTTTTGAATTTTGTTGCATGGAAGACTAGCTAGCGCACGGAACAATGAAAATGACGCAGACACAATTTTTTTGTATTTACAAAGTCAAAAGGGTGGTGGGGAACAATGAAAATGACTCGAAAAATATTAGGGCGAATTTGATAAGAAATTCGCGTCACAACTCTCCCTCCGTACGCCAACCAACTTCGGACCCGAAAAACATTAGGGCGGAATTCATTTGGTTTTCGCGTCACAAAATTGGCCGGCGTCAGTAGGCTATTTTGGAACGCGAATTTGGTTTGAATTATGGTTTATCGCTGTTTGAAGTCCGACGGGCTCGACTTAAGAGAACCGAGGTCGTGAACACTGTTCAAATATAAAAATCTTGCTTAATAAAGAGACAATATTGTTGTGCTTTCGGAACCTGACCCGAGGATTGGACATGAGTTAACAAACAAAAGGATAGCGGAACCAGACTTGCACCTGTGGTCAAGCCCTGTACCAAAACCAAGAGCGGAATCACAAAAGCGGGTTGCCCATATCGCACCGCTTTTGCGGAGTAGGCGATATTTCCTATTCGCGAGCAATTCCATAGGGAAAGCGACACGTGGCGAAATGACCCCCGGAAAACCACCGTTTAACCCGCACCATCGCACGTTAAAGCCCGACGTTGGAAGCCGAGCGAAATTGCCAAGAGTCGTTGATTTGGAGAAGGGCCATCGGACGGTGGTCGCACGTTGAACTTGCCTGGAGGTTAACTAAGGTGTGCGGAGGATAGCCAGGTACGATACGAGTGTTTGATTGGTTATTGATATATATAGGTGGGCCCGGAGTATAATGAAATTGTTTAATTAAACGATTGGCGGATAATTAGCATAAGTCTAGAGCGTGATTGCTGTAAGGCTGGGTGGTGAAATATAGAGCCGAAAGTTCATTACAAGTTATTTATTTAAAAAGAAACGTGGAGTATAAATACAAAGTGTTGAAAGTTAAACATTGGTTATAAGGCTTGGAGATAATATAAAGTTGGGAATATAAATTAAAGTCCAACCATTGTGGATGGTATTTATTTATCAAATTCTACAAATTTGATAAATAAACCCGAAGAAAGAAGAAGTCAATGAAGACCCAGGCTGGAGGAAAAGAACGGGGTAAACCAGGGGAAAATGCTAACAAAGCGATTGTAGACACACCAGCTCTCCTTAGGGGTCCAATTTCAGTTTTGTTGCGTCACACGATGATCTCTCTTCTCTGGCATTTACTTTTATTGAAGATCACTATTCTAGGAATAAGGAGTTATTTTCTCAAAAAATAACCCTAGCCAAACATTGACAATGCATCAAGGATATATTTCTATGCTTCATAAGTACATATGTTCTACTTCTAAATCATGTCTTGGAAGTGGTTTTTTTGCTGGAAATTATTCACCAGTTGGTTTCATACCAAAGTCTTTTTCTCATTTTCAGCATCCAATACATGAAAAAGATAATGGTTTAAAACAACATAAATATTTGAAATTTTGTAAGAATTGTCTGGCACACTTTGAATACAAATTTTGAAGTCAAGTGCATGATGTTGTATAGGATCAAGTGTCATTTTGAATACCAAATGTTTCACAAGAAACTTCTCAACATGCTACCCTGCAGTAAGGATTAAATGACAATATTGCATCAACTATTTCCATAATAAAGGTGCACCTCGGCCATAAGACTAAACAACTACAAATGTTGTAGATCTAACAAGACCACACAATAAAATTTATTCCACAAGGCCAATACTGTATGAAAAATGAAAAGGAGTTTGCAACCAAAAATACCTTAGGCAACTAATTCAATTAGATACACCAAACCATCAACAAAAAGGAAAACCAGCCTACTTGGCCTCAATATTTTCAACTGGGTCCTCTAATTCAACCAATAAAAAGGCCAAAACCATAGCATTGAGATACATTTCATTACACTGTCAATAACAATAAAATTTGACTCAGCCATAACCCTTTCCTTTTAGACCACTGGGTAACAAATATGTTTCCTTTCACCTTTGAGTTTTCAAATTATGCCTACCAAATCTAAGACATTTAAGAGGGGGAACTAATACAACGTTAAAAAGAAAACCAGGGCACACATCTAAAATAACAACCCTCCATGAAAAATTAAAATAACACATTAAAATCGAATATAAGTGGACAAGGAAAGATCCACCACAGTGAAGTTTCACGTGCAGGCAACCTTCCTTTAAACATAATTTTTTCTCTGACCTGCAATTTTTTTGTCACTGAGCCATCCTTGTTGAAGTACAACTCCTTTTCCATAGCTCTTGTATTAACTACCTTCTCTCTGTCGTGTAATCTCAGAGTCCCTCTTCTGCTTGAGCGATTAAAGGAAATGGGTGAAAAAACTGAAAGAGAAGACAATTGTCTGCCATAATTATCAAACATTGCACCCAACTTCTTCCCCTTTCCATCGTTACCCAATGAGGTAGATGTGGCAATTGTTGTCATACTGCCCAAAGCAGAGGCCATCTTCTCTTATGCTGAATATAGAATTACAAGATCTTCATATTAGTATGAACCTTAAAAAACATGACTCCCATTGCTAAAACCACTTTTAAGTTGTAACAGGCAAACTAAACAACTATCGCAACTTTTGGCAACTTCTCGAGCATTAAGAGAGAAACAACCAAAGAGAAATACAACCAAAATCCTCATTTTAATGAGACCGGACTATATATTTGCATTAAGATAATAGAAAGAAATCACGACTATATTAAGGCCAGCACAAAACAATCTTTAACCAGTGTCTCTCGCGGCCTTCAGGTTGCCATGCTATAGGTTGCATATTTTTAATTTAAATTCTTGACCTCTCGTGCCCATCTATGAATGCATCCAATGGGATATCTACATCAAATGCTCCTTTATATCCCCAAAACAAATTCCCTACTACAAGAGCACCAGTATTGATGGATCACCCCACACCATCCCACCCACTAGAAACGGTGAAAAAGGAAACCCGAGAAAAATTCTGAAATATCTCAAGATGACTATATGGGTGGTTCTTATGAATCAACCAACCATTCAGAACATGCTCATCAATCCAAACCATGATTATTATGTGACAATATTCAAGTAGGCACTGAATCGGATTTCTGAAGCTATGTTAGAGAAACCCTAAACTCTCACTGAAAATAGGTGAAATGTGGCACCACTCAGAGATTGAAATGTGCCAATTGGTACAAGTGGTAGAAAATTGGCATGCTCAAACAACGAGGTGATGCAGGAATGACATGAGGGAGAAAATATTAGAAAAGCCCCAAATCTAGAGAACTAAAGCTCATCACCAACCTGAGATTGACAACTTTACATGATGTAACCTATGAAATCATAAATGGAGAAATCATAGTAACAATAAAGTAACCTATGTAATAATAAATTCGGATTCATCCTGGGAGTGGTAATGGGAGAAATCATAGTGAACAACAGGAAACATGCAGAGTTTCTTACAATCAAATAGATGAAAAAACACATACAAAAACCTAGATAATAATCATGAACAAGATTAATATTGAATTATGAACTGTAAAGGAACTTACAAAATGTGACATTACGAACCTGGTCAAGTGCACAAGCAAAAATATCCTGGACATGACCCTGGTTGACAAGTTGTATTGCTCATGATGCAAGAGGATTTGTACCTTCACTGCCAAGTCAATTAAAATCCATCATTATCTATACAATAAATACAAGTAATTGATGTAGTATTTTTTACTCTAAGATGCATTCTTATGATAATGTTAGAACATATGTTGAAAATGTCAAAACATAATTGAATAAGCTCCTCTTCATTTCAAGAACAATTTATTGGAGTCGCATGAACTTGGAACAAGCCTCCCACGATCTGAAAGAGTAGCAACTAAGTCAACAGTGACTTTTTTGTTGCTACACTGGATCGAGGGTGGTTTGCTCCAAGATTAAATCGCTCCAATAAATTATTCTCTACTAAACAAGGCCAACCACGTGAAGGTGGAAGCTCTTATGGCCCCTCCCCGCCCCCCTCACATCACTCTCAATTCCCCAATACCCAATCTATATTTCATTTTTTACTTTCATGAGCATAAAAAAAAATATTCAATAACTAATAAAAAAACAATTAAAGAAAAAGTACGCAAGGAAACATTGCAATTAATGCTTGACATAAAAATAGTATGATAAATGAGTTTTTTATATAACGCAAAAAACGTTCCAAGTATGGTCATTGGTAACGTTTGTCTTATAATAATACAATATTTTACATTATCGAATTTTCTTTTTCTTCTTCCTATTTTAAAGCTCCTAATTACATCATCAATATCATCATGCTCTGCTCCTGTTTCGTGCCTTTCGACCCGCACTGCTGACCTAGTTGCGTAGTCACGATGTCTGGTCTGATCCAGTGACGGGGCATCGCCTACAAAAACAGATAATATTAAATTTTAATTGTCAGTTTTTAAATATCATTGAACTAGTTCGGTAATATTAATAAAAAAAATTGCAATGAGATTATTTACCTGGTGCACCAGTTGTCGCCGCTGACCTAGTTGCGTAGTCACGATGTCTCGTCTCATCCAGTGACGGGGCATCGCCTACAAAAACAGATAATATTAAATTTTAATTGTCAGTTTTTAAATATCATTGAACTAGTTCGGTAATATTAATAAAAAAAATTGCAATGAGATTATTTACCTGGTGCACCAGTTGTCGCAGCTGACCTAGTTGTGTTGTCACGATGTCTGGTCTCATCCAGTGACGGGGCATCGCCTACAAAAACAGATAATATTAAATTTTAATTGTCAGTTTTTAAATATCATTTAACTAGTTCGGTAATATTAATAAAAAAAATTGCAATGAGATTATTTACCTGGTGCACCAGTTGTCGCCGCTGACCTAGTTGCGTAGTCACGATGTCTGGTCTCATCCAGTGACGGGGCATCGCCTACAAAAACAGATAATATTAAATTTTAATTGTCAGCTTTTAAATATCATTGAACTAGTTCGGTAATATTAATAAAAAAAATTGCAATGAGATTATTTACCTGGTGCACCAGTTGTCGCCGCTGACCTAGTTGCATTGTCACGATGTCTGGTCTCATCCAGTGACGGGGCATCGCCTCCAAAAACATATAATATTAAATTTTAATTATCAGTTTTTAAATATCATTGAACTAGTTCGGTAATATTAATAATAAAAAATTGCAATGAGATTATTTACCTGGTGCACCAGTTGTCGCCGTTGGGACTGTTGCCCTGTCTTCCTCTCTGGTGGTAAGATCCTCAAGGGAAACATTCTCTGTCATTTAAACAAAAAACGTTATAAGGACAACCATCAAGGTATAATTAGAAAAAATTAGAAGTGGAAATTAATTACCGTCACGGCCCTCACTGATAGTAGCATTGTCGGCCTGATCCCTACTACAATGATCAGGTTGCACGTGAGGATCATCTACATTTGGCTCTAAAACTGGGTTATTTGCGTCGTCGGTAGTGTTGCTCCCCTGATTTAAACAAAGTTGTTAGACAATAAATTTATGGATGAAAACAAACATATTGAAAGGTTAATGTTTTACCTTATCAGGCATTATGGATCTTGGGACCTGCCCCAAGCTTATGTGACGTTCAACTACGACTTGATAGCCGAAATGGAAAGCGATATTTTTATCTTCCTCTGTTGTTTTTGTTCCGAAGTCATCACCCTAGATTACATATGTCTGTGTATTTTTAATCATATTTGATAGGATTACAAAAACGTTGGAAGGCGATACAATTAATTATAAGATGTTTGCGGCCAATTTCAAGTAGCCGCCCTGGCCTAGCTTGTGATGGCCCTTTTTTTCAATCCTAGCTTTGGTTGCCTTTGAGGTGTCAGGAAACCTAGCATCAAAAGATTAAATTCAGATATGACGTAGCACACTTTTATTTTAGACATAGAGAAAATTAAAGCTATTGAATTAAAGTTGTAATTTACCTTGCGGGTCTAGTTGGTATTTTTCCTTCTTTCTTTGCCCTTTTCTCTTTTCCGTCATGGATGAGTGCTCTCCACTCACTCTCTGGAACTGTGAGAGGACGCTCATATCTAGGGTTAAATTGCAATTGCGTCATATAGGTGTCCCCGGTATATTTCAAATATTTTCCGGCAACCCGAGCCACCGCTGTTCTGTCAAATATGCCGACCCCAAAAAGGGTTTCTAGATAATCTAGAAGTTCTTTTTTTAGGTTGGAACTCTGGGAATTCCACCCTGTGCGTATGGTTGGGCCAAAAATTACCAACGCATGGCTCTCCAGATACCCGTAGAACTCATTGTTTCCTACACAGAAAAAAAGAAGATATTATCATTAATTTAAAAATAAAAATCGTGATAAATATGTTTTAGATAAAGTACATGAAATAGTTAAAATATTAAAATTTACCTGGGAGTTGTACATGATTTATAGGGACACCTTCATCGTTCACCAACAACGTGCCATTAATGGTCCCTGTGGAGCTGACACGTGTAGCTCCAGGAAACGTAATAATGTAGTTGGCCATATCAGCCTCATCATTGCCAACACGTTCAGCAGTTGGCTGGGTGTCTGCTTGGGCAGGGTGTGTTTCTTGCCTGGCACCTAAAGGAGTAGAAGGTGTACAAGAGGGTTGTTGGGAAATCTCTTGCCCTTGTGTCCCACTACCACCAACACCGGATTCAGCAAATGCCAGAAAACGCTACATACAAAAGAACTTTTTGTTAGTTTAGTCAATGTAAAAATTAAAAATCAAACTATCACAATTCATCTCATGCAGAACAAAAAAAATATCCTTTTGACTTTTTATTATTACCTGATATCTTTCTAGTTGGCTCATAAGTTGTTTTATCTTCTCTTCTGTTTCAGGTGTTTGAGGCGTGTCTATCAAAGTATTAAATTCCGACCTTGCATTTCGTGCCTTTTTTCGCAACAAGAACACTGGAGATAGGGATGAAGAAATCTCTTCCTCAAAGAGGGAATCATCAGGCGTACCATGGCTAGGTGTCTGCATATTTAAACAAAATTAATATTATTTCAATTATGTAAATAACTAAAATACCTGAAGATAGAGCAATGCTGGCACTTTACATGTTCTTCCGCTGGCCTCTTTCCGCGATCATCCCGTATCTGGGTTGTTCCTGCACTACTCTCATCAGTAAAATTATACCACATTGCAATAAAATTATAAATGTAAAAACTTGAAAACAATATCTAACTTAAAAACACAAAATGAAAACTGAAATAATTTCTAATAAGACACCGGACGACAAAGTTAGAGTTTCAAATATGCCTTGCATTGAATTCAGTCCTCGAAACATGTCATTGCACATTAAGGCACCCAAACAAGAGACGAGTTGACAATGAAGACCTTATTGAATATATTGTTGGAGCAACTTCTAGTAAACTTGTTGTGAAGACCTTGAGGACATTTTTTGAGCAACATTGTTGAAGCTGATGGTATAGCATTGTTGGAGACGATCTTGAAGGGCCTTGAAGTGAAGCTTTTGGAGCAACTATTGAAAAATCCTTAGAGAATTTAAGTAAGGTACTTTCTATCTTCCATCACCTTTTTCCTTTCAATATCCTTTAAACGATTTTTTTGATATTTAATGTTTGAAATCACGTTATAATTCCTTGATTATATGTGTTTGGGGACTAGAATAATTTCACACTAAACCATGCAAACTTAAAAGTAACTTAACAGATCCATAAAGTAATAATAATCATAAGTCCTAATTTCCTATTGTACGATATGATGCAAATTATTCAAACATGAAGAAATGAAGACATGCAATGTCTGAATTTCAAGATTGATGAACCAATACAAGAAGTTAGAAACTACAACTTTGATTCAATACTCAGTGTCCTAACTCCAGGAAGGAATCTAGTTTGTAGTACAGAACATGCATCGTGTATTATCAATTCTTAATTGACAACAACTAAAGGTCATCTACCTCATCAATTCCTCCCCATTTTGTGTTTTTATGTTATATTCCTTATAAAAGTGTCAAATTTCTCTCAAAGTAAGCAACCACTGAATAAAATAAAAAATAGTTGAGATATGATTGAGAAATGGTCATTTATTTCTTAAAAGGATCTTCACGATTTCTTTTGTTGTTTTTCATCTCAAGAAACAAGAAATGACCTAAGAAACTATCGTGTTGTAATATAAGAAACAACACGGTGCAATGGCCATTTTCAAAGCCAAATGATGTCCATTGAGGACATGGCCTTTATTTGGTTCCTGTTTCATAGGAGTTTCGGGTATAAATGGAACTTTTTTGTACCATTTCCAATAATAAAAAGGGAAAACCTTCTTTTTCCATGGGAAATAATTTACCTTTCCTTTTTCAAGATAATCTAAATCACAAAAAATATGAACTATACTGCACACATTATTGGATAATGTGAAAGTGGAAAAGGAATACCCTACACAAGTTATGCACACATGTACACTTGAACACTAGTATATTTTTGTAGTTGAAATGCAATGCTTGTTTTCATTTAAATGTAGGGTTTTTAAAGCAGGAAGAAATAATGGCTGCCAATTTAATAAGCGTTTCTTTGGGAAAAATTTAAATCTTGTATTGGGTGATGAAGATAATAGAGGGTATTGAATCTTGATTCTTAACATTATGTTTAACTTGAATAACTCAAATGATTATAAATATCAGTCGATGAGTTCTTTTTTCAAGTATGTCACTCAAAACTCTTATGTCAAAGCATTGTATGATGGCTAGCATTTGCTTGTTTCCCTTTCTTCAGTTCAATGTAAAAATTATATTAATATATTGGAGAACGAATGATAACTACAATTGTTTGCTCTGCAGTATATCCAGCCCCAAGATTATGAAAATTTTTCTCAAGTGGAGCTATTTGGTTAGGCTGTAGGGTCAACCCTCTATAGGAGGAAGGGCCTGCAGTAAGAACTTACCATTTTGCAAGAGCTGAGGGCCAATGCTGTTCTGCAAGAGCTGAGGGCGAATGTTGTTCTGCAAGAGCTGAGGGCGAATGATGTTCTGCAAGAGCTCAGGGCGAATGCTGTTCTGAAAGAGCTCAGGGCGAATGCTGAGGGCGAATGCTATTCTGCAAGAGCGGAGGGCGAATGCGTGTGTGATATCAGACGTTAATGTAGCACACATGTACATTTGAACACTAATAGATTTTTGTAGTTGAAATTCAATGCTTGTTTTCATTTAAATGTAGGGTTTTTAAAGCAGGGAGAAATAATGGCTGCCAAATTAATAAGCGTTTCTTTGGGAAAAATTTAAATCTTGTATTGGGTGACGAAGATAATAGAGGGTATTTAATCTTGATTCTTGACATCTAGAGAGAACCCTACATCCTAACACAATCCAATGGAATTGACCAAAAAAACCCAAATAGAGTCAACCCTACTATAGGAGGAAGGGCCTGCAGTAAGAACTTACCATTTTGCAAGAGCTGAGGGTGAATGCTGTTCTACAAGAGTTGAGGGCGAACACAGAGGGCGAATGCTAAGGGAAAATTTTGTTCTGCAAGAGCTGAGGGCGAACGCTGAGGGCGAATGCTGAGGGAAAATTCTATTCTGCAAGAGCTGAGGGTGAATGCTGTTCTGCAAGAGCGGAGGGTAGATGCGCACGTGATATCAGACGTTAATATAGCTATTGCGATGGATACGAAACAATAAAATCATTTTTATGTAGCGTTCATACAAGTTTCGTTTTTGTATTTTAGCGTGCATATAAGTGTCGTTATACCGACGGTGGAAAAGGTGTCGCTATTGCAACGAAGGCCTCTAAACGTCGCAATTACGACACTTAGACATTGTGTCGCACTTGTAGTCATCGCAATAGCGACGCGTTGGGCCATAGTGTCGCCAGTGCGACGTCTTCCTCCAAACGTCGCAATGGCGACACTTTTCTAAGTGTTGGTATTGCGACACCTTTCTATAAACGTCGGTATAGAGACGGTTTCGGGCGGGATGGAAAAAAATTGGGGAAATTTCCGACATTTGGTCAAAAGCGTCGGAACCAAGTGTCGGAATTTCCGCCAAATGTAGTAGTGCGTGCACAAGGCACCTGGGCAGTCACAACTTAGCAAAACTGATACGGGCACCCTCGAACGAAGCGACCTGACCCTAACGCGCCTGGTCGGGCGACCTCACACGGTGTGCCCGACCGAACAATGCCACAAGGGAGAAAATGGAAAATGGGCCACCCGAACGTGCACAAGGCACCCGGGCGGTCACAACTTATCAAAACTGATACGGGCACCCTCGAACAAAACGACCTGACCCGAACACGCCTAGTCGGGTGACCTCACACGGCGTCACACGACGCGCCTGAACGAACGATGCCACAATGGAGAAAACGGAAAATGGGCCACTCGAACGTGCACAAGCTAGCACCCGGGCGGTCACAACTTAGCAAAACTGATACAGGCACCCTTGAACGAAACAACCCGACCCGAATGCGCCCAGTTAGGCGACCTCGCA
Source organism: Pinus albicaulis (assembly GCA_034641835.2). Taxonomy (NCBI): domain Eukaryota; kingdom Viridiplantae; phylum Streptophyta; class Pinopsida; order Pinales; family Pinaceae; genus Pinus; species Pinus albicaulis. The sequence goes on along the minus strand of CM076582.1, from coordinate 384,457,429 downwards.
CGGCGCGCCCGACTAAACAATGTCACAGGGGAGAAAACGGAAAACGGGCCGCCCGAAGGTGCACAAGACACCCTGGCAGTCACAACTTAGCAAAACTGATATGGGCGCCCTCGAACGAAACGACCCGACCCAAACGTGCCCAGTCAGGCAACCTCACACGGCGCGCCCGACCAAATGATGCCACAAGGGAGAAAAAAGCAAACGGGCCACCCGGTGCACAAGGCACTCGGGCGGTCACAACTTAGCAAAACTGATACGGGCGCCCTCAAACGAAACGACCCGACCAGAACGCGCCTGGTTGGGCGACCTCACACGGCGCGACACGGCGCACCCAACCGAACGATGCCACAAGGGAGAAAACAACAAACGGGTCACCCGAACGTGCAAAAGGCACCCGGGGAGTCACAACTTAGCAAAACTGATACGGTCGCCCTCGAACGAAACAACTCGACCTAAAAGCGCCCAGTCGGGTGACCTCACACGGCACGACACGGAACGCCCAACCGAACGATGCCACAAGGGAGAAAACGGCAAACGGGTCGTCCAAATGTGCACAAGGCACCCAGGTGGTCACAACTTAGCAAAACTAATACGAGCACCTTCGAACGAAATGGCCTGACCCAACCCGAACGCACCCGGTCAGGCGACCTCACACAGTGCGACACAACGCACCTGAATGAACGATTCCACAAGGGAGAAAATGAAAAACGGGCCACCCGAACGTGCACAAGGCACCCAGACGGTCATAACTTAGCAAAATTGATACGAGTTCCCTCGAACAAAACAGCTCGACCTGAATGCGCCCAGTCGGGCGACTTGACACGGCGCGACACGACGCGCCCGACTGAACGATGCCACAAGGGAGCAAACGGAAAGAAGGTCGCTCAAACATGCACAAGGCACTCGGGCGGTCACATCTTAGCAAAACTGATACGGGCGCCCTCGAACGAAACGGCTCGAACGCGCCCGGTCGGGCGACCTCACACGGTGCGACACGACTCGCCTCACCGAATGATGCCACAAGGGAGAAAACGGAAAACGGGCCGCCCGAACGTGCACAAGGGACCCGGGCGGTCACAACTTAGCAAAACTAATACAGGCACCCTTGAATGAAACGACCCAACCCGAACACTTCCCTATAACAATTATTTAGTGTGGAACCTTGTCTCGAAAACTCCAACAACCACATTAAATCTTATTGTGGAACCCAAAGCATCTAATTACTGGGCTTGGGAAAGAACCCTAGATTACACCTTTCACGAAACTTTGAAAACCAATAATGCATAGTAATCCAAAATTATCCATAAAAAGATCATTAATGCCTCCGCATTGTGCCACTAACAATTCATGTGCAATCATTAAAATATAAAATATAGGTTTTAAACAATCTACTATCAACGAAGCTTGACTATAATGTACCTGCTCGTTGTTAAACTCATAATCAAGCCTTTTCCAATCGATAAAAATAGGATAACATGCAAATTGAGTCAATCAACTATCCATAATCTAGAACAATCTATTGTTTCATATGTAGGATGTAAGGTTTTTATTTGAAATCATTATACGTTGGTGCCTGTCCCTAATGAGTAGCAACAAAGTTATCTTCTTCCCCTTTAATTTTCATCGATAGAGATGCAAGAGAAAACCTATACAAAATATGGATGCATACCTTTGCTTTTAGCTTGCAAGAGAAAACCTATACAAACTATGGATGCATACCTTTGTTTTTAGCTTGGACGCATCTTCTGTCCACACAACATTCGACTTCACCATGCCAATTGTCAATACACAAACACTTAAAATGTTGCACCACTTTTACACTTACTTAATCATTAACACTCACTACTTTCATACAAATGTCGCAAGAGCGACACTTTTACCCGAATTGTCGCAATAGTGACGCTTTCCTCACACGTCGCAATAGCGACACTTAGCTCTACTCCGCCGCAATTCCGACACCTTTGCCCGAACTATCGCAATTCCAACACTTTTACCCGAATTGTCGCAATAGTGATGCTTTCCTCAAATGTCGCAATAGCGACACTTAGCTCTCCTCCATCGCAATTCTGACACTTTTGCCCAAACTGTCGCAATTTCGATGCTTTGCTACAAATTTCGGAAGACTGACACTAACTTCTAAGTGTCGCAACACCGACACTTGCCTCCGAACGTCGGTATAGCGACAGTTGTGGGCAGGATTTGAAAAATTGATAAAATTTGGGGAAATTTCCGAAATTTGGTCAAAAGTGTCGGAATTTCCGCCAAATGTACTAGTGAGCTACCATTCAACTTGTCTCTAATCAGATGGTTAACTCAAGATTTTGTCTTCATTTCACTACCTTCAACGATCTCTATTGCTTACAACACTGAAATGTCGCAGCTTAAACAACAAAACATAACGTTCCTTTCTCAACAGCGCTCTCAACCTCACTCCTTCACCTCGACCTTGTTCACTTGGGATCTTCCCAGTGAGGCAAAATTCACGTAGTAATCCGCTCAAGTGAAGTTACAACCTTCAGTTCTCATATTCATCATAGAGCTTGCAGGTAATCTCGAGTTTGATCCGCCAAGGTTGTGTCCTTTGTTGGTTTGGTTTGTTTCAACAGAATTCTCTGCATCATGCTATGCACTCCATTTTCTACAGCAACATGGGCAAGAATACCAAGAAGAATATTACAATATCAATATATGAAAATATTCAAAAACCCAAAGTAGAGTGAACCTGGAAATACAGAACCCGACGGTAAGGTGGTATAGTTATCCACACAGGTTGCTGACATTGGCTAAGCGAGGATGATTCAGAGAACGCCGATAATGATAAACCCTTTCCTTCAAAAGCTCCCAAATAAAAAACAGAAGGAGAATAATGGAACGAATACACAGAATTGGCAAGTGATAAGAAAGTCTCTACTAGACTTTTACATCATCAGAAGGAGGTTCTTTTAGTGAAAATTCCTTTATTGAAATAAATCTTTCATGCCCATTTCTAAGGTCATGTGAATCCCTAGGTTATAAAAATCCAACTCTGACTCAAGCATCACGTATACCTTTGGCATTAATTGGATGTGATGTATGTGGAAGTGCCATTATTGGATTTGGAAAGACAACTGCTTAGAGAGATTACTTTACCATCCTAGACATATCTCAACCTAATACAACGCCAGGGAGGATGATAGATCATTTTCACTATGCACAGTATTCTGGAGTTTGGTTAAACTTTTTTCAAAGTACCATATAGCTTCAATGCAACTTCATTTCGTTAGTAGCAATAGAGAGTCACATACTACCATCTACACGACACTATCAACATGTTTCCTTCCAGATTGATCCAAGAACAATGCATTTAAAATCACATAATTAATGCATCACAACCTTAAGAGATTTCCACAATCAAACCATGAAGAATTTCCATAAACGAAGACTATACTTTGTCTTCTCCATGCATTCTGAGAGGTGAATTAAAACCCTGCATGGTTCGCCTTAATGAACTCAGGTGACTTCTTCTTTGACCCTTTAATCAATAAATTAACATAAATACTTATGCAGAATCGCTTCCACTCCCCGTTTATCAATGCGTGGGTGCAACTCCTATTCTGCATAGACAAATGCAGCGAGATCTTGGGGTAGTGCATGCAGAACTTGGCTCCCGTCGATATCCGTATGCAAAAAATCGATATTTTGATTGGAAAATTCAAGAATCATGTCGCCTCTTATTAATTTCTCTCAGTGATCTGTCTTCACATACATCCATAATCTATTCAACGCAAATTTTCACATTGTTACATGTAGTGCACAGGTCTCCAGGCAATTTTGGTGGCTCTACTACAATGCAGAGTGCTCTATGGGATCGCTTCTTAACACATTTGTTGCAAAATTACAGTGTGTGCTAATGCACAGGTCGTATGCGCCTCTCCATGCACATGTGACTCTACCCAGGTCCAACTTCACACTTTAAAATTATGTCTATTTCTCTTTAAAAATATGGCACTAATCACACCTTTGTGTTACAACTTTTGGTCCATGCACATGATACTCTCTCAGTGTTTAACATAATCGTACGCAGCTTAGATCCAACTAGAAAACACTAGAAAGATCTCAACCTAACCTAGCTCTGATAAGACATATAGAAAATTAATCAACTCATAAAACACACATAAAAAATACAAGAGACATAGAACTAGCGGAAAAGGCCTAAGAGCCTTTGCTTTGCTCCTCACATATTCTTCATTATTAAAATAATGTTATAATACAAATAAATAGATGAGGAAGTTGTCTCAAGATAGTGCGTCTATATTGGATAACTTGGTTGAGCAAATATCTCAATCACACACTAATCTAGGAGCCAAGTTAGGTAGGCCTAAACTAACTCCTAATTAAGAGGAACCAACTTAATCTAAAAAATTAGGCATAAATTCCTAATTTTCAATACTTAATTAATTCAATAAACTTTGGATTTATAATTGTTTATGAGAGTGAGGCTAACACAATCTACCTGTTTATTAATGTAATCATTATTTACACTTCTTCCTAACATAAAATGTCCATAATTTTATAAGTGGCAACATAAAAGAATTTTAGGACGAAATTAAAGGCTTTGACTTTTATCACTTATGCATTTAAATAAAATTTCACCTACCATAAAATATTCTCATTACTTGAATAAAATGTATACCGTACTCCTTTGATAAATGCTATAGGTCCACAATCCTTGTGTTATGTGCATCATCTATTGATTGTTGCAAACCATAACATTGCTTGACATGATTTGGGTTTTTTTTTATAAAGTGCTTCAAGTCCAAACCCACGCCTCTCGCTTTTAAGATAATCCTTGCATTATTTGCATCATATGTTGATTTTTACAAACCATAACATTGCTTGACATGATTTGGGTTTTTTAATAAAGTGCTACAAGTCCAAACCCATGCCTCTCGCTTTCAAGAGAATCAAGGACACAGTGTCTAATGCTTCACGTGACTACCACACATAACAGGTCTATATAGGCAATAATATACACAACTCATCTTTTTCACCATTTTTTCTCAACTGAGAAAATCATGACCAAAGTAGCTCTCAAACATACATAGTCTCGCTAAGGATTAGACCATGATCCCTGTGAGGACCAAACCTCCCCACCTAACCATTAGACCAAATCCTAACCTCTCTTTCACCATAGGGCAGTTAATTGAGCCTTTCTCTTCACTTTTGGCTTTATCCCCACACACATATGGAGATATTGCACATATAAAACTATGTACAAATTGTCCTATTCATAATATGGGTTTTTCTCTACCCTCACCACAGGCTAATATGCTCATAAGATTACAATGCATTTATATAATTATATTTGAATCAAAATTGGTTTCAGATTCTAAAATAACTCCTAAAATCTCTTTAGATCTCAAAAATCCTCTTAATATCTCTAACAGATCCTTGATTTTCGCGAGTGGTTATATGACCCAACTATGTGGAGAATATATTCACTATTTTTTTCCAACTCCTAAACAAAATTTTCTCAAATAATTTGTACATATCAATAAGGAAGTTCTATCCTCACTTCTTAACTAAATCTCTAAAATCAAATCCTTATTTCATTAATAAAACTAATTCCTATGTTTTGATAATTAATTTGGCCTAAATTAAATTAAGAATCCCAATCTCTTTAGTAAATGTGGCAAGACTTCCAAGGTCTTGTTGACGTATAGAATGCTCCTGCATCACTAGTGGAAGAAGTTGCATAGGCAAATAAGGTGTTCATTCAAAATTGCCCAAAGATAGTCAAGTGTTGAGGACAACAATTATTTGAAGGGGAGGGGCATGTCAAGTCCTATATAAGCCCCATGTTAATCCAAAGACTCAATACTAAACCATATTGAGTGATAAAAAAATCATTATTATATTGTTATGTAGGTTAGAACCTCTCATGGTGTCATTTTATTATAATTGTATCATTTGTCTCTTATATATATACTAATGAGGCCTAGTCTTAGAGTTATCAAATATTATGTTATTGATTGTATTTATTGTATAAAGGGGTTTCCCCTCAAAGTGGAAAAATTAGTTTAGTACATTAAATAAATATTTATTGTTATATTACTTCAAATACTAGAAACGATATTTCCTCCTCCGAGCAGCCCCAGTCACAACAAGGGGGATTTGAACCTAGGTCTTTGGAGTTACAACAATTTCACATTTCTCAGATTAACCAATTGAGCTGCCCCCCGAGACATCCATATGATAGTATCTTTATATATAGAGAGAAATTTATTTATATTATATATATTATATATATATATTATTATTTTAAATGTTACATATTTTCTCTCTCTATACACATAAACAAATTGAATTGTTTTAATAATATTTTTTAAAATTTTATATATCAACTTCATATTAAAAATAAAAATAAATTACATATCTTCCTGTAATTTAATATAGATATTGAAAGATTTTACTTATAGTAATTGCAGACAGAGTGCCTTAACAATGCACCTCATCACCAACTATTCCACACCACATAGACTATTTTTGTTTTAAATATTACATGTAAACTATAGAATGAATTACAAAACTTAATTTCAATAATATAATTTTATGTCAACTAATTTAGTAAATAAATATATATCTTTCTCGTACTAATAAAAAAAAAAACCTTCAAATGATTTTCCTCTGGATTCTAGATCAACTTGGAGACCAATCTCACAATAAAGGCTTTATCGAAGATTATTTATAAGTTCCATATGTATAGTTTCAAAGAAAAGTACACATAACGATGTTTCAATTTTCTATTCTAAATTGATGTTTAAACTATGTGGCGTTAAGAAATAAATGAAGCGCTGAATTATTGAGTAGGAGAACTCGAAAACTTGAGGTCTACATTGAGCCCTGTAAAATAATAAAAGCTAAAGGCACATGCCACATCACACAATGTTTGAAATATTATTAATGGCTTCTAAATTACTTAAATTTTACATGGAGGTACAGAGAGAAGGTTTAAAATAATAATAATAATAAAAATATGTTTTTTTAATAATATTAATTAAAAAATTAAATTTTAAATTTTATATAGAAATAATAAAAAAGAATTTATATATTTATATATAATAAATAAAATATACATAAAATTTAAATATTAAATTTAATAATAAAAATATAAATAGAGAATCAAAATTATATAAAAAAACAAGCTAAACTATAAATATTTAAAAAATAATTAATACACGCCGAAAAGAACTTTCATACATTTTCATAATCACATAAAGTTTTACTTTACAAAAGTATAATTTTGTAAACATTAGGTTGTTTAAAAGAAGAATGTTGTTATATTTTCTTAGGTTTAAATCTAAATTGTAACATCTTCAATCTTTATTATTTATGAGCCAAGTGCTAACAAAATAACAAATTAGTGATCTTATTCTTTCTTATCAGTTTATAATGAAAAATAATTTAAGTGCAAAACCATAAAAAATTAATTAACTCAAAGTTGTATACCTTATCAAAACAATTATAGCTAATTAAAAAGTGCAAAACATAAGTTGAAACAAATATTATGACAAGCTTTGTGAACAAAACAAAACAAAATTATTATTTTGAAAATTGGAAAAAATTTATGTATACATATATTCAAAAGTTCATGATGTAAAGGTGTAGATCTTTTTAATAAAAAAAATTGACATAATAGTTATAATTAAAAAGTGCAAAACATAAGTTGGAACAAACATAGCTAATTAAAAAGTGCAAAACATAAGTTGAAACAAATATTATGACAAGCTTTGTGAACAAAACAAAACAAAATTATTATTTTGAAAATTGGAAAAAATTTATGTATACATATATTCAAAAGTTCATGATGTAAAGGTGTAGATCTTTTTAATAAAAAAAATTGACATAATAGTTATAATTAAAAAGTGCAAAACATAAGTTGGAACAAACATTATGACATAATAGTTATCACTAAAAATATGAAGATTGAGTTAAAATTTTTTGAATATATATATATATATATATATATATATATATATATATATATATATATATATCCAAAAATTATTATTAATAAATATTTGTTAGTATTTTAAAATGAGTTTGAAAACTTATAAAAAAAAATTGGATTTTTTAATATTTTTATTGAATTGGTAAATTAAGAAAGTGGAAATGATTTAACATTGTTAACTATTAATAAAGTATAAAATAATACTTATATATTAATGATCTAGATGTGTTTTTTCATTTTTTTTTGTAACTGGTAGGACTTATAGGGTTGACATCGTCACCTTAAGTCTTACTAATTGAACTTAAGTGTGTTTTTTAGTTTTAAAAAATTATTGGAGCCTATTCTTGACCCAAGTTCCCCCTAATTGTCATTTTAAGTGTACTGTTCAACTTCATCTTCACAAAAAATGCATCTTCACCTAATCTAGATTTATAAAGGAATGAAATGAAATACAAATTTAAATAAAAACATAGAGATACAATAAAACAAAGCTTCAATTAATAAATAGCAAGTGATGAAAATTGTTTACATGCAGAAAGGAAACAAACTAGCTCAGACAATGGTAGCTTATCTTTAAGAAGAGATGTAACGACTACATGCCATTTGAATTGTGTTACAATGAGGCTTAGAGGATTTTTTTATCATCAAAAAACAATGAAAAACCCTAAACATCCAAAAACCTAACCTTAGGAGATGAAGTGGCAAAATCTTGTGGGCCCCGCTAGGGTTAGTTGAAAATTCAACTTCCTAGGGTCGTAATTTTGGCTTGCGATCTTCGTTTGGCATGCACGATACTTCATTAGAAAGATATATTTGAGGACAATGAATTTAAATTAAAACATGGGCCACATGCCACGTATTTACTCGTTTCCCCAAAAAATGTTGTTTAGGGCCTCAAAACGGCTCTAGAAGTTTAGGACCCAAAAAACTGCCGAGAATAAAGAACTTACAAAATAGGAAATTGCGTTGGAAATTAGGAAACTAAAAATAAATTGTGTTGGGGGTCCTAGTGGAATAGGCAGGTGACCACCAATATCCACCTGGATTATCACCATTCCCAATGATTATAAATTCATCCACATACAAAGCAATCAAGAAAATTCCATTATTCACATTTTATACACAAATACTATGATATTATTTATACCTCTTGAAACAATAACAAAGGAATAACTTATCAATATTATCACATCATGCGTGTTGCACCTATTTCAAACTAATCAAGAAATTCCTTAATTTATATACAAGATTTCCATCATGCACAAATCCAATCCAATGGTCCATATAGATATCCTTACTTAGATTTCCATGTAAGAAGGTTCTATTCTCATCCATTTAATGCATTTACCAACCAAAACTTGTAGTAATACAAAGGACAACTTGAATAAAATTCATCATGGATATAGTAACAAAGGTCTCTATGTAGTCAATACTTTCCTTGTGAGAAAGTCTTTTTTTCCTACCAGTTGATTTTTATGTAGTTCGTCAACACAATTTGAAATGAAATTGGTCTTACAAATCAATCTGCACTTCACCACTGAAATGAAATTTGTCTTACAAATAAATATTTCCTTATGAACAATGAAGTGATTCCTAAGTATTATTTATTACCAAGAAATGATGTTCTTCAGTAATGAATATCTCCCATTCTAGAATGTTGCACACATATGAGTATGTTTCAAGGTCACATCTTTAACACGCATGCCATGAATGCAACATTAATCTATTCTTTTATAACCATGATCCTTTTTTAAATCAGTTGCATCACATGCATCAATGTTAGTAGCCTCAATGATCTTTGTTACCCACTTGGGATAAAGAATCTCTCTTGTGGAAGGTTCTATAAGACAGTCCTTTAGAATAGCTCAATCATATTTCCTACCAATTAAATTATCTATTAGAAATACAACTAGCAACCAATTCACCATTCATTGATTCCCCATTATAAATCTAGTAAAGGGTTAGTTCATATGCCTTGGTGGAATCAAATATTAAACTATTTGGTTTAGAAATTAGGGTAGTTGATTTGAAATTTTCCAATATTTGATGTGAACCATGACTTGAAACACCAAATTATCATATGACCAAACTAGCACTTGAAGTATGTTCATCAAAGATAACATCCCACAGACTAATCCCTTATCACTAAATGGGATCAAATAGTTGATAAGATTTAAATTCTTCAAAGGAACCCACCACAATGAAGGAATGACTTATGAAATCCAACTGCTTCCACTTTTTATTTAGAATATGATCCCAATATATGCATCCAATTGTTTTTAGATGTCCAATGAAAATTTTCAAACCACTCTATGTAATATTCCTAACCAGGAAAAGCAAGAATATAGTGCATAAACATGGAAATAGCAGTGAGGATCAATGCATAAATACAAGATACCAATATGGAGCCATTCTATTAGTCATAATAGCAGCAAAACGGTGCAATACAATGAGGCACAAACCATACAATATAAACCAACAAGCCTCAGATAAATCCCTCAAGAATGAGGTGTTGCTACTATACCAAAATGCTGAAAGACAGCTACAACGCAGTCATAACATCACTACTACAACATATGAATATACAAAAGATGGAATGGCTGATATATGCCTCAAAATATACTGTACATGAAGATCAAGGCTCTATACAACCTCCAACAAAGAACCCAAGAGGGTTTTCAGAAATACACCAATATACAAGAAATGAATCAAAGCCCTAGGGCTAAAGATTCACTGCAACTACACAGCTAGAAAGATGTGGTTGATCTGTTGTTGCATAGAATATAGCCTCCTCCAATAGACTCTCCAAATGAAAGGTTGATCCCTTCACTGGAAAAACTTTTCCCCAAATGGTGTTTTGAAACCACCCCTGCAACTCCTCCCTAAAATAACGCAGTCCAAGGCTGAAACTGCGTTGTAGGGGAAAATAATAGTGTGGCCTAGTGCCAAATGCTACAATAATGCTCAAAGGCCTTCCTTACTAGCCTCCCAATGGAAGGAAACCTTCCTCCACTGAAATCTAGCTCATAAATCACCCAAATAAACTCTCCACAACTTCTGCCCTGCAACACAACACAACCTCAACAGGAACTGTGATGTACCATAAAATTGAAGCTTTGGAATGATGTCAGAATGTGGAAATATAGTTCATATACTTCTCCTGAGTGGGCACTCGAAGTACCCGCTCGGGAACACTCTGTGATAAACAACACTGCAATCTTAGCTAAACAACTGAAGAGAGAAAACAAGTATTAACATACCATATCAAAATAATAATCTCAAAACATGCCTTCTATGGCTATCATCCCCTTTCTTATATAAGTGGTGAGCTTCCTCACCCTTGGCCCTGTTGAGAATTTGTAGGGTTTTTTATTAATACAAAAATTCTCTTCTTGATAATTACTTGTGAGCTTACTTATGTATTCTCTTAGTTAATCCTTCATCAATTCAATTATCAAAGTACTTATTCAAATGTAGAGACAGAATTGATTTGTAACTTAATATCTTACAATGTGGTTAGGAAGGTAAATCTCTGATTTACCTTCCTAACTTTCTATCACCTTTAGATCATTGTACTTTGAATTCTTTCCTCAGGTAATTTAATCTATTGCACCAATTCTATATCTTATTGCACTTATCCGCAAGCAGTATCTTCAGCAATCTGTATCCTTAATCACTTCCGCAGCCTGTAGCCTTTAATTACTTCCACAATCTATACCTTCAATTGATTCCGCAAACTGTAGCCTTCAATTATTTCCACATTCTATTCCTTCAATCCTTAGATCTGCTCCTTTTAACGTTGTACAACCTCAGACTCATCTGCAATCCTTGTCTTCAAATGATCCGTAGAGAAATTATATATAAGTGTATGTTTCCTGCTCTTCAAGCTGACTCACCAAATTGTCTTTAGGCCGAATTGTCCACAGTTTTCATGCCGACATAACTAATACTTTATGAGGTGTTTATTCCAGCATGTTGGAGGCTGTCTATGCTTGACTTTCATGTCTTTTAGAGCTTGTCTCCCATCTTCTTTGAGGACCGTTTGTGAGCTTTGTTACAAGGTCTTTGGAGCATATTAAATCCTTCATGTCTATATGACCCTTAATTATATTTATTCCTAGATTTCATAAACCTAATAGACATCAAGAAGAAGTCTATCTACATAATAAAAGCTTTCTCATGAAAACCATGAAGAAAGTACACCAAAAATGCATTTTATTATCTTTGACATATTCTTTGAATAAATATATAATTACATAGTCAACGTGAAGACCGACCTAGTTACACTTTTCAACACTCCCTCTTAACTAGGGAGGTATTCATACATGTACATGGTTACATTCAAACTGAAGAATCTAATAAGAAAAATTGGATTGGTAATCAAATCTGTATAGCATCCTATCAACCAGCATTGTACTAGTGCAAGGCCTTAACTAATAGCCCCATCTCTTCAACGAGACAATGGGCTCCAATGCTAGTGAGACACATGACTTATAGACACCTTCTTCATTGTCTCTCCAAGGTACATACTCCACCCGGGTGTTCCCAAAGTATGACCTTCCTGGACTATTCTTATCTTGGGTAGCTAGCCCTCAAAGAATATCGGTCCCCGAATACTCTTATCTTGAATGCCCTATCACATTCTCAAAGAGTATCGAATTCCAAATGATTACCCAATCCTCCATTCTATCTTCCCAAGACCAGAATGATGTGTCTATCTCTCCCTCTCAACCAGGGAGGACCTTATTCCACAAGGGAATGTACTCATCCTTATACAAAGAATGTACCTAAGCTCATCCTTAGGAATTACCAAGCTTCTTCCAAGTAAGAAACTTACCATTAGGCTCCCTCTTAACCAAGCGCCTCTAGCAGCAATGGTGAGACACCCAGCTGCTCATGAAGAATTCCTGTTCTCGATGTCATGGATTTAAATATTGAGGAATTTCCAACTTTTAGCTTCATAGGGCACGGATCATCCATCACTTTCATCCTGAGTCATGTCAGCTATCATAGATTGATTCATCAAACTTCCTTTATCTGGTCCATTATTATGCCATGCTGCTTTCCTTCGAATCATTTCCAAGGATAATACATCCTTTCTCATGATTGGCAGCCCTGCACAAACTTATCTAGATAAACATATACATATGAAATTTTAGAACAAAAGTTACCTTAGTGATGATCTTTCACCATGACATCTTCCTATAGGTATCGACATCCTTCATACATATTGACACATCTCCTAAGGATATTTTTTGTCAAGAGTCTTCTTATTTACCATAATTCTATCAGAGTCTACATATCCTCCAAGGAGATCTCCTAGTCACATCTTCTTGTCTTTCGGATGATAGCAGCCTTTTGACATGGTTGCATGTCATGATCTCTTCCTCTCTGCACATTCTTTATTCCCAAGAACTTATAACCTTTCTGGTTTCTAGTTCATATACAACCACCTCATATTCCATGAGGACATATTATGTTGATTTCATCTGTATGTGCACTGAGAGATACTCCTCCATAGATCATACTTTTAAATACAGAAGCTCATTACCTGCAACCATATATAATGACATCACAACATCCAATGTCAACATATAAATATATACATACCTCATACCTTTTTCCCTTGAGTCATCCTGTATCAATTTTTAGGAATGAATAGCTTCATTCCCTTGGCTTGTTTCATCAATATGTCATCACATCCCAGAAGTATGGTTCTATGATGACCCTTGGTCTCGATGACTACTTTCTTAAAGTTTGTCAAAGAGGTTTTTCCCGGAGCTGATTCACCAGGAGCTCCTGCCATGCTTAGATCAGGATGCTACATTGCTTCCTATCATATAACCAACAGAAGTCAATTCCTTATTCATAATTTTGTGTGATTTTCCTTGAATCTTCTTTACTTTATCCTATTGAGATTGTCCCTTTAGGACCAACTTTCCTGTAATGTCCATAAGTCTTCCACTTTTCCTAAACTTTCTTTTTCCTTCTGCAAATTATTGATTCTTTTATCCTTCAACATTTTTTCCCTTGATTGTCTTTTTCCATCTAGCATGGAGACCATAAGTTGAGTGAGGTAATTTTCTTGTCTATTTGTTATGATGTCCATATTATCATCTTTTCTAGATCTCATAGTTGAGATCTTATGAAGATATCCCTTCATTCTTTGATACCTCAATTTTGTGTAAATATGGTCTAAGTGACATAACCTTATTTATTGCATAGAATAGTTCTTTCATCTTATCTTATATTCTCTTGATGTCTCTAATCCTTCATAAGCTTTTCATGACTTTACTTTCTTCAAGTACTGTGACTATTCTCCTCATGCAAGGATTCTTGGTAACCCAACCAGCTTATAGATCTCCCTGCAAAAACAAAGTCATGTTACCAAAATTTATTATAGAATAAAAGATACTTGAAAAGTGAAGAGTCTTCAGCTTTATTTATTCAATGGTGGTTGATAAAATATGTATTAGTTCTCTCCTTTTGGATGATCTTCTTCCAGATGAAAAAGGCTTTTCTTCACTAAAGGAGATTGCTTCAATTATGGTGACAACACCTTTACATCCATCTTCCTTTTGTTGATGGAGATTACTGCTTCTTTGGATCACCTTCTTCAGGGATAAAGAAGTGGTTCTTTTTTCAATGAGAGGAAACTTGTCTTATAACCTTTGAAGATGATGACAATGTCTTTAGCCTCTTAGTCTTCAAGTCTTCAAGATACTTTGACTTTCCTCTGGAGGTAGCCTTTCTTCTTCAATGTAGATCCACCTAGACCTTATGGTACCAAGTCACCACTGTAATACAGAGATTATCATATTACTGAGTATCACTTCATTGAGTTATTATGTTATTGTAATTTATGTTGTAAGACAACAAAACTACACTGGAAAATCTTTGTTGTGATATAGTGTCGAAACATTAAGGAGTTGTCACTATGAGTTTGCTTGAGATTACAGTGTTTGCATCATGCAGCACTTGTAGCATACTATAATACCATTGAGCCATACAGTTATAACACGAAGTTATATTGTGATCATGACTGCAATCTTAAATGAGCATCTCGAACTGTAATTATTCGAGACTGTGTTCCCTCCAGCTTGAGGTATCGAACCTATTTCAGTGTCTGCATTGTCTCATTGTCAACTCACCCAAAGTTTCCAAGGATGTTCGAGCTCTGTGGACTGTACCTTGAGTGTCTCTTAAATTTCCTTTCTTTGATTTTAGCACCATAGCTCTGATACCATGTTGAGAATTTGTAGGGTTTGTGATTAATACAAAAATTCTCTTCTTGATAATTACTTGTGAGCTTGCTTATGTATTCTCTTAGTTAATCCTTCATCAAGTCAATTATCAAAGTACTTACTCAAATGTAGAGACAGAATTGATTTGTAACTGAATATCTTACAATGTGGTTAGGAAGGTAAATCTCTTATTTACCTTCCTAACTTTCTATCACCTTTAGATCACTATACTTTGAATTATTTCCTCAAGTAATTTAATCTGCTACACCAATTCTATATCTTATTGCACTTATCCACAAACAGTACCTTCAAAAATATGTATCCTTAATCACTTCCGCAGTCTGTAGCCTTTAATTACTTCCACAATCTATACTTTCAATTGATTCCGCAAACTGTAGCCTTCAATTATTTCCGCAGTCTATTCCTTCAATCTGCATTCTATTCTTCTCCTTAGATCTAATCATTTTAGCATTGTACAACCTCAGACTCATCCATAATCCTTGTCTTCAAATGATTCATAGAGCATTTATATATAAGTGTATGTTTCTTGCTCTTCAAGCCGACTAACCAAATTGTCTATAGGCCGACTTGTCCACAGTTTGTATGCTGACATAGCTAATACTTTATGAAGTGTTTATTCTAGCATGTTGGAGGTTGTATATGCTTGAATTTCAATGTCTTTTAAAGTTTGTCTCCCATCTTCTTTGAGGATTGTTTGTGAGCTTCGTTACAAGGTCTTTGGAGCATACTAAATCCTTCATGTCTATATGACCCTTAATTATATTTATTCCTAGATGTCATAAACCTAATAGACATCAAGAAGAAATCTATCTACATAATAAAATATTTCTCATGAAACCCATGAAGAAATTACACCAAAAATGCATTTTATTATCTTTGACATCTTCTTTGATTAAATATATAATTACACAGTCAACATGAAGACCGACCTAGTTACACTTTTCAACAGGCCCCACTCATTAAATCCACTACTTCCATGCGTGGAGTCTCCCTCCAAAACTGCGTTGTCCTTCAATGAATACCACTCCTTCCATACCATTGTTGTTTTATTTGGTCAAATTTGACCCAGTCTACATGCTCTAGTCCCTTTTCATACATGAGGGTCTTCAATCCAGCTCTTTAGGTGACCTCTAAGACTGAAACTACATTGTAGAGGCAAATAATAGTGTTTTTTGGTTCCAAATGCTGCAATAAGGCTCAAGGGCCTTCCTTACTATCCTCCCAATGGAAGGAAACCTTCCTCCATTGAAATATAGCTCAGAAATCACCCAAATCAACTCTCCACAACTTTTACCCTGCAACACAACACAACTTCAACAGGAACTGCGATGTACCATAAGGTTGAAGCTTTGGAATGATGTCGGAATGTGGAAATATAGTTCATATACTTCTCCTAAGTGGGCACTCGAAGTCCCCCGAGGATGAAGGTGGGATTCCAGCTCGGGAACACCCTGTGCTAAACAGAACTCCAATATTAGCTAAATAACTGAAGAGAGAAAACAAGTCTTAACAGACCATATCAAAATAATAATCTAAAAACATGCCTTCTATGGCTGCCATCCCCTTCCTTATATAAGTGGTGAGCTTTCTCACCCTTGGCCCCACTCATTAAAGCCACTACTTCCATGCATGGAATCTCCCTCCAAAACTGCATTGTCCCTCAATGAATGCCACTCCTTCCATACGAGCGTTGTATGATTTGGTCAAAGTTGACCCATTCTACATGCTCCAGCCCCTTTTCATACATGAGGGTCTTCAATCCAGCTCTTTAGGTGACCTCTATTCACACTAGGAGTGTCTTTATTCCTACTAAGGAGATTTATGGGTCTCCATACCCTCTTATTCTTCTAACTAAGAAGAAAAATCAAAAATTAATATTCCAATTAGATGTATGCTAATTTAGGAATATTACACTCTATTTCTCAAAAATTACATCCCACGCTATTCTTCTTAAAACTTTGTTCAAAATATAATTTTAGCAAGCCACAACATCTACCCAAAATTTAGTCAATATTCTTTTTCCTTCAAGTAGGGCCTATGGTCATTTCAATTAAAGTATTGCTCATTTTTTCAACAACACCATTCTACAAATGGGTGTAAGGTAAGGTATAAAATACCATTTTGAGGCAATCATCCTTCAAAAAAAAATCCACATATTCTACTCCATTTCCACGCCCTAAACATTTCACAAATCAACAACGTTATGTTTTAGTGAATACCCTAAACTACTAGAATTTTTCCAAAGATGTGTCCTTTCTCTTCAATATAAATTTCCTATTAAGCTTAAAATATCATCAATAAAGGTACGAATATACCTTTCACCAAAGAGGCAAGGTTGATTCATTATAAAAACATCATTATGCACAAATTATAGCTTCAACTTTACCCTCAATGACTTTCCTTTCTGAAATTATTTTTAATCATTTTTACCAACACAATCCCTAAATGGGCCTTCTCGAGGAACTATTATAATGAGGCCATGGGAAATATTCAACTAAGCCATTAATTTCATACCTCTAAAACCGATATGTGCTAGTATTTCATGCCAAATATTGCTTTTATCATTGATTTTGGCTGCAAGACCCAATGTCATATTTCCTTCTCTTAAACTTTAAAATTTGTGCAATCTTTCCTTATAGACAAGAATACCCTTAAAATCAATAGAAATATGAATTTTGTTGTCTTTTTCAACAAATTTTTAGGGTAGATTTTAATTTTCTTACTATTTTGGGTGAGCTAAGGTACAAACAACAAGTTTTTACTATTAATGGTTGATTCACGGTAAAAATTAGTAATTACATCATTTTTACAGTCAACTATACCACTAATAATAATAGTAAACACGTGGTCATTTGCAACAAATACAATTCTTTCTTTTTCACACTCAAAGAGGAAAATAAAGAAGCACCCTTAGTCATGTGATGCAAATATGAAAAACTCTATTCTCCATTTCTTGTGAGAAGTATGTAGATAAAGGCATGTAACACTTGAGAAGACAAAATAGAGAGGTATGAATATCATCTCCTTTATTTTGTTGAGGAAATTAGTGTTGTTCATCTTCAAGTATTTTAGCCTTCTCCTCAAGGTCATTGATCTTATTCCAATGAGCCTTCTCAAGGTGCCTTTGTTTCACATAAAATGAATTTTTTTCTTATTCTTAAATTTCTTAGTATATTATTGACTATCACTGAAATTCTTTCTTTATTTGACTAGATATTCACAATACTTATCATAGAATTGTCCATGGCTTATTTCTTGATTTTCATATCGACATATTTCCCTACAGTTTTTCCTATAATTAACTTAACATGTTTATTAATATTTTCGTCATCAAGAGGTTTCACTTATTCCCTTATCAACAAAGAGAAAAATTGACCAACGATATCATCCTTACCGTATTATTTCCTTAGAGCCCAATTTGCATGAAAATTTGAACAAAAAACTCATTATTTGGTGTTTCTAGACTCATCTAGGTCAATTCAATAAATGATTCTTTCTTAAGAAATATTATTCACACATTCACCCAACTTCAGTTGTAGCTAAATTATGTGAGTTAGATGGTCCTCAATCCCACTGAAAGAGAGAGGGAAAAAAGAGATCAACTCTTTCTCAAGCTTCATAACCCGACTTTCAACAACCTTGTCGAACAAATGCTTTAGCTTCTTCCAATCTTCATTTGGGGAATTCACCCTACTAATATGGAAATGGATCTCCTTTGAAATGTATGTTGTCATTTCCCTTATAGCTTCATATTTCATGCTATCAACTATGAACTTTTCATGTCTATATTGAGGGTTAAGCAGAATAGCTTTTGTAAATTTTCATAATGCTTTTCTCTTCAGTGAAGTCTCCATGTCCTACCCCAACATGTCATACTTGTCCACATTGAACACCATGTAATCTTAAAAACCTAAACTACTCCTACAACACATTAATCGAATCAAACTTGTAAAACTCAAATATAAGTTAGTCCTTTCAAATATATAACTTTTTTGGAGAATAAATACAACCCATAGTCTTGTTGTGATACAACAATTACCACAATGCCTTTCAAAAATTAGAAAAAATTAGAACAAAGTTGGTACTTAAAAACATTATAGTATTTTTCCACTTTAGAAACAGTAGTTGCATTGCACAATGAAAAATGAGAACCAATCATAGTTGATGGTGTTTAGAAACATTGTTACAATGTTAAAGCATAAATAATTTCCTCATCAATCAACATACACAACATTTATCAATAAGGCACATGATCCATTGATCAATATAGATTCTAATTGTTCATATATTTATGATTTAAGTCCATCATAAATATTCTATAAAAATTGGTTGATAGAGTTATCTTTGATCAACGAAGGTAACTCCATATGGCTAGACAAACCATGTTTTTCTCCTTATTATGCACCAAATAGGGTAGTCATCTTCATTGATACCACTCGGTAAGTATTTTTTAGTGACATGAAAACAAATGATTTTTTCAGTTGACCACTTAACCAACATTCAATATATTTGTTGACTAATGTCCAAAGGTTAAGTTTATTACACTTTCCAACATAAATAATTGCCTCATATGGATTTCCCATTAATTTTTACAGTAGGCCTCTTATTTTTTCACAAAGAATTGAATGACACAACTTATGTTGCAAGTTTAAACTCATACCAAATGATGTATACACAAGGGATAGAAATAAAATTACACATAGCAAACAACTGCAACAACTAATATAGAATTTAAACTAACACAACAACTTTTCTAGCTCTATTAAAATCATATAGGATTTAAAATGTTCGAGTAAGGGAGGTATCCTCCCCACTAAGGGCACTACGTTCCCTACTTTTCATTTCATTTTACTTATCTTTATAGTAGTAGATAATGTGTATGTGTGTTGTAGGTCGAGTCAAGTATTGTGTTGTCATAAATTGGAGTTGGATTGATCACCTTTAGAATCATGTAACAAATATCATATTTAGCCCCGGAAGCTTCATTATATACAAGAATGAATTCCATGTGAGTTCTCCCCATTATATACATTTTTTTCATCATTGGTATTTATATCTAATTAAAGGAATTTTCAAATAATTAACCCTAGGTAATTGTCCCACTTTCCCTATCTAATTTATCAATAAAACCTAGTATGAACCTATATGGGTACCATAATAATTTATAATGTTATTTTAACATTAACAGTATCCTAATATATATTTAATGTAATGGATTTACCTCCTACTTTTATCCTCTCTTATCTTACCTTATGTTTTCTCATTTAACCATGGAACTAAGTGGCAACTCCACTCTCATATTTTCTACTTTTATAGCATGGGAGCTTGGGTGTCATTCCATTCCTACTCTCATGCAGTATCATAACTCTATATTCATTCACTAAATCAAAACTATGTTAGGTATTTCCCATTAACCTTTCCCTCTCTCAAGTGAATTAAGGTTATCACCTTCCTTCTCTATGTTTTGTCTCCCCTTTCTCCTTGGACTATTGAGTATTGTTCTTGTCCTTTTAGTTCGTTTTTTTTTTTACTTTCGTGCATCTTGGGGTTAATCAACTCCATCCTCAAAACATATCTAACATATACCACCTTATTTATATCAATGTTCTTAATATGCTTCCAATCAATCATTCAAACACTCATACAATAATTCTAAGCCAACAATACAACAAATGAGAACCAACCTTGTACCATGTGAATAAAATTAATTACAGATGATACATACCACCTCCTCTTAATGTTATGCCCTTTATTTTTCCCACTTATTTTAACACGCAACTTATCCCACTTGTAACCAAATAAACATGCAACCACCTACTTCTTTTCACACATTTAACAAAATAATTCCCTACATACATAATCCTGAAGATATAAAAGTCCTTTAATAATTAGCAAACCTTTAAGAGACTCGTAGTAGACCTTTTCCTTCTAAACAAGGTTCCCAAGTTGAAACTTCATCCTTACATCAAAGCCCCCTTCCTTAATATCCTTGCATATTTCCGCTCAAGTGGTGTGAGAAATATGAAACTCCCTCTCCCAAGCCAAGCATTCATGTAACTAATCACAAATACCTAGGTATTGACCCTTGCTTTAATTTAGACAAGTAGTGCAAGTATCACATACACAACATTCACAGCTCATACGAATTCCATGTCCTTTGACAAAAGAACAATTTTTCTTCAAAACAAGACTCATGTTATTTCCCAATATAAGTTTCTACCTCTAAATGATGCCCTATCCATAAAAAAGATCTTGTATCCCAACTTGACACTTCCTTGACAGAAGATTTGATTCCTCTAACTATCAACACAACCCCTTCCCCATAGGGCACTCCTTTCACTGCAAACATGGGGCTATATGCCTCTATATTACCCTTATCCTCCCTTATACTTCATTGGATCCTTCAACATCTATGAGACTTAATACTAAACCTTTTATGATTCATCTTAAATATGATGATTAACTGACTAGTAGAATTGTCTCATTGCTCCTCACACTTCTCCTTATCCATGTCCATCTAGAATGTGTAACTCCTCTAAGACATTTAAATCTATCACATCCTTATCTTCTTTCCCCTTTGAAACTATCTCAACTTGAACAAAGTATCCCTTCCTCTTCTCCTCCCCCCTATTAACTCTTCCCTGAACCTTCATTAGTAGTTCAAAACAAATTTTGTTGGAATTTGTAGGGCCTCATATTTTTAAATGGTTTTACCAAGTTGAATCAAGCTTCATCCTAAATGGGGGACCTTTGTGTACCATATCATACCTCTTGTTATCAACATTAACTATCTACTGCCTCGATAACACTTTATTCTCCTCTCATTTCTTCTTTCGTTTTCTCTTTTATTGGCTTTGCATGCTCTCTTCCACCATATTTATCTTCTCCTTGACCTTACCCTTTACATTTTTTTAGAAAGGCCTAAGTCCCTTCTTTCTTGTTCACCCCTTGTATTTGTCACATTGTTGATGGCTTAATCCTTCTTGGTCATTATCTCGATTATGACACTATTTAAGATGACTTCACTCTAATCAAGATTAATTAACACTTCCCTAATCTCTCCCTCTCAAAATATCACCCTTATTGGATCACATATTGTAGCCTAAATCTATAGATTCTAGTATACATTAGTGACATATCCCATATAATATATCTTAATCTCATTAGTATATTTCTAGCATTTGTCTTCTACATGCTTGTATCAACTTGATGTTAATGTACGTTGCCCCATCGACTTACACGTTGGTCCTAAACTAATGTCATCACTTATGTGCTCTCACTAACTCCATGCTATCACATATCGCCTCCCATGCTCACACTATGTACTTTGATAATTTATGACACCTATGTGCTCATTTTAATCTCATATTAGCATTTTTGGCCTCCCTATCTCATATTATATCTTGGACCTATGTCTGTCACCTTATGTGCTTGTGATTTCCTCTTTGAAACCCTGTGTTAAATCATACCCTTGTAACATCATGACAATGTTTCCTCCTCTCTTATCAATATGGGGTTGTAGGTGATTAAGGTGCTTCAATTAGGTTTTTGGTCAATTTTTTTCAACAAAGTAGATAAGGAGATTGAACCAACCAATTAGGTTTAATTAATTGGTAATTTATTTAATGACCTAAAAAACCTAACTATCAAAATACAAAGAGAAGAATGAGAAGAAATAAATTGGAATTTGTTGTTGTAAATTATGAATCTCCCTAGGTTGAATATGAGATTTTTGATAGGGCTCCATGAGTGATCCACGACCCAAAATATCCTACACACACAACTCTAGTTTCTCATAAGACAAAAATTTTAGTGCAAATCTCTCTCTCACTCTCCCCCCCCCCCCCCCCCCTGTCAGGTACAAAGTGAGATGATAGCAAAAAATAAACTGCAAGACCTTTTAATATTCTAGAAGAAATTATTTCATATGAATAAAATATCTTCTTAGTTGATTTTGCCCATTGCCAAGAAGCGATCCATCCAAGATGAACCTTTGTTCTTGTAGGAGGCTTGTTTTTAAAGCATTTATGTGAAGAATGAGTGTGATGACCACAGTGATTGCATGGGTGAATATAAAAACAATTATCTTTCATATGGCCAACTCGGTCACAGTGTTGGAATTTCATAATATGTTGTGGTTTTTGTGGAAGAAGAGCAGAATCTGGAACAACTGAAGGTGAACTGTCATAAATAAATATTGCACTTTGAAATTTGATGGGCTTGGAGTATTCTAGAATATGAAAGGACACCTCCTTTTCATATCCAAAACATGTTCTTTTCTTGTTATGAACAAGCTCCTCCCAAGGTTTTATGACGGGCTTTGGAGGTGGAACCCGAGCTTCCACATTTGCATATGAATCTGCTCTTGAAATGGGCATTGAATGTGAACCAACCTCAACTTTATATTCTTGATGCTGATGGGATTTTGTCTCAATATTCTGAACCTAAACAGGTTTAGAATGATGAATCCACTATTGTAATTCTTCTTGATGAAGTTTGGATTTGAGTTGTAGAAACTCGATATTTTCTTGAGCATCTTGTAGACATGTTTGAATGTCAACAAGAGTGGTTTTTCTAATTTTCACTGTGTCTAGAGCGATGGATTGGATTAGAATGCTTAATAAATCTGAAAATTGATAAAGTCTCTCTATTGCCTCAACAAAAATAAATACTCTAGTGGAAGCTATAAAATGCTCAATAAATGAAGAGTATCGAATTTTAACTGAAAATACACCATTACTTCTTGAAGATTGCAAATTTTTCTCTAAGACACAGATTTTAAATTTTGGGGTCACTGGTGATTGGCATCTAATATAACCTTTCTTAGGCCCATCTACCTTCCTTATGCACGTAAAAGGATATATTAAATCTCTCCTTCTGCACTTAATAATGTTTTCTTATGCTTTAATATATTCTTAGGAAGGATTAAAGG
The DNA here is from genome assembly GCA_034641835.2 of Pinus albicaulis. Classification (NCBI taxonomy): domain Eukaryota; kingdom Viridiplantae; phylum Streptophyta; class Pinopsida; order Pinales; family Pinaceae; genus Pinus; species Pinus albicaulis. The sequence goes on along the minus strand of CM076582.1, from coordinate 384,433,242 downwards.
TAGTTGCATATTTTTGCCTAATATTGGTTATTTTTGTAGAATATTGTAAGAATATTTGGAAGATTATACAGATTTGGAGAAGGAGATGATTTAGGGACTTTCTCTCTGCCACTAGAAGATCAGGATTGGAGAATAAATGAGCACAATATCAGGAAATTAGGGAGAAATCTTGGAGAGATTCAAGGGGATTTTCCACCCTCTTTAGCTCTCAAAGGCATCCAAAGGATCCTCATGAGATCCCCCTCCAGCAATTCAAATTCCAGAGGTAGCCAAGCAACTCAAGATGAAGTGCAATTAAGCCATACCTCAGTTGGAGTCTCCAGCAAATAAAATTCCAAGAGGTAGCCAAGAACCTGGAAACGAAGGGCACTCAATCTATGGTTACTTGGAATCAAAGTGGACTCAATCACCATTTTCAAGGGAGTTGTTGGTAGCTGCCCTGTAGAATATATAGAGCAAAGCTAGAGCTAGAAAGGAGTTAGTTAGTTAGCCAGTGGATGGATTCTAGTCAATTCCAATTTATTCTTCAATTTTGTTCAGAACTTTTGCTGCAAGCTATTAGGCTTTTGTTGTTAAGACTTTTGGGATGTAATAAGATGGTATTCGTAATGCAATGAGTACTCAGATGAATTTATATTGATCTATTTCTAGGGAGCTGGGCTCGTGGGTTAGGGCCCAATCCATGTGCCTCATCTTCTCTGCTGTTACTATTTTTCCTTTCTGTCATTTAGCTAGTTTTTCTTTTGCCATTTAGGTTAGATCTGCTTCTGATAGGTTTCATTATTTTTTAGCTTGTGCTGCTGAAGTTTTAATTTCTTATGCGTAGTAAAATAGAGGAGAAACTTCAAAAATTGTCGTCAAGTCTCCCCCTCTCATCTCTGTCAATAGAGTTCGAGCAAGGTAGACCTTCTCGCAGGCCAAAATTGATTTTTGTTTGATTTTTTGGAAGAAATTGTATTACCAAAGCCGAGTCCTTCTTTCACTACTTCATCACACATTTCTGTGTGTTTCCCATGCATGAATCCACAGGTGTGCTTCACTTCTGAGCACTACTCTTACGCCTCCATTCCCCTCCTTTCCTTCTTACCTTAACGTTGTACTTACCTTTTCTTTTCCTAACACACTTAAGCCCTTCAAAGCCTTATTTCTCTGTTTCTCTCCGTTCACGGTTGTCTTACCCTTTTTACAAAAAAACACGTGAAAAAACATTCCAAACCATCGAAAACCCAGCCTCCACCTTTTCTCCTCGAGATTACCGCCACCGTATGTCACACTTCGCAAATTTCAACATTTGGATTTTACCTCTCGCACTTACCATTTTTCTTTGCGATTGTGATATTTCGAAATCGCACTTCGCACCGCTTATCTCTTACCCTTAGCACTTACCGTTTGTAATATTCCAAATCTGGAATAGCACAGCAAGCCTGCTGAAATAACGTACTCCTGGGAGATTGATGCACAAAAATGAATTTACAACCCTTGGATCCCTTAGATCAGCAGATCTAGAGTCTAGATCCAAAAGGGGAGAAAAAAAAAATCAAACTAGGTGTGGTAAACAAATCTCCCACCACCTAGTCTAGCTGAAAAACACTCGACAAGAGGGGCTCCAGCTATGCACAACAAACTGCTTCAGAAATAATGCAGTCTTGGACAATATGAGCAGGAGGCCATCAAATATTATTAACTTATGAATATACATTAGCAAATCAGAATTACAATGAAGCCCTTTCAATATACAGTAGAATGCATGAGACAATAGAGCAAGAAATATTCATAAAAGAAGGCTGCAACACATATATAAATGCATAAATGGCTCAACAACGTTATTTTGAGGAGCTATAGTAGCTAAATATTACAACTCAGATCTATGACAGATCTGTGGACAAAACATCAGATCTATTTCAGATATGGAAACTAGATAGTCTTATTTACAAGATCCCCTTGGGGTTTTGACAAAATCATGCATAACAAAGTGTAGATCTGAGTTTTAAGTTGCAGAACTGTAGAATGATTTAGGAATTTATGAAGAGGATTTTTCATTAAAATAGATCAGATCTAAACAAAATATGGATCAGCAAGCTAATCCATGGATCACCAAAGTGAAAGGCAAAGCCCAACACCAGAGATCTCTCATCAAAACTGGGGTCAAAACACCCTAAAGAATCTCATATGAAAATAATGCAGTTCCTCAATGGAAACTACGTTGTAGTTTGAATAACATAGATGGCCAACTGCCAAGATACAGATCTGAAGCGCAAATAGGAGAGGCACTCTTCCAAGAGGTTAAAAGACACACTCCATGAGAAGAGGCTCCCAAAACAAGCTAGATCTCTGCAGATCTAGAATCCCACTTGCTGCAGCTTGCAAAAGCAGCAAAACCCTCACTAGATCAGCGCTGCAATTGGAAGTAGAGCTTGGCCACAAGCCTGATAATGTATCAAATCAGCAAATACTCCTCCAAGAATCCTCAAAGGAAGAGGTGAAATCCCTGCATAGGAACTCCAAGTGCTAAGTAGCACAATTCTCTACTAAACAGCAGAGAATAGTATTTGTCTAAGCAGATAAGATACTCATAATATAATCAATCGACAACCTTCTTTTGCTGCCTTCCCCTTCCTTTTATAATATGAAAGCCTTTGCAAACCCTAAACCACCTTGATGATTTAGCTCCTTTCACATAAGGGGCCTCCTTCTAGAACTGCGTTGTCCCTTTATGAGATACATTGAACCTAGACAACGGTGTAGATTTGGTCAAGGTTTACCTAGTCTCACAGCTTAAACCCCTTTCACACTTGCAGTGATTTATTTACATGGACTTGATTTATCTTTGTTCACATGGGCATTGATTTATTCAGTCTTTTCAGGATTTTTACATGTCTTCATTTATTCATTTATTCATTTATTCATGCAACAGAAAGTAAAACAAAAAATGAATATTCCTCTTAGCTTAGGCTAAGTAGGAACATTACAGTCCTCCCCTCCGAAATTTTTCTTGTCCTCAAGCAACTGATAGGGTAAGAGCTATAGTACTTTTCCTCCTCCATTGATGGCATCATCAAGGATCAAGTCCTCATTATAAGCCAAGTGCTCAACAAGCGAATACATCATGAATTGTTCCTCCAAAGCCAACATAATATGTGCATAGTCCAACCCTTCAGGAGTGAAAAACTCAATAGAAATAAACATGGTTGAAGCAATGCTATATCTAAAACATGTATCATGAAGTGCAGGTAGAAGTTCCAAACCATGTGGTACATACAAGCTGCCCATCTTTTGTCCGTACAATCCCAAAAACAATACAACTATATCATCCAAGTATGGAAGAAAGACTACATATATGCAAACTGAAATCTGAACTTGATTAGGTGGCTCAAAATCCCACATGTGATGCCAACGCAGTGCACATCTTGTCTTCATTAGATCCAGGTGTGGCAAGTGGCATTCCCACCACACATTTTCTGCATGAGTCACCTTAACATGGTTGAAGATGTTACATAATTTTGGTGCCTTTGGGAAGCACCCATCATGAAAAGGAATCTCCTTTTGCACAACAAGGGAGTGGCCAAACTCAAAATTTCTATTGGCCCCCAACAAGCTATGAGATCCACATGATCTCTCACCCCCTTTAGGAGTCATAGCCTGCAAAAACATGGTAAAAGAATGTGACAAATCATAAAATACAACTTTCTTGGCATGATTAGTCCTTTTACCATCATATTCCTTCATACACATGGAGTAGTGCATGAGCATTTTCCTCCTTTCAAGCAAAGGAAGAGCTGGCTGAGATGACTCTTGCAAAGATTCCATTGGCTGCCCCAATCCTCCATAGCTATTGCACTCTTGAAAGTGTTGATGTAAGTCCTCTCTCATGCCTTCCCACACAAAACTCTTCATGATCACGGTATAGATATTCATTGAATACATATGGCTGAGGAAGAATTCTTCACAGGCTCCTTGTAGGATCTTCTGCTTGAGCTTGGAAGCTCTAGCCAAGAAGACCTTACCATGATAATATATGACTCCCCCTTGGACTAAGTAGCCCTCTTCTTGCTGCATGCCATCTAGTATCATACTTGTGTGGAGATCTTTAGAATACTCTACAAGCAGTTGAGATTTCCAATAAAGATCCACACTGCTCAACAATGACAGCGCTGCTGATACATCCATGGAAGTGCTTGTCATGTTGCTGATCTCCTTTTTGACATTACACATGCCAAAAAAATTTGTGGGAAGGTTGATCCTCCCATTCTTCTCCTCCCACAGTGCAGGTTCAGAAAAGAGAGAGGGAGATAGTGATGCAGGAAGAAGATCCCCCTCATTCTTGAGTTGTTCCAAGCCCTCCAGCGTTGTAACTTGGTCTCTCATTTCTCCAATCCTTCCTTGATCTAGATGTGGAGCAGCACTTTGTGGAGCCTCCCCCACAAGATCTGAATCGGATGGCATCCCAGGTGGCTTTCCATTAGATAATAATGTCCCTTGCAACATCCTCATGAACATGAGAGAAGGGACTGTGAGATCCCTACTTCCATTGTGCAAATCCATCTCTGTTGTTTGTGTGGAAGTACTAGGTGAAGGATAAGTGTGCATGCCTTGAATCATTTGTGGTTTCCCACTCTTCAAGTGCACCCACTCCATCTTCAAAGCTTTCCAATCAGTGGTAACCTTCCCTAAGGTAATCAACCATTGGACACCCAAAATGATGTTGGTGTCAGGTATGTCAACTACAAAGAAGTGATCCACCAGAGTGTAGGATCCCATAGTGACAGAGAGTGATGGAACATATTTCATGCATTGCATGGTCCTATCTCCTGAAACCAAAACAGAAAATCCCTCAAAAGTATCAGTGGGGATTCCTCTCTTTTGCACAAGATGAGCATCAATAAAGTTGTGGGTTGCCCCACTATCAATCAGGACAGATACTGTCTGATTCATGACTGAACCTTGTACTCTTAGGGTCAAGTACTTAGGCACTCCTCTCAAAGATGCAAGAGTCCCACTCATTGGAGCAAAGGCCCCCTTCCCATCTCTAGATGGTGTTTGATCTTCCTCATCATCATCAGCGTTGTGACCCCTCCTAGGTTCATCATCTTCATCTTCCTCCTCAAGATCCTTCTATGGAGTGTGCTTTCCCTGTAGCACATCTATGTATCGGTGCCCATGACTCTTGGCAAGTGAAACACAATTTATTTTTCCTCAATTCCCTCCTGAGATCAATATCAAGAGGCTTCTTCATAGAGCTTTCCTTGGGAGGAGCAGCTTTTCCATCCTTCCCCTTAGAAAAGTGAGGGGCCTTGCTTTGGAAAGTTGCCTTTGCTTTTGGCAAGGCATCTTGGAGGTCTCTAGCCCTCTCAATGGCATCATGCAAAGTGATGGGCTTGGTAGATTTAACCAACCCATGCAAAGGTTCCTCTAGGACATCGATGAACATGTAGACTCTCCTTGCTACAGATAGATCAGGGACCATGAATGATAATCTCAGAAACTCAGAGATATAAGTCTCTGCATCCCCTTATTTCTTAAGATTTTCAAGGCTTATGAAGGGTGCTTCAGGATCCTTCCTATCAAACCTCTCCACGAATCTTCTAGTAAACTCAGAATATGTAGTGACATTGTTATGTCCCAATGTATACAACCCATGGAACCACCAATTGTGTGCTTCACCTTCAAAGTGCAGTGCTTCAATCTTGATGGCTTCAGTCTCAGGGACCTTGTTCAACTGGAAGTAAATATCCAAATTTTCTACCCATGACTTGGCAGAACTAGAGGATGATCCATCAAACTTGGGCAAAAATAATCTGCCCATAGAGTGGTGTCTATCCTGATTATGAAAGAACACACCATATCTATATTGTTGCCTTGGCCTTCTTCTGTCCTTGATGTGACAAAAGTCTTGGAAACTCAAGTTATCTTTGAATCTCTGACTCTGAGAATCATATTGCACAAATTAATCTTCAAGGGAAGCTTGTTCTTGTGGTCCTTCATTCTCCACAGCCAAGAAGGTAGGCATAGTGGAGCGTTGTGAGGCTTGTGGGGCTTGTGGAAGTTTCACTGGTTGACCAGTCCCATGATGAGACATGTTAGAGATTTCTCTCGGATGAAACATCCCAAGAGATTCCCTCATTCTTTCCACCCTCATCTCCTTGATCTCTCTGGAAAGATCTTTCATGGCCACCAAAATATTTCTTGCAAACTCTTCCCCTTCTTTGTCACTTGCAGTCTCAGGGAATTTACCCTTGTCTTGATATTCAGTAGTATAATCATACTTCTTGAATTCTGTTCTGATACCTCTTCTCCCTCTTAGTAAGAGGTTCATCTTCTTCTAAATGCAACATGGTTGTGATGCTCCAATGAAAGCACAAGCTGTGCCAAGAAGGGAGCTTTGATACCATTGTAATATTCCAAATCTGGAATAACACAGCAAGCCTGCTGAAATAACGCACTCCTGGGAGATTGATGCACAGAAATGACTTTACAACCCTTGTATCCCTTATATCAACAGATCTTGAGTCTAGATCCAAAAGGGGAGAAAAAACAAATCAAACTAGGTGTGGTAAACAGATCTCCCACCACCTAGTCTAGCTGAAAAACACCCTACAAGAGGGGTTGCAGCTATGCACAACAAACTGCTTCAGAAATAACACAGTCTTGGAAAATATGAGCAAGAGGCCATCAAATATGATTAAATTATGAATATACAGCAGCAAATCAGAATTACAATGAAGCCCTTTCAATATACAGTAGAATGCATGAGACAATAGAGCAAGAAATCTTCAGAAAAGAAGGCTGCAACACATATATAAATGCAGAAATGGCTCAACAATATTATTTTGAGGAGTTGTAGTAGCTGAATATTACAACTCAGATCTAGGACAGATCTATGGACAAAACATCAGATCTATTTCAGATCTGGAAACTAGATAGTCTTATTTACAAGATCCCCTTGGGTTTTGACAAAATCATGCATAACAAAGCGTAGATCTGAGTTTTAAGTTGCAGAACTGCAGAATGCTTTAGGAATTTCTGAAGATGAATTTTCATTAAAATAGATCAGATCTAAATAGAACATGGATCAGCAAGCAAAGCCATGGATCACCAAAGTGAAAGGCAAAGCCCAGCACCAAATATCTCTCATCAAAACTGGGGTCAAAACACCCCAAAGAATCTCATATGAAAATAACACAGTTCCTCAATGGACACTACGTTGTAGCTTGAATAACATAGATGGCCAACTGCCAAGATATAGATCTGAAATGAAAACAGGAGAGGCACTCTTCCAGGAGGTTAAAAGACACACTCCATGAGAAGAGGCTCCCAAAACAAGCTAGATCTCTGCAGATCTAGAATCTTACTTGCTGCAGCTTGCAAAAGTAGGAAAACCCTCACTAGATCATCTCTGCAATTGGAAGAAAAGTTTGGCCTCAAGCCTGATAGTGGATAAAATCAGCAAATACTCCTCCAAGAATCCTCAAAGGAAGAGGTGAAATCCCTGCATAGGAACTCCAAGTGCTAAGTAGCACAATTCTCTACTAAACAGTAGAGAATAGTATTTGTCTAAGCAGACAATATACTCAGAAATATAATCAATCAACAACCTTCTTTTGCTACCTTCCCCTTCCTTTTATAAGATTAAAGCCTTTGCAAACCCTAAACCACCTTGATAAGTTAGCTCCTTTCACATGAGGGGCCTCCTTCTAGAACTACGTTATCCCTTTATGAGATACATTGAACCTAGACAGCGTTGTAGATTTGGTCAAGGTTGACCTAGTCTCACAGCTTAAACCCCTTTCACACCTGCAGTGATTTATTTACATGGCCCTAATTTATCTTTGTTCACATGGGCATTGATTTATTCATTCTTTTCATGAGTTTTACATGTCCTCCTTTATTCATTTATTCATGCAACAGAAAGTAAAACAAAAAATGAATATTCCTCTTAGCTTAGGCTAAGTAGGAATATTATACAGTTGTTCTTTTCGATTGCGATATTGCGACATCGCATGTCACAAATCGCAACTTTTCCCTTTTTCTTTTCACCGCCACATCATCCCAATCGCACATTGCATCCTGCGGAACTTACCACATCGCAAATCGCATCTCGTAGTTCTTATCCTATTGCACATCACATACTGCAACCTTTCCCTTTTTCTTTTCACCGCCACGTAATCCCCTTCGCACATCGCATCCTACAGAATTTACCACATCACAAATCGTAGCCCGCAACCTTTACCGCAGAACAAATCACACTTCGCACATTTTAGTTTATTCCCATTAATCCTTACTGATATCCTTGCAAACTTGTGATATTGCGATTCGTGACCCACCACGTCCTTCTTCGCACTTCGCACAATTTAGTTCATTCCATTAAGTCTTACTGATATCCATTTAAACTTGCGAAGTTGCGATTGCGACATCTCACATTGCAAATTTTCTCGTCCATCATATTCCGTCGTCACATTTTTGAGTTCTTCCTACTCCAAAGTCACTTCTCGCGTTATAATAAGGTTTCCTAAGGTTTTAACCCCCTCTGTCCGCTCCAAAGCCATTTCTTCATAAATTTTTCTAAGGGTTTAACCCCCTATTTCCGCTTCCAAACCTCGTTTCATATGTTAAACCCCCCATTAGACCTTTTAGCCCTTTTTCTTCCCTATAAACTGCAAATTAATTCTTTTGAATTAAAATTAAGGCATGGATCGTTTAGTTTCATGGATAGGAGCATGGTAGATAGATCATAGGATAGGTAGAGTGCATTTAGCCGTTTGGCCAAGTTAAGTGTGGTTTAGGATTAGTTTCCTTTCTGCTATTTGTTTTCTGCAAATTCAATTAGCTTCATTCTTGTCATCTCTTTTTAGAAATTTAGTTCAGTTTCCCATCTGACATTTCCTTCCAACAATTTACTTTCCAATTGTTCTCATAATTTAATAAATAGCACCCTTTTGTAAAGAAGAAGAGGATGAAATAAACAAGATGCATTTGTTGTGTATATAGCACTATCACCTCAAATTTTGTATGAACCCTAGGTTGATAAAGTAAAGTAGGACAGCCCTTGGGAGTTGCAGCACTCTTGGTGCAATACCAAGGCTCACCACTTTTTGGCACCGCTGCTAGGGAGGTGTCTAGTAGATGCTTTGATTCTGTTTTAGCATTATTTTCTGCTTTCCTTTTCATGTTTTTTCCGAAATATTGAAAAATAAAAAAAAATATGATTTTCATGCCTCATGGGAGTAGGGATACTCAAAATCTTCTTTTTTTTTAAATACTTCTCCAATACCAACCCCCCCCCCCCAACTTGACCACGTGGTGCAGTAAGAAACACATCACCATACACTTTTGAAGGAAGAAGAGATGGATGGATATGATGACAATGAAGAATATCTTATTGGGTTTCCCATTCAAGATATGGACATCAGTGTACCTATGAAGAACATCCCTCCATCTTTCCTTCCCAACTTCCATGGTATGAGGACAGAGGATCTGAAAACATTTCTCTTTAAATTTGAGATACTTTGTAGGTCTTATAGCTACTTATCACACACTCAAAAACTAAGATTGTTTCCTACAACACTGAAGGGTAGAGCTCTTAAATGGTTCATGAGTCTAGGTACTAATTTAATAAGATCATGGAAAAATATGCAAAAGATATTTCTAGAAAAATATAAAGATCGTGATCTTAGAAAATAAATTTTTAGAATGAACCAAGAAGAATATGAGAGCCTTGAGGATCTAATAGAGAGGTTCATGTATAATGTTAAGAGGGAAAAATTGCATCATCTAGGATTTGACACACTAAAAACCCTCTTACTTAGAGTAATTAGGGATGAGTGGATTGATCTCCTTAATCTCATGAGTAGAGGAGATGTATACCAACTGTCATTTGAAGAAATTTTTGAAACATGCAAGCACATATCAAGAGGAAGGGAAAGTGTAAGTAAATCAACATCAACATTGGTAAGGCAAGATGAACTTGGAAATTTTCTTGATAACTTTAAAACAGAAATTCTTAACAATATAAGTGAACAAGTAAAAATGTTAAGAATGCAAAATGAGCAAAAAGAAGATGTTGATATTTTTTTTATCCACGCAGAATCATATGCTACTAAATGTTGTTCATCATTCCCAGGTTTAAAGAAGTTTACCAAGAATACAATGGAGCAAGGAAATCACCAAAGAAGTTATGTTATGTAGCTCCAAGGAGACCCTGGCAGCCTAGTCAACTTGATATGATGCAAGGACCTACTTCACAATGTCAAGCTTATTCGCATCCATATCAAACTAATTGGGACACACTCCCTCCTTGGCAACCTTGGCCATCTCAACCTCAAACCCAATCTTGGCAACATGATTGGCAAGGACCTTATTGGGAAAATCCTCAACATCCTAAATATTTCCCTCAATATCCTCCATACCCAACTGCATGTTATTCCTACCATTCACCTCCACCAAAACCATAGCCTCAACCACATCCATCTCATATATCCACCCCCAATCAACTACATGTACCACCATTTCCAAACCCACACCGTGAAGTATCTCATCCCACTTACAATGTTGAGGTACAACACTACCAAACATATCCTCTTGATCTAAATGGTCTGCATCTTGGTTCAAGAAAGGTATTGAAAAGAAGAGATTTTCTCAATGTCATTTAAGGAAAACATCAAAAAGAAGAAGATCCAAACAAGGGGATCAAAATATCAAGGGCTGCACTTGATGAAGAGCCGACATCAGAATTAGATGTTGAGAAAGTTTCCTCATGTTTACCAGCATATCCTCCATGTGTTCAAAAGAAAAATCAGCAAAAAGAGGAAGATTTGAATGCCATAATAGAAGAGGACATCCAAGGTTATCCAACTTAGCAAGTGGACCAGGGGCATCACAACTATATTGACATATGGTTCCAAACATCCATTAAGTTGTCACAACACACTCTTCTCCAACAGTACTTAATACAATCCCAGTCAAAGAAATTCATCTCTCATATTTAGGTACATGTAAAAGCATGTATTCCAAGGGTGCACATGGATTTATCTGTCATATTGATGTGTACATGGCTCCATTGGAATTATTCCTATACTTGAAAAAGGTTTTTTTTTTTTCAAATAAAGTAAGAAAAGGAAAAAAAGGGAAAAAAAGAAAGAAAGGGAAAGAATAAAATCTTCAATGAAAACCTCTTTGAGGCATCTGAGAATGGCTCACTGATTGAAACTTCTATGAGGCGATCATTGAGTTGAAAATAAAATAAAATATCCTAGGTGAAAACCTTCTTTGAGACACCTAGGCAGACCTACTAGTGGAAAACCTCATTGAGGCAGCTAGTAGGCATTAAAAACAAAAAAACACAAAATTGCATTTCTCCATGTATCTCTCTCTAATGAATGCAGATGCTCTCCAACCTTTGCAAGAATAAAACAACAAGTTGGCACAAAAAGAAAATTTGGTCAAAACTTTAGTCAAAGGTATTCAAACTTGGACTTCCTCTTCATGTGCTTAGAAGCTCCAAAGGACCTCAAGAAGATCACCACAAGAAACTTCAGCAGCAGCTTCGATATCACATGAAAAAACAAATTGATAGTAAGGCTCAAGTATGCAATCATCTAACCCTTTATTCAAATCTATTTTAGCTTAATAAAACATTAAAAAGTGTGAGAAGGAAAGTTTTTCTATAAACGAAATCAGTAGCAGAGCAACCTCAACCTTATCTAGCAACTAGCCTCACTTTTTCCACCAATAAAAGAAACAAGACAAAAGTAAAAATGACTTGAGAAAGTGGGCAGTAAGCAGTTCATTGTAATAAAAGATAAGGAGTGCCAAAGGGGTAACCAAGGGTGAACTCAATTAACAGATGAAAAAAAATAACTCTGATTTTATTTTGCATGCAATAAAAAAAGTTGGAAAAAAAAAGGAAAAGAAGAAGAAAAAAAGAGAAAAAGAAAAAGAAAAAAAATAGAATAAAATGTGGACCCACCACCTATTGGCATTAAAAATAGATTTTCTTAAGGCACCTATGGACCTCCATGCAGCACCTACAAAAAGAAATGCAAGCAAAATGGCAAGAAGATTAGCAGGGGGAGCAGCGCATGGCCCAAGAAACAGAAAATGAAATAAGCTAGCATGCAAGAAGAACCATAAGGCAAGGAGGATGAATAGGTTGCTCAGAGGATGAGAAATAGTTTCAGTAGGGGGGTTGATGATGGGCCTCTAAATTAGACACAAAATAAGGCCCATCTAACCTTTGTTAGGCCCATATACCTTATGCACATAAAAAGATATATTAAATCTCTCCTTCTGCACTTAATAATGTTTTCTTATGCTTTAATATGTTCTTAGGAAGGATTAAAGGTAGTTGCATATTTTTTCCTAATATTGGTTATTTTTGTAGAATATTGTGAGAATATTTGGCAGATTATACAGATTTGGAGAAGGAGATGATTTAGGGACTTGCTCCTTGCCACTCAAAGATCAGGATTGGAGAATAAATGAGCACAACGTCAGGAAATTAGGGATAAATATTGGAGAGATTCAAGGGGATTGTCCACACTCCTTAGCTCTCAATGGCAGCCAAAGGATCCTCATGAGATCCCCCTCCAGCAATTCGAATTTCAGAGGCAGCCAAGCAACTCAAGGCCAAGTGCACTCAAGCCATACTTCACTTGGAGTCTCCAGCAAATCGAATTCCAAGAGGCAGCCAAGCAACTGAAGACGAAGGGCACTCAATATATGGTTACTTGGAGTCAAAGTGGACTCAATCACCATTTTGGAGGGAGCTATTGGTAGCTGCTCTGTAGAAGAAATAGAGAAGATATAGATCTAGGAAGGAGTTAGTTAGTTACCCAGTGGATTGATTCTAGTCGTTTCCATTTTATTCTTCGATTCTGTTCAGAACTTTTGCTGCAAGCTATTGGGATTTTGCTGTTAAGACCTTCGGGATGTAATAAGATTGTATTAGTAATGCAATGAGTATTCAAATGACTTTCTATTGATTTATTTCCAAGGATCTGGGCTTGTGGGTTAGGGCCCAATCCATATGCCTCAGCTTCTCTGTTGTTACTTATTTTCCTTTTTGTGATTTAGCTAGTTTTGCTTATGCCATTTAAGTTAGATCTGCTTCTGATAGGTTTCATTGTTGTTTAGCTTGTGCTAATGAAGTTTTAATTTCTTATGCATAGTAAAATAGAGAAGAAACTTCAAAAAATGTGGTCAAGTCTCCCCCTCTCATCTCTGTCAATAGAGTTCGAGCAAGGTAGACCTTCCCGCAGGCCAAAATTGCTTTATATTTGATTTTTTGGAAGAAATTGTATTACCAAGGCCGAGTCTTTCTTTTATTGTTTCATCATGCATTTTTGCCTGTTTTCCATGCATGAATCCGTGGGTGTGCTTCACTTCTGAGCACTACTCTTACGCCTTCATTACCCTCCTTTCCTTCTTACCTTAACGTTGCACTTACCTTTTTTTTTCCTAACACACTTAAGCCCTTCAAAGCCTTATTTCTCTGTTTCTCTCCATTCACGATCGTCTTACCCTTTTTCCAAAAAAACACGTGAAAAACCATTCCAAACCACTGAAAACCCAACCTTTGCCTTTTCTCCTCGAGACTCCCGCCACTGTACGTCGAACTTCGCAAATCGCAACATTTGGCTATTACCTTTCGCACTTACCGTTGTTCTTTGTGATTGCAACATTGCAAAATCGCAAATCACACTTCACACCAATTACCTCTTACCCTTAGCACTTACCATTGTTCTTTTCGATTACGTTATTGCGCCATCGCATATCGCAAATCGCAACTTTTCCCTTTTTCTTTTCACCGCAACGTCATCCCCATCGCACATCGCATCCCGCAGAGCTTACCACATCTCAAATCACATCCCGCAAATTTTCCCTTTTTCTTTTCACTGCCACGTCATCCCCTTCGCACATCGCATCCCTCAGAACTTACCACATCGCAAATCATAGCCCTCAACCTTTACCACAACGCAAATCGCAATTCGCACATTTTATTTTATTCCCATTAATCCTTACAACTATCCTTGCAAACTTGAAATATCGCGATTCGCGACCCGCCACGTCACTCTTTGCACTTCGCACTTCACACCATTTAGTTCTTTCAGTTAAGTCCTTACTGCTATCCATTTAAACTTGCAAAGTTTGGATTGTGGCATCACACATCACAACTTTTGTCGTCCATCACATTCTGCCATCGCATTTTTTAGTTCTTCCCACTCTAAAGTCACTTCTCGCGTTATAATAAGTTTTCCTGAGGGTTTAACCCCCTCTGTCTGCTCCAAATCCATTTATCACGATATCATAAATTTTTCTAAGGGTTTAACCCCCTCTTTCTACTTTCAAACCTCGTTTCATATGTTAAACCCCTCTTTATCCCTTTTAGCCTTTTTTCTTCCCTATAAACTGCAAATTAATTATTTTGAATTAAAATTAAGGCATGGATCGTTTAGTTGCATGGATATGAGTATGGTAGATAGATCATAGGATAGGTAGAGTGCATTTAGCTGTTTGGCCAAGTTAAGTGTGGTTTAGGATTAGTTTCCTTTCTGATATTTGTTTTCTGTAAATTCAATTAGCTTCATTCTTGTCATCTCTTTTCAGCATTTTAGTTCAGTTTCCCTTTTGTGATTTCCTTCCAGCAATTTACTTTCCAATTGTTCTAATAATATAAGAAATAACACCCTTTTGTAAAGCATAATAGGATGACATGAACAAAATGCATATGTTGTGTATATAGCACTGTCACCTCAAAGTTTGTATGAACCCCAGGTTGAGAAAGTAAAGTATGGCAGCCCTTAGGAGTTGCAACACTCTTGGTGCAATACCAAGGCTAACCACTTTTTGGCGCCGTTGCTGGGGAGGTGTCTAGAAGATGCTTTGATTCCGTTTTAGCATTCTTTTCTGCTTTCCTTTTCATGTTTTTTCTAAAATATTGAAAAAAAAAAAAAAAATATGATTTTCATGCCTCATAGGAGTAAGGATACTCAGAATTTTTATTTATTTTTTAATACTTCTCCAATACCAAGCCCCGTCGTGCACCCCCCCAACCCCCCCAACACACACTTGACCACATGGTGCAGTAAGAACCACATCACCATACACTTTTGAAGGAAGAAGAGATGGATGGATTTGATGACAATGAAGAAGATCTTACTAGGTTTCCCATTCAAGATATGGACATCAGTGTACCTATGAAGAACATCCCTCCATATTTCCTTCCCAAATTCCATGGTATGAGAACAGAGGATCCATAAACATTTCTCTTTGAATTTGAGATACTTTGTAGGTCTTATGGCTACTTATCACACACTCAAAAACTAAGATTGTTTCCTGCAACATTGAAGGATAGAGCTCTTAAATGGTTCATGAGTCTAGGTACTAATTCAATAAGATCATGGAATGATATGCAAAATATATTTCTAGAAAAATATAAAGACCGTGATCTTAGAGAAGAATTTTTTAGAATGAACCGAGAAGAAGATGAAAGCCTTGAGGATCTAATAGATAGGTTCATGTATAATGTTAAGAGGGAAAATTTGCATCATCTAGGATTTGACACACTAAAAACCCTCTTACTTAGAACAATTAGGGATGAGTGGATTTATCTCCTTAATCTCATGAGTAGAGGATATGTATACCAATTGTCATTTGAAGAAATTTGTGAAACATGCAAGCGCATATCAAGAGGAAGGGAAAGAGTAAGTAAGTCAACATCAACATTGGTAAGGCAAGATGAACTTGGAAATTTGCTTGATAACTTTAAAACAGAAATTCTTAGCAATCTAAGTGAACAAGTAGAAATGTTAAGAATGCAAAATGAGCAAAAAGAAGATGTTGATATTTTTTTTATCCACGCAGAATCATATGCTACTAAATGTTGTTCATCATTCCCAGGTTTAAAGAAGTTTACCAAGAATACAATGGAGCAAGGCAATCACCAAAGAAGTTATGTTATGTAGCTCCAAGGAGACCCTGGCAGCCTAGTCAACTTGATATGATGCAAGGACCTACTTCACAATTTCAAGCTTATTCACATTTATATCAAACTAATTGGGACACACTCCCTCCTTGGCAACCTTGGCCATCTCAACCTCAAACCCAATCTTGGCAACATGATTGGCAAGGACCTTATTGGGAAAATCCTCAACATCCTAGATATTTCCCTCAATATCCTCCATACCCAACTGCATGCTATCCCTACCATTCACCTCCACCAAAACCATAGCCTCAACCACATCCATCTCATATATCCACCCCCAATCAACTACCTGTACCACCATTTCCAAACCCACACCATGAAGTATCTCAGCCCACTTACAATGTTGAGGTACAACACTACCAAACATATCCTCTTGATCTAAATGGCCTGCATCTTGGTTCAAGAAAGGTATTGAAAAGAAGAGATTTTCTCAATGTCATTTAAGGAAAATATCAAGAAGAAGAAGATCCAAATGAGGGGATCAAAATATCAAGGGCTACACTTGATGAAGAGCCGACATCAAAATTAGATGTTGAGAAAGTTTCCTCATGTTTACCAGCATATCCTCCATGTGTTCAAAAGAAAAATCAGCAAAAAGAGAAAGATTTGAATGTCATAATAGAAGAGGACATCCAAGGTTATCCAACTTAGCAAGTGGACCAGGGGCATCACAACTATATTGATATATGGTTCCAAACATCCATTAATTTTTCGCAACACACTCTTCTCCAATAGTACTTGATACAATCCCAGTCAAAGAAATTAATATCTCATATTCAGGTACATGTCAAAGCATTTATTCCAAGTGTGCACATGATTTTATTTGTCATATTGATGTGTAAATGGCTCCATTGGAAGTATTTATATACTTGAAAAAAGTTTTGTTTTATTCAAGTAAAGTAGGAAAACGAAAAAAAGGGAAAAAAGAAGAAGGGTAAGAATAAAATCTTAGATGAAAACCTCTTTGAGGCATCTCAGATTGGCTCACTGATTGAAAACCTCCATGAGGCAGTCATTGAGTTGAATATATATATATATATATATATATATATATATATATATATATATATATATATATATATATATATATATATATATATCCTAGGTGAAAACCTCCTTTGAGGCGCCTAGGCAGACCTACTAGTGGAAAACCTTATTGAGGCAGCTAGTAGTCATTAAAAAAAAAAAAAAAATGCATTTATCCATGTATCTCTCTCTAATGAATGTAGATGCTCTCCAAACTTTGCAAGTAGAAAACAACAAGTTCGAATAAAAAGAAAAATTGGTCAACACTTTAGTCAAACGTAGTCAAACTTGGATTTCCTCTTCATGTGCTCAGAAGCTCCAAAGGACCTCAAGCAGATCGCCACAAGAAACTTCAGCAACAGCTTCGATATCACATGAAAAAACAAATCGATGGTAAGGCTCAGGTATGCAATCATCTAATCCTTTCTTCGAATCTATTTTAGCTTAATAAAACATTAAAAAGTGTGAGAAGTAAAGTTTTTTTATAACCAAAATCAGTAGCGGAGAAACCTCATCCTTATCTAGCAACTAGCCTAACTTTTCCACCAAGAAAAGAAACAAGACAAAATTAAAAAGGACTTGAGAAAGTGGGCAATAAGCAGTTAATTGTAATAAAATAAAAGGAGTACTAAAGGGGTAACCAAGGGCGAACTCAGTTAACAGAATTACCCCATGGAAAAAAGAAGGAAAAGAAAAAGAAAAAAGAAGAAAAAAAAAAGAAAAAAAGAAAAGGAAGAAAAATAGAATAAAATGTGGACCCACCACCTCTTGGCATGCAAAACAGATTTTATTAAGACACCTAAGGACCTCCATGCATCACCTACAAAAATAAATGCAAGCAGAATAGCAAGAAGATTAGTAGGGGGAGCAGTGCATCGCCCAAGAAATAGAAAATGAAATAAGCCAACATGCAGGAAGAACCATAAGGCAGGGAGGATGAATAGGTTGCTCAGAGGATGAGCAATAGTTTCAGTAGGGGGCGATGATGAGCCTCTAAATTAGACATAAAATAAGGCCCATCTAACCTTTGTTATGCCCATATACCTTCCTTATGCACATAAAAGGATATATTAAATCTCTACTTCTGCACTTAATAATGTTTTCTTATGCTTTAATATGTTCTTAGGAAGGATTAAAGGTAGTTTCATATTTTTGCCTCATATTGGTTATTTTTGTAGAATATTGTGAGAATATTTGGCAGATTATATAGATTTGGAAAAAGAGATGATTTAGGGACTTGCTTCCTGCCACTGGAAGATCAGGATTGGAGAATAAATGAGCACAACATCAAGAAATTAGGGATAAATCTTGGAGAGATTCAAGGGGATTGTCCACCCTCCTTAGCTCTCAAAGGTAGCCAAAGGATCCTCATGAGATCCCCCTCCAGCAATTTGAATTCTATAGGTAGCCAAGCAACTCAAGACCAAGTGCACTCAAGCCATACTTCACTTGGAGTCTCCAACAAATCGAATTCCAAGAGGTAGCCAAGCAACTGAAGACGAAGGGCACTTAATCTATGGTCACTTGGAGTCAAAGTGGACTCAATCACCATTTTCAAGGGAGTTGTTGGTAGCTTCCCTGTAGAATAAACAGAGCAGAGCTAGAGCTAGGAAGGAGTTAGTTAGTTAGCCAGTGGATTGATTCTAGTCGATTCCGTTTTATTCTTCGATTCCATTCAGAACTTTTGTTGCAAGCTATTAGGCTTTCGTTGTTAATACCTTCGGATGTAATAAGACTATATTCGTAATGCAATGATTATTCAGATGACTTTCTATTGATCTATTTCCAGGGAGCTGGGCTCGTGTGTTAGGGCCCAATCCATGTGCCTCATCTTCTTTGTTGTTACTATTTTTCCTTTCTGTCATTTAGCTATTTTTGCTTCTGCCATTTAAGTTAGATTTGCTTATGATAGGTTTCATTGTTTTTTAGCTTGTGCTGCTGAAGTTTTAATTGCTTATGCATAGTAAAATAGAGGAGAAAATTCAAAAACTGTGGTCGAGTCTCCCCCTCTCATCTCTGTCAATAGAGTTCAAGCAGGGTAGACCTTCCCGCAGGCCAAAATTGCTTTTTGTTTGAGTTTTTGGAAGAAATTGTATTACCAAGGCCGAGTCCTTTCACTGTTTCATCACGCATTTATGCTTGTTTCCCATGCATGAATTTGCAGGTGTGCTTCACTTCTGATCACTTCTCTTAAACTTCCATTCCCCTCCTTTCCTTATTACCTTAATGTTGTACTTACCTTTTCTTTTCCTAACACACTTAAGCCCTTTAAAGCCTTATTTCTTTGTTTCTCTCCATTCACGGTTGTCTTACCCTTTTTGAAAAAAACACGTGAAAAAAAATTCCAAACCACCGAGAACCGAACCTCCACCTTTTCTCCTTGAGACTCCCACCACCGTACATTGCACTTCGCAAATCGCAACATTTGGCTTTTACGTTTCGTACTAACCGTTTTTTTTGCGATTGTGATATTGAAAAATCGCAAATCGTACTTCGCACCGCTTACCTCTTACCCTTAGCACTTACCGTTTTTATTTGGGATTGCAATATTGCGACATCTCATATCACAAATTGCAACTTTTCCCTTTTTATTTTCACTGCCACGTCATCCCCATCGCACATCGCAAATCGCATCCCAAAGTTCTTATCCTATCGCACATCGCATCCCGCAACTTTTCCCTTTTTCTTTTCACCATCACGTCATGCCCTTCGCACATCACATCCTGCAAAACTTACCACATTGCAAATCACAGCCCACAACCTTTACCGCAGCGCAAATCGCACTTTGCACATTTTAGTTTATTCCCGTTAATCCTTATCGCTATCCTTGCAAACTTGCAATATTGCGATTCGCGACCCACCACATCACTCTTCGCACTTCGAACTTCGAACTTCGCACCATTTAGTTCCTTCCGTTAAGTCCTTACTATTATCCATTTAAACTTTTAAAGTTACAATTGCGACATCGCACATCGCAACTTTTGTCATCCATCGCATTCCGCCATTGCATTTTTGAGTTCTTCCTGCTCCAAAGTCACTTCTCGCGTTATAATAAGGTTTCCTAAGGGTTTAACCTCCTCTGTCCACTCCAAATCCATTTCTCATGATATCATAAATTTTTCTAAGGGTTTAACCCCCTCTTTCCGCTTCCAAACCTCGTTTCATATGTTAAACCCCCCATTAGCCCTTTTAGCCCTTTTTCTTCCCTCTAAACTGCAAATTAATTCCTTTGAATTAAAATTAAGACATGGATCATTTAGTTGCATGGATAAGAGCATGGTAGATATATCATAGGAGAGGTAGAGTGAATTTAGTTGTTTGGCCAAGTTAAGTGTGGTTTAGGCTTAGTTTCCTTTCTGTTATTTGTTTTCTGCAAATTCAATTAGCTTCATTCTTGTCATCTCTTTTCAGCAATTTAGTTTAGTTTCCCTTCTGTCATTTCCTTCCAGCAATTTACTTTCCATTTGTTCTCACAATTTAATAAATAGCACCCTTTCGTAAAGAAGAAGAGGATGACATGAACAAAATGCATGTGTTGTGTATATAGCACTGTCACCTCAAAGTTTGTACGAACCCTAGGTTGATAAAGTAAAGTAGGGAAGCCCTTGGGAGTTGCAACACTCTTGGTGCAATACCAGGGCTCACCAACTGGTCCATCACTCTTCTTTTTGTCCACTCACTGCATCGCTTCTCAATAATTGCAATAAACACCTAAATTTCGCTCCTAGTTTCTAGAGATCGTTTTCAAATCTTTAACACTACAAAAAAAAGCCTTAACTACTATCTTCCTTTTGGCGTCGAGACTCTATTTTCTCTCTTAAGGAACTAAAACTTCAGGTTCTGAATGCATCTTAGCAATTGACATTTGTAAATATATTATAATCAAGTATATAAAAAATGTAATGATGTAGTGTCGATATGACAGCAGAGAGAACAAGCATGCACATAAGGCCTCGTGAAACTAATAGTTTCTTCCAAGAGTTAAGCTAGCTATTGGGCCTTCAATTGATGCACATAGAGGAAATGTTATCATTAAAAAGGGGGAACCACATCTTAAATACGGAATCATCTACAACTATACACTTCATTTCTTGTTTTGGGAATCTAATCGAATATGATAGAATTTATAGTGAACCCATCTCTATTTCAGATTTAGTTTGAAACCTCTTCCTGCATTATTCATCAACCAAGCGTACATTATCGAGCCATGTCTTATTCTCTGAATTTTGGGAGCTTCGATAAATG
The DNA here is from genome assembly GCA_034641835.2 of Pinus albicaulis. Classification (NCBI taxonomy): domain Eukaryota; kingdom Viridiplantae; phylum Streptophyta; class Pinopsida; order Pinales; family Pinaceae; genus Pinus; species Pinus albicaulis. The sequence goes on along the minus strand of CM076582.1, from coordinate 384,411,992 downwards.
GTTAAAGGAACTTAATAAAATGGTGGGTACCCAAACACATTGAATTATGACGATAAGAGGTATAGAAAATGTTGCAGGGCCATTGAGCGACTATACCTTTATGCCAAATCTCACGGTTTCGTTGAACAATAAAATGGCACGAAGTATATAGCCACAACCTTCAACCAAGTAATACATCTCCTTGATAATGGTACACTGTTGAGTTTCCTTCTTCAGTGGCCCTACGTCCAAGTCACACGAAATTATCGGTTGCTGCTACCTGGAGAGAGTGGTAAGAAACCTGGGATCAAAAACCCCTCTTCATGCGACCATCTCTTCACCTCTACTCTTGTTCCACCCATTCATTTCCTACATAGGGATGACATTATGGTGCTCCTCGTTCCTATGGTTATAGGTGTTGCAAGATTGAGCCACTGTCGTATTCTAGTTCTTTGTTATGAAATGAAACAGAACGGTGGTTTTTCTTCAATTTATAAGTGTCGCTACATGATAACTTTCTGTGTTTGCGAATTTAAAATCCATGACACAGTATGTAGCCAGGGTCATATTCTAGCTCATCGTGCTTGATTTTGCTTTGAACGTGAGCCAAACTTGAAGCCTGCATTTGCTACCACGACCTCAAACCTCGCTAATAGTATATTTCAAATACGTATTGATGAGGAAGCACATGTATGTTCTATGAACATGCATCAGTGGGGTTTCCTTATGAGCGTGAATCCTCTATGAATCACATCCTACCATGGTCGTTGCATGCATAAATCAAATCAACATTAAAATCCAGAGATGGCAGTAATTCCTGGGCAACTGTGGACATGCATGAAACGTTTTTTATGGTTTCAAAAAATAAATGAAAGAGGGACAAACAAATTGTTCTGGATGCAACGGTCATCCTTCAACATTTCAGGTTGTCAAGTGCGTTAGGTAGTCAGGATAGTGAAAACGCTCGCAAAAATGGTAGATCTGACAAGTTGAGAAAATGACAGAACTCATATTGGAGTAGGGAAGAAAATTTTTACAAGCCAACGCTATTCAAGGAGAGGCTTAAACTAGGGACCTCCAAACCTAGCACTCGGATACCATGTTAAACCCAACAATGGAAGAGATAGAAATGGGAAAGATAAGCGTGAGTTGCAATATTATTCAGAGTGATACATTAATAGTACATTATATGTGGCTCTTGGATTCCAAATTCCAAGGTCACTTGGACTCCCTATGATTGTTTGTTTCCCACACCTTAACCCTTAGCGGATTAGGTGTCCAACATCTCTGATGAAAATCTGCAAGTATCTAGAGGAATAAGTTCCCCAAAACATATCCAAATTTTAGCTCCAAAATCAAGCATTTGAGGTTACATGACAATAAAAAACTAAAAGTGTGTCTCCATCAAAAAAATCAAAGCACATGAAATTTTTGTCTTCCTCAATTTAGGGTTTGGACACAACCCTTAAAATCCATGTTTTCTAATTAAAATTTATATGTGTGCATTGACATATTTCCTCTACAATATATCCAAACTTCTAAAGAAAAAAATATAAGATTTGAGGTTGTGTTATGGATAAACACTAGGCCCTTATTATGTTAGTGGAAATGAAAATATGTGAGTTCCATGTCAGGATATAAGTACATCCATTAATATTTTCTCATAAAATTTTAAGAGTACATAGAGGAATATGTCTTATCTAGCATATCCAAATTTCAAATCCAAACTTAAACTATTTGAGGTGAAGGAATGGTAAAACATGAGACCTTTATCATCACTAAAATCTATGAACACATAAATTATAACAAGGAAATTTCACCATAACCAAAATTTAAAATGGTTATAATATTTTTGTTATACATAATTGCATGGATCCAAGGATGCTCCTACGCCATGCTCCCATAGTATAAAATAAAGTGTGCATATTTCTCACAACATTGTTGATAAAACAACAATTATTTATTGTTTGATCTTCCTCCTATACAAACTTTGAACCACTACTATATTCCATACCTAAAACCACTATCCATGGTTTACATTCATAATAATACTTATAATCAAATGGGTAGTCTAATATCATTCACAAATCTAGTGGTAATATCTTCATTAAAATTAGTGGTTTTTTCCGTCTTCTTTTTGGTGCATGATCCATCTTGGTGCATACATTTACTTTCACAATGTCCAAGTTGGTAAATTTATTTTCTAATTGTGACAAATTTGAAGGCTCAAAGACTTACAAGACATGGAAAAGGTACATAGAAATCACTTTTATTTACAATGAAATTTGGAAATATATATGTGATGGTGTTGTTAAACCAAATAACCCTACAGATGAAGCTTTACTAGCTAAATGGGAGGTCAAAAATGAAAAAGCATTAGCATTAATCAAATATTCAGTTAATGATGAAATGTATGTTCACAATGCTTCTGATGCATGGTCTACTTTGAGAAAATTTAAAGATTTGTTTGATACACAACCTAAATCTAAGAAATTTTATCTTCAATTGAAGTTGCTCCAACAAAAACTAACTTAAGGAGGAGATGTACTTGAATATATTTCCCGACTAAAGAACATTACGCAAGAAATAGTAAATGAAGGATTTCAAGCAGTAGATGATAGTTTCATGACTATTATTTTGATTGTTGGTTTTCCTTCTTCATATACACATTTCTAATTGGAAACTTTACAAGTAACTGGAAAGCTAGAGAACTTAAAATTTGATGAATTATGTGAAATTCTAGCTCAACATGGAAAAAAATTTGGGAAGAAGAAACAGATTGGGAAAGATGTCTTCTTCACAGAAGCTAGCACTAGTAAATTTTCAACTGATATTTTTGGAGTTAGAGGAAGAGGTCACATCAATCAAAATCAAGGATCACATAGAGGACAAGGTCGTGGTAGAATTCAAGGCAGAGGAAACAACTTCAGTAGAGGCAATAATTTTAGCAGAGGAAACATTCAAGGCAAAGGAAACAGTCAACGCAGAGATAATAATCAAGGAAGAGGACAAAGTCAAGGCAGAAGAAAAAATCAAAGCAGAGGACAAAGCAGAGGTAGAGGAAAGATTCAAGGCATAGGCAGATATTTTAGTCAAATTTTTTGTAGAAGGTGTAACAGAGTTGGTCATTATGTTGAAGATTGTCGAAATTCTATTGACAAAATTCCAAAATTTCACCAAAACATGGCACAATTTTCTAATGATCAAGAATATGATGGCTCATAAAATGTCTTTACTACACATCAAAGTTCACAATAAATAGAATTATGGGTCTCCACATATCTTAAAAGTGACTATGAAGATGCTTGGATCTTAGATACAAAGGAAACACAACACATGAATTTCAGACGTGAATTCTTTTGGAATTTTCAACAATTCCATCTCAATTCAATCTTTCTTGCAGATGATACAAGACACACTCCTTGTGGAAAAGGTGAAGTAAAATTTTATTTTCCTGGCATTGGAAGAGAAAATTTTAAATGTTTGGTATGTACCAACTTTCAAGAAGAAATTTTTGTCTTTAGTCACGATTTGACAAGCAGGACATAAAGTGGTTATGGAGGATGGTTTAGTAAAAACCAACTCCATCAAACAAAATATGAATACAACCATGACAGGATATGAATATGGAAAATTTCTAAGGATGAAAGGAACAATCATTCCATGAAATTCTGATTTTGCAGGTGCAGCAAGTACATATATTTCACCAATAAGGTTGTGGCATGTTAAATATGGAAATTTAAACTTTGAAAGTCTCTCTCAACTTCAAAAGAAGGGAATGGTTAAAGGACTTCCAACCTTTAAGAAAAAAAATGAAAAATGTGAAGCTTGCATTTATGAGAAACAAAGTTGAGAAACTTTTCCAACAATTTCATGGCATGAAAACCTACAATTGGTTCACAATGACATTTTTGGACCTTTGAAAACTTCTCTAGGAGGTTGCAAATAATTTTTAATCTTCATTGACGATCTTAGTAGAATGACTTGGGTTTATTTTTTGAATCAAAAGTCAGAAGCATTCAAAAAGTTTAAAACTTTTCGTCAACTTGTTGAGAATGAATTCAAAGAGAAGATTGGCACTCTTATGACAGAAAATCGAGGAGAATTCACTTCCAATTAATTCCAAACTTATTGCAGGACAATGGTATCAAAAGACAACATACAAATGTTTACACTCCACAGCAAAATGGAGTAGCAGAGAGAATGAATCATACTTCATTAGGGATGGCAAGATCCATGCTAACTTTAAAAAATTGAAGTCCTATATATTGGGAAGAAGCAACACATACAACAGGCTACTTAAGGAACATGTATCCTACAGCTTCTTTGGATGGAATTAGACCATATAAAGCATGGTTTGGTTTCAACCCTCGAGTCAAACAACTTAGAGTTTTTGGTTCAGTATGTTATGTCTTAGTTCCAAAATAAAAGCGAGCTAAGCTTGATTCATGAATTTTAAAGTGTACAATGATTGGGTATTCCAAAGAAAAGAAGGGATATATAGTACTGTCAAATGACAATTTTATTGTTAGTAGGGATGTGATTTTTGATGAAATAGAGAGCAAGAATTCCATAGAGGTCGAAAATCTTCTACAAAATTTGGAAACTAAGGGAGATAAAAAGAGAAGCAAAATGAAAAATCAACAAAGTACACAAATTTTGTATAATATTGAATTTTTGAGATTGCAACAAGAAGATGAGCTTAGTGAAAAGAGTCGCCTTCACTAAGTGGGCCCGCAGGCTATTTTTGGCGCAAGTCTATTTTTAGACTATGTCTATTTTTAGACATGTCGATCATATTCTATGAGTTGCAGGATGCTATTTGTGGATGGTTGGTCAAGTTGGAAAAATAGATGGACTTCTGTTTTTAGACATATTGGGCAGAATCTATTTTTAGATTGCCAGTATAAAAATAAATATGTCGAATATTATTAGCTCTTAATAATATTTAGACTCTAAACATTATCTTATTCTCTTGGAGCACTTCAGTTAAGTGCACAGATGTGGCACAGGAGCTGACATAAGGAATTATGCTATTCCTGAGGGTTATGTGAAGCTATTGCATGGATACTTCGGTTAGAACTCATGTGACAGAGTTTGGTGGAGTTGATTGAGGAAGTTAGTGGAGTTGTATTCAGTTTAACTAATCTAAACATAGTTGAGCTATTTGTATCTAGTTTAAATGATTGATACAATTAGTGAGAGTGGTGTGAATTAATTATTAATTAATTCACTAATTATAAACTCATTAATCAACTAAAGAATGCATCAGTTAACTTCAGTGCATGGATAGTTTCAGTGGAGACCAGTGCAGAAATAGGTGAAAGAGCGGGTTAACTATCAGTTGTGACTATACTGTTGCTATTTGCAACACACAGATAGGTGGAGAAGCCCATGAGGATTGCGCAGTACAAGCCAGGTGGTTTATCTATTTAATGAAGCCATCCCATAGCATTTATTACGCAATAGAGGCTGGCTATCAAGTGGCAAAATATTGGAGCATGTGTTTTGCTAGATCTAGCTTGATAGTGTGTAGCAATTGAGGGTGTGCATGAGAGCTTGTGAGGAGCTTTTTTACTATGATTGTTACATGATCTCCATGACATATAATATACAGATAGTTGGGGTTTTCGGCTTTAAGCTTTCCCATTAAATACTGTGTTCATATGTGTGATTGTTTGTGGTTTTAATGTATGCATGCAATTGATTTTATTTCCGCATGTGATGATCAATGGTAGAAGAGATTCTGTATTATGCATGAAGCTAAAATAGTGTGTGATCAGGAGAATCTTAGTGAATAATATATCAGTTATTCAAATTTCTACATGGTATCAGAGCGATATTGATCATTGGAGCAATTGCAAAACATTGAAGCGGTTGAGTTTTGAGCTGGTGGAATTCGAATTTGCAGCAGTGTTTTCTTGGTGTCGAAGTTGAGATGTCTTTCAAAAAATTACGATTGGAGTATGCCCTTGAGGGCACCTCGAATTATATTGCATGGAAGGACAAGATGGAGGCGGTGTTAGATGACAATGGGTTGAAGGAGTTCATAGATGCAGAAATTCCAAAACCTGCTTCTGGCGATGCTGCTGCACTTGACGCATGGCAAAAGAAGAAGGCAAAGTGTCCAAGAATTCTGTTGGAAGGTGTAAAGGATCACATAGTGTCCAACCTTCATGGTAAGGCTTCTCCATTCTTGATGTGGAAAGCGTTGACAGACCTATTCCAAAGCAAGAGCAACCAGAGGAAGTTGGCGCTCAAGGATAAACTCAGGAACATAAAAATGGAGAAAGGCGACAGTATGCCCAAGTACCTCACGAAGTTCATCCAATGTAGGGATGAGCTGGGAAGTGTGGGGGTTACTGTTGATGACGAGGACTTGGTGAGCTTAGCTCTCCTTGGGCTTCCGAAGAGTTGGCATTCCTATCAGGACTCTGTCAATGGTCGGGAAAAATTCCCAGGATGGGAGCGACTTTGGTCGGATCTTGTGCAAGAGGAGATAAGGCGAAGTACCAGGGACAGATCTTCATCAAAAAACTCTGATGAAGAGAATTGCGCTTTGGTTGCCAAAGCAAAGAAGGAGAAGAGTAAGAAGCATGCTTCTCAATCCGGTGCGAAAGGCAAGAAGCAGGACATGTCCAAGGTGGAGTGCTTTCATTGTCACCAACACAGACATTACGCCACTAATTGTCCACAGAAGAAGAAAAATAAGCGAGTTGCTAGGACTGCAGCTGGAGAGGCCTTAGCCTCGTAGTTTGAGCTGGATTTTTCGCCGATCGCATGCTTGGTCTCAAGTGTGACAGGTTCAGTGTGGTTTCTTGATAGTGGTGCGTCATTTCACATGATAGGAGATCGAGATTTGTTTACTAATCTGGATGAGAAAGATCTTGGAGTGCACATCGAGATGGGCGATGATGGTAGATACAGTGCGACCGATATCGGTACCATTTCCTTTGAGAGGGAGACTGGTTAATCCTTCATATTGAAGGAAGTGATGCATGTTCCAAGATTGAAGAAGAATCTTATCTCTGTGGCGATGTTAGAAGACAAGGGATATGATGTTGTATTTAGCGAGGGAAAGGCTTTCCTGCACAGTAAGACAACTGGTGAGACCCAGAGGATAGGGGTTCGAGTTAAGAACCTTTATCAATTGCAGGTAGATGGCTGTGCAGCAATGGCAGGCAAGGCAGAAGGATTGGTGAGCTGGGATGATGTCGAGTTGTGGCACCGGAGATTGGGCCACCTTCACCATGGAGCTTTGAAGATACTGCAACAAATTTCTACTGGGCTTCCTAAGAGTACTCTTGCGCAGTCAGATCAGTGCAAGGGATGTACCTTGGGAAAATTTGTGAAATCCACCTTTCATGGGAAGGATATTCATGCCACGACGATCCTTGAGAGAATTCACACAGACGTGTGTGGACCTTTCTCAGTAGCTTCGACAGCAAAGCACAGGTACTATGTGATATTTGTTGAGCCCCAAAAATGTCCTTTCCTTTCACAAAATTTCACTTCATTCCATTTGTCCTTTATCATTTATAGGCTTAAAAGATCAATAGGATTGATTAAAGTCACTTTAAGAATGCATGCAATGAATGACTTACTATACTTTTGTGGTTTTGTTGTCATAGTGATTTTTTACTAGACTTAGCTACAAAATGCAGCCATTCTGTAGCCAATCGCATATTCCGCAACCATATTTATGTTCACATAGGTTACAGGTGTCACTTAAAGGAAAAACGCATATGGTTGAATTCCAAAACTCTTCTACATCATTCCTTGCCCTCTACGAAGTCTGAGTAAAAATCTACAAGTGGTTATGCACGTGGAGGAAGCCAAAACTAAGAAGTAGACTTCTACAAGGGCAAGGACTCTGCAGATGTCTTCAGCAAAGTAAGATTCCTCAACAGGAGTTCTAATTCAATTTTGATTGAAAAAGACACCTATGCCTATTTCCACTCAATGACAGCTATGTATTTGGCTTATAAGAATAACTCGGTGAACCAAGAGATAGTTAGCTAGTTGATGTTTTGTTGTTAGTTCTCAAAAACTGTGTTACTATGTTTTCTGAGCGTTTTTCCTTTAATGAAAGAAGTAAAACTTTGATGCATGACCTGAAGCAATTATGAGGAGTTAAGGATTCGTGTGCCAATCTGATGGTAGAGGGCCCCTACTGTCCGAAAGGATTTGTGCATATTTTCTAGATAGGTGACTTTAGCTCTATTTCGTTCTTAATTTAGGCAGTTTTCTGAGCTTCATGTTTTATGTTCACTTACATCAAATATTACAGTCAATCCTCAGGTTGCTCTATCTCATTCATTCAGATAGAGCTGTAGTACTTCGGAGGTTAATTGCATTTTAGTTCAATTATGTTCATTGTATTTCAAGTTTTATTAGTTAATTGTATTTTAGTCCTGTTAAAATAGACTTAAAGGCTCTCATTATTTTAAAAATTGATCTTGTTCTTAATCTCTTATAACACATCATTATCATATGTACAAGAATTAGTCATATCATTTTGAGTTCTTAACTGTTCTGTAATTTCTCATAATTTTATAAACAACCTTTTTTTCAAAACTATTCCAAGAGATCTATAACCCTTGAATGAGGCTTAATAGTAACATTTTGAGTGACAGAATGGATAAATTTTAGTGTCATAAGCTATTTTAGCATAGGGTTCCTTACTATGTTGCAGATAATCTTTTCTCAAAGTGTTCCAACAAATTTCTAACCATGGATGAGATTTTCTCTGTGATATTGTAAGTTGTTTTTTACTAAAGAGAACCTCATTACATCAAACTTATCCTTTTCTCAAGTTGTTCCAACATACCTCTAATGAAATGAATTGGACCGAGTTTAATGTTATGAGTTACTTTTCTTGTCAAGTTTTACAATCTGTGGATTAGCATTTTATGTTCTTAGGTGCCATACACAGTTTAGAGTAGATTTTGTTCTGTTTTAGTGTGATCAGTAACTTCTCTTTGCCAACAATTTAGTTCTTTTTCTCTTAGCATAAAAACACAAAGCCAAAAAAATTAGAAAAACACTAAACACAACGAAGTAGGAAGAAGATACCTAGGCACATATAGTGCACTTCACTTCAACAGTTTACTAGCCCTGGTTGACAATTTATGACATCAATTTAGGAACACTAAGTTGAGTAGACAATATTTGTTGATGATTTTTCTCGTAAGTGTTGGATCTTCTTCATGCAGAAGAAGAGCGAGACATACTCAAAGTTTTGTGAGTTCAAGGCACTGGTTGAGAAATAATCGGGGAAGCAGGTGAAGGCTCTTAGGATCGACAATGGTGGTGAATTCATCTCTGGCGAATTCAAGGACTTTTGCAGCGCAGAAGGAATTCGAAGAGAGCTCATAGCACCTCATAACCCACAGCAGAACGGGGTTGCTGAGCGGAAGAATAGAACGATCATGGGTGCTGCACGGGAGATGTTGCATGATCAGAGCCTTCCTATACACTTGTGGGCTGAGGCATGCAATACTACAGTATATGTGCAGAACCGTTGTCCTCACAGGATACTTAGCATGAGTACACCCGAGGAGGTGTTTTCTGGTAAGAGGCCTGATATTTCCCATTTGAGGATTTCTTTTTCACCTATTTACATTCATGTGACGAAGGATTCCAGGAAGAAGTTGGAGCCGACTGCAGAGGTTGGGATATTTGTGGGGTACACTGATACACCCCACAATTATCGTGTGTATTTGCCAGAAAGTCACAAGACTGTTGTGCGACGGGATATCAAATTTCATGAGGAGAAAGCCATGAAGTGTTCGCTTGAGAGGGAGACACACTTGCATGCAGATGAGGAGCTATTAGTTCCTAAGGATGAGCCTCAGGATGTGGATTAGCCACAAGATGAGGTTCATGGAGTGGAAGAGACCACTCAAGCCGCGCCAACCATCAGAGGGCGGAAGCGCACTATAGAAGCTAAGCGACTGGCTCAAGATGCAGAGAAGGTTGTAGGAGCACCTACATCACAGCACAGACAGAGACAATCACCTAATCGGTATACTGGATACATGGCTCTTATGAGCAAGTGTATTGTGACAGAGCCATCCTCTTTCGAGGAAGCTGTGGAGGACCCCTCATGGGTAGATGCCATGGTGGAAGAGTATGATTTGATTGTCAGAATCAGTGCATGGGAGATTGTCCCGAGGCTGGAAGGGAAATCAGTGGTGGGTTCGAGATGGATCTACAAAGTGAAGCAGGCAGCTGATGGGAGTGTGTGTTTAAGTACAAGGCAAGATTTTTTGCCCGAGGCTTTTCATAGATTGAGGGGATCGATTATGAGGAGACCTTTGCACCTGTCGCAAGGTATTCTTCCATACGGACGATTCTTGCTCTCTCAGCGCAGATGGGGTGGCACATTCATCAGATGGATGTGAAGATTGCGTTCCTCAATGGAGTCATTGAGGAGGAGGTGTACATAGAGCAACCTGAAGGTTTTGAGATCTTCAGCAACGAGTTGCATGTGTGCAGGCTCAAGAGAGCGATGTATGGGTTGAAACAAGCACCTCGTGCTTGGTACACATGGATAATCAGTTATTTCACCGGACTTGGATTCTCCAAGAGTGAGGCGGATCCGAACCTATACCAGATAGTGGTGGAGGGTAAGTTGTTGATCATTGTACTTTATGTAGATGATTTTATTTTGACAGGTGATGAGTTTTTTATACTCTCATGCAAGGATGATCTTGCAAAAGAGTTTGAGATGAAGGACTTGGGCCTCCTTCATTATTTCCTGGGATTGGAAATTTGGCAACGTAGTGATGGACTGTTTGTTTCTCAAAGAAAGTATGCCCGGGAGATACTGGAGAAGTTCAACATGCATGGCTGCAAGCCTATTGATACTCCTCTTCCTAGTGGATGGAGGAAGGAGGATGCTACTTCGGCGAAGGTAGTGGATGCCACTGTTTATCGACAGTTGGTGGGGTCGCTTATGTATCTGGTCAATACACGACCCGACATATGCTATGCTGTTAACCAGCTTTCTCAAGCTATGGTTAAGCCTACCAAGCTCTACTGGAAGGCGAGCGAGCATGTATTGCGCTGTCTCGGAGGCACACATCGGGATATGGATCATGGTACGGACGAGGAGGATGAGTTGGGGCGGCATGGCTTCATGGACCGGTATCATCATATCAGAGATTGTGTGCAACGGAAGATCATGTTGCTTCAGTACATTCCTACAGAGATCAGGATGCAGATATTCTAACGAAGGCGCTCACCAGGAGCAAATTCAAATACCATAGAGGTAGGATCAGGGTGAAGGATAATCCCTATCTTGTTGAGAGGGATTGTTGAGATTCAACAAGATGATGAGCTTAGTGAAAAGAGTCGCCTTCACTAAGTGGGCCCGTAGGCTATTTTTGGCGCAAGTCTATTTTTAGACATATCATATTTCAGAAGTTGTAGGATGCTATTTGTGGATGGTTGGTCAAGTTGGAAAAATAGATGAAATTATATTTTTAGAATATTGGGCGAAGTCTATTTATAGACTAATAGATATGTCAAATATTATTAGCTCTTAATAATATTTAGACTCTAAACATTATCTTATTCTCTTGGAGCACTTCTTAAGTGCACAGATGTGGCACAGGAGCTGACAGAAGGAATTACGCTATTCCTAAGGGTTATGTGGAGCTATTGCATGGATACTTCAGTTAGAACTCATGTGACAGAGTTTGGTGGAGTTGATTGAGGAAGTTAGTGGAGTTGTATTCAGTTTAACTAATCTAAACATAGTTGAGCTATTTGTATCTAGTTTAACCGATTGATACAATTAGTGAGAGTGGTGTGAATTAATTATTAATTAATTCACTAATTATAAACTCATTAATCAACTAAAGAATACATCAGTTAACTTCAGTGCATGGACAGTTTCAGTGGAGACCAGTGCAGAAATAGGTGAAAGAGCAGGTTAACTATCAGTTGTGACTATAATGTTGCTATTTGCAACACACGGTGATTGGATAAGCCCATGAGGATTTTGCAGTACAAGCCAGGTGGTTTATGTTATTTAATGAGCCATCCCATAGCATTGATTACGCAATAGAGGTGGGCTATCAAGTGGCAAAAGATTGAAGCATGTGTTTTTCTAGATCTAGCTTGATAGTGTGTAGAAATTCGAGGTTGTGTTGAGAGCTTGTGAGGAGCTTTGTACTATGATTGTTACATGATCTCCATGAATTATAATATACAGATAGTTGGGGGTTTTCAGCTTTAAGCTTTCCCATGAAATACTGTGTTCATATGTGTGATTGTTTGTGGTTTTAATGTGTGCATGCAATTGATTTTATTTCCGCAATTAATGATCAATGGTAGAAGAGATTCGGTATTATGTATGAAGCTAAAATAGTGTGTGATCAGGAGAATATCGGTGAATAATATATCAGTTATTCAAAATTTCTACATGAATTACCTTCATCCGAAAATGGCTCATCCAACTCACCTAATTCATCTACACCATTTGGATCTCCTAGAAGTTCATCTGAATCTCCTAGCAGCAGTTCATCTAACAGTGACTCTCCACCCCCTGAACCTTTAGTTGATCGAATAATTTTTTTATATCAATCCACTGTATAATGATGGTGATTATTCAAATCCGTAAACAAGTGAACATCAATGGCCAAAATGGATCATTCAAATTTTGAAAGATGCCAAGCAAGATGAGCAAGAAAAAACAGGAACATGAGGTTCACATAGAAATGAAGAAAAATTTTCCTTGATAAAAAATGATTTTATTGAGCCCTCCACATACAAAGGGGCAATAAAACATAAAGAATGGAAAAATTAAATGATTGAAGAATACCAGGTAGTAATGGAAATCAATACTTGGAGACTTGTTGATTTTCCTCAAAATGTGAAACCCATCGGATGCAAATGGGTTTACAAAATTAAGTATAAGCCAAATGGGGACATTGACAAGTACAAACCAAGTCTTGTTGCTAAGTTTTTTCCATAGCATGAAGGCATCAACTATGAAGAAACATTTTCACCTACAACAAAATCGAACACCATCTAATTAACACTTGCATTAGCAGCTCAAAAACGATGGAAAGTTCATCAAATGGATGTTAAAAGTGCCTTCCTCAATGGAGATTTACAAGAAGAAGTAGATATGACACAACCTCTGAGTTTTGATACTGAAGGGCAGGAACATAAAGTATGCAAACTGATCAAGTCTTTATACGGATTGAAACAAGCTCCACGATTTTGGTATGCCAAAATGGACGAGTGCCTTCGCAAAGTTGGACTTAAGCGAAGTGAATCTAATGATACTTTATATGTACATCAGCAAGGAAAAATCTGGGGATTCTTGTTATGTATGTGGATGATTTGATCATTAATGGAAACAATAATGATCATATTTTGCAGGTAAATAAGGAGTTGCATGTTGGTTTTAAGATGTCTGATTTGGGATTACTTCACTACTATATTGTTGTTGAAGTACTCCAACATCCAAACCATTTTCTCATTTGTCAAAGTAAATATGCATCTGAGCTTCTTCAGAGATTTGGAATGAAATATTGCAAGCTTGTTATCAGCCCCATGAAACAAAACTTGAAACTTTCAAATTTTGAAGGGGGGGAAATGGTGAACAGTACCACTTATAGATAGTTGATTGGAAGCTTGATCTATTTGAAAACTACACATCCATATTTATATTATGCAGTTAGTATTCTTTCGTGCTTTATGTGGGAACCACGGGACAACCACTGGAATTCATCCAAAAGGGTCCTTAGATATATCCAAGGAACGAAATATTTTGTCTTATTTACAAAAATACTAATAACTTTGTACTTGGTGGATATTCAGATGCAGATTTTGCTGGAAGTATTGATGATCAGGAATCAACCTTAAGTATTTGATGAACATGGGGTCAGTTGCAGTTTCTTGGAGTTGCCATAAGTAAGCTATAGTGGCCACTTCTTCAGAAAAAAGAAGAATATATATCAGCATGGGAAGAAGCATGTGAAATTTTTTGGTTGCACATATTTTTGCAGGACTTGGGCATTCCTCAAGTAGAAGCTACATCTTTATTCATCAACATCCATTCAGCCATAAATCTTACCAAAAATCTAGTCTTTCATTCCAAAACAAAGCATGTGGACACAAAGTATCATTTCATCATAACACTCATTGCAAATGATTTCATCAAGCCGATATATTGTCCTTCAGAAGATTAGATTTCCGATATTTTCACAAAACCACTTGGCAGGATCAAATTTACTAAGTTCAAGGATGAACTTGGTATCTGTTGTAATGTATCTTTGGATCAAAGGGGGGGAAGTTAGATGATCCAAAATACACAAACTTTAATTTAATTATTTAAAATATAATATTCAATTATTTAGAATATTTAGTTAGACATTTTAGAATAGTTAAATGTTGTAAAAGACATGGCATCTAGAAAGGTGTCGTTTCTTAGGAACCAAATTAGGAAAATAGTTAGTAGTGTTGTTATGAGAACATTTAATGTAAATGGACACTTGTTAATAAAATAAGTTATCCATAACAACATTAGGTTAGGACATTAACTTATTTAAAGCTAATTTCCCTGCTTGCAAGAGTGTTGAGTGATTGTGTGTAAACTCTTGTAGATTCTATGTAATTTTATTTTCCTTATTAATAAAATTTGTGTGTTCAAGGACACTTCTGCTATTAAAGACCTGCAATTATGACTACTCTGCAAAAATATTTCACATATTCATTTACAAATTCCTTTGTTTGCTTCAATTTTTCTAATTTTTAAAGCATAATCAAAATTGTTGATTTTTAGAGTAGAATTGAACATGTGTTCTAGTCTCTAAGGTTTCATAGAGGCTAAGGAACATGAGATCTTAAAAACCCAAAAAATGTTTTGGGAGAAAGCACATAGAAACCTCTCAATTAAGTGAATTGATCAATAATTTAAAAAAAAAAAACCGACTTAGGAAAATTGATTAATTAATGGGTATTAATTGAGGAAATTGATTTTACCCTAGAGACTACGAGAAAATTCACTTGACGGGATATAAAATGATCTAAGCCATCGAACATGATTAAATGTTGGTTCTTGATGCACCAATGATAGATTATAAGAGTGGGTCAAAGGGATTAGACAAGACACATCAAGTGAGCAAGGAAACTCAAACTACCCAGTTCACAGTATTCAGCAGGGTGCAGTTCTAGCCAAGTGAGAGATAGTAGCAAGGGTCTGTAACAATGAGAATTTTTAGGGAAATTCTCCGGAGTTTTTCAAGTGATCTAGTGCTAGGATAGGATACCAAATTGTCCAGCATATGAGGCCATATTCTACAGTATGAGTTGCCCAGTTTTCCAGTACCAGATGTCGGAAGAAGGATCAGTGCAATTTCTAATTCCCATAACTATTCCCATGAGGATAAGAGAATTGGTTCCAGAGATAGAGGAAGGTTGGATGACTTGTTTGGAGCAATTTTTTGGATAGAACTAAATTCCCAGAGGCTGCAGTGCAAATTTATGGCCAGTTGTGCGAGTGCTAGGTAGGAGTATGAGTGACCAAGGAAAGGCCATATCAATTTTCTCAGAGGGAAAATAATTCTCCTAGTATATTTCCAGTCAAGATAAATTTCTGAAGGATTTCTAGTTGGGCATCCAGTTTTAAGTCTCTATTTTTTCTACATAATAATAAAACCCTCATTTGCTGCACTGGTTTTCCCTTGAGGGTTTTTCGAGGGAATTTTGTCCAAAAATAACGGTCTCTATTTTTATTGTGTGTGCATCTATTTCTTAGTTCCATATTTATATTTCTGTGGTGTAATTTTATTGTGAAGAATTGCAGTGTGAATTAATAGCTATTTGTCATAATGATAATTATAAAAGACAAATCAATTGTCAAAATTAGGAGAATATTATCCATTTGTTGTAGTTCGAGGAATTCTCACATGGTATCAAAGAAAAGTTGATTAAATCAAAGGCTCTAGGTGAAAGGAAGTGAGATTGTGTAGTTTTAGAGGGAGATTTGAGGCACTAGTTTCTATATCTACATAGACCAAGCTGGGGGTGTCAATTGAAGAGAGACAAAAAATCGATTTCTAGTTCAGGTGAAGGAAAATTTTTATTTTGCCTCAGATATATAGCAATAAGTAGTAGGATTTTTGAAGATGGTTTCCAGTGAGTAGATCACCTGATTCACAAAGCATATCTAGCATAGAAGTTTGCAAAAGTATTGCAATTACAAATTAGCGTAGGGACAAAGAAAAGCACATGAAGAATTATACCTAGGACTTCTCCAATATATTTGATCTGGATTTATGCAGGAACAAAATGAAACACATAAATACACATAAAATCAAAGATGCAACAGAAATAAAACTTAATTTCATTAATAACAAATAACTGAAATATCCTTACAGAAATAATGGAAATAAACTAGCTAGGGCGTTGGTATCTTATCTTTGAGAAGAGATGTGGTGGCTATAGGCCTCTGAACTGTGTTACAATGAGGCTCGAGGGAATATTTATAATTTAGAAACAATAGAAAACCCTAAACATCCAAAAACCTAACCCTAGGAGATGAAGCACTAAAAATATGGGCTCTGTTTGGGTAAATTAGTACATCAATATTCTCGGGGGCGTAACTTTGGCATACGATCTATGTTTGATGCGAAAAATACCTTTTTATAAATATCTATCCGAGGACTACAAATTTTGATGTGAACAACATCAAAGTAACTTTCACGTTGCTCCCGATTTTTCCAAAAAGCGTCATTTAGGGCCTCAAAATGGCTTCGGATGTTCAGGACACAAAAAACTGCTAAAAATAGTAAAATGTGCTACAATTAAGGAAAATGAAAAACTAAAAGAATTAATGGTGGGGCCCCAAGTGGAATAGGCGGGTGGCCACCAATATCCACTTTGATCAATATTTGAAGTTCTCATTTTTTCCAATATGACCACAAAGAGATTCAACATTCAGGAAGCTACGGATTTGTCTTCCATATTGGCAAATGAATTTTCCTAGATAACTTGCATCTCTAGCTCAACTTCATAGGGTGTCTGGTATATACACAATGGAGTGCCAGCTCACATGACAAGATTTAGAGACTACTTCTCCAGTTATAAGGAGGAGGTGGAATACTTCCAAATTCGGATGGGAAATAAAATTAAATGTACTCCAGTCGGGAGAAGTACCTATTGGGACATGGAATTGGCATATTTTTGCACTAATTTTTGTTACACCATTTTTTGGTCATCTAACCCATTATTATTAGATGGACCCAAGTACACCATGTAAGACCAATTTTACCCTAAGTAAAATTGCATTCACTATGAAAAATAACTTAGTAAACCACCTTTATTAAGTTGTTTATGGTCTAAACAGGAAACCCCATGAGGAAATATTAAATAAATCTACATTTGTTTGATTCTCCTCAAGGATTAATTAGTTAAAAAACAATTTAATTAATATTCCTGGTTATATTTAACCCAAAACTGGGAAATTAATTAGATAAATCATTATTTATCTTATTATTTCCTCAGAATAATTATTTAAACCTTATTTAAATAATATTCTTTGTTGAATATGACTAAATCACCCTTAAATAATTAAATAAGTCATTATTTATTTGATTATTACTAAACCACATCCTTAAAATGATAAATAAATCATTTATTTATTTATGATTTACAAATAAATGGATTTGACCCAAGTCAAATTCCTTTTCCCTCCAACAAATATAATAAAATATTCCATAAAAGTTCGATCTTGATTTGGTTAATAATATTTTAACTATGCACCAATATCTAGACTAACTTAATATTTTGTTATAAATAGAAGGGTTTTCCCATTCATTTACTACCTTTTGTTGCCTAGAGATCACTCTGGATCTATACTTTTGGTCTGACTATTGATCCACCATCATAGTCATATTTTGCTACCATTTTTGTCTGTGTTTTCTACACCATCAAGAGAGAGGAATTTTAGATCTGAAGTGTTGAGGAATTACAAGAACCCATCCCATTGAGGAGAACTGGGAACACCCTCCTGTGTTTTCCTCCCTGGTGCCATTAATACAAAATTCATTCAACATATTCTTGTCTTGTCTATTGGATGCATGGAGTAAATCTTGTTTTTTCTACTGCTTAATGTCTTCTAATGCATAGATATAGATTTTTGTAGCATTTATCTTGATCACCTAACTGCATATCTGAAGAAATTGGCAACCATATTTTTTGTTAGGTCTGTTTTTTATGCACAACTAAAGTGGTATTTTTTCGTACGCTTGGAATTAAGATTCATACTAACAATTGGCGACTCCACACGAGTTTATGATTACGACCTCTGTTGTTTTTCTGATCCTTGCATATCAAGCTGCTTCAAACCCTATGATTTCTCTTCAGCCTCTTGTTTTTGCTTTTCTTGATGTTGTTTTTAACCTATAAAACTCTAAAATGATAAAAATTCTAACTTCTGTGTGTTTTCAGACCTATTGCACAGGTGATAGACATCAGCCGCAGCTGAGACAACAATTTTTTCTGAAATCTGCCGCCGAGAGTGACGGAAGTGTAGGTCGCACTTTTTGGCCCAAAAACTGTGACCTGGAGCTTTAGGAAGCAGGAATCAGCCCAAAAACTGCGACCTCTGCTGAAAACAAGTCAGAAACTGCAACCTGGATTTTTTTGCAGGGATTTTTCTAAAAGTTTTTTAAGTTTTTCTGAGCCTCTGTTCAGGGTTGTCTGACCTCTGTCTCCGCCCATTTTGAACCTGTACTTGTTATTTTTTGCTCAACTTAAGTGGGAACCTATCCCCCTAGGGCTTCAGTACCCTCCACTTCTGGTGGAAGAGTTTTTGTTGTTGCAGGTTGTTTGAAATTTCAGAGTCTTCAACCATTTTTCAGATCTGATACCTCACCTTCAGATCCACTTCAAATCGGCTTTTTATCCATCCAAATCACCTCATTTATATTTTTTTGGGTTTTCCTCTAGGGTTCACTCCATTTCCCTCCTAGAGATAGCCTTTCGCCACCTCTTTTTACAACAATTTTTCCTCTGATTTGTTGTTGTTTTCTACACCACTTTCCAGCAGATTTTGTCCTTTAGATCCCTATCCCTCCTGACCTTAGATCTATTGGCTTTTTAGTGTGTTTTGATTAATTTTTTCCTCACCTATAGACTAGTTTTTGACAGGCCCGCCTCCTTGGGTTTATATTATTGCATTATTAGCTGTTTATTTTCTGTTTTTACAGGCTTATATACTGTCATTTGCAGGTTTATTTGCGGCTACACAACACACTTTTTCTTTTTCTCTACAAACGTTTGGGTTTAAAAATTAAAATTTACACACTTCACACACACACCCTAAGCAAAAAATGGCTTGGTTAACACTTCCAAGAAAATACTCTAAAACATTTAAATCAATTGATCCTGCACCTCTCTACCCTTGTTTCAACATTGTAATTAGTTGATCTTGCACCTCCCTGCCCTTGTTGGTCTCTTTTTTCTTTGTGCCATGTTTGTTTCGTCATCATTGCGCCACCAAGGCATTTATCCTAGAGACTTCTAGGCCTTCATCCTCAGTTTCTAGTAGGGAGACTTACTCCTCTACGTAGGATTAGAGTTAGTCCTCCACCGAGTCCGCACACCGAATCTTCTTCTGGTCCTTTGGGTTCTCCTTCTCATTTTGCCTTCGATTCTACCCCTGACACCTTCACCATTTCTGGTGCAGGACCTAATGCTGGTGGTAACCCTGGTCCTCATGCCGGGAATACCACTAGTGGGACCTCAACGAACACTACCCCGGCTACGCCCTTGTTCCCCTTCATGGCAGGCATCAGCCTCCTTGATTTTGACCAGTTGATAAATGACCCTATACACCATGATGCTAGTTGGCCTCCCATGCTGACAAAGCTCCCTTCTGACATCCCAAAGTTTGAAGGCCTTGCTGGAGAAGATCCTTCAAATCATGTTCAATCTTTCCACATGTGGTGTTTGTCTAACTCCATTACCGATGACTCTGTCCATCTTCAGTTGTTCCAACAAACGCTTACAGGTGAAGCTTCTAAGTGGTATTTTGATCAGACCCCTTCCTCTCATACCACCTTTGTGACTCTTGCTCGGGCTTTTCTGTCTTACTTCCATCTCCCCCTTCGTTATGACATTGGTACCGAACTCTTGACTTCTTTCCTTCAATCATCTACGACCCACCTTTTCAACCATGTCCAGGAATGGTGGAGAAGAAATATCCTATGTCGATCTCCTACCTTCGAAGATTGTGTCTACATGGTCTGGTTCTTTAGATATCTCTTTCCACCTATCGAGAAAGATGTCACATCTCACTTTCCTCAAACCGAAGAAGCCGCTCTCCAAATTGTGTTAAAATATGACCTAATCTATGCTCAATCAGGTTATGTTTATACCATTCTACATGATCTTCCCAGGCCCGGTGGTGCCAATGCACCGGGGGCATCTCATGCTGCCAACGGTATCATTGGATCTCTCTCTAATCCATATGCTCAACCTCCCATGGGCTATGGTTTTCCTCAGGGGGGCCAGCACCTCCTGCACTTTTCCCCCTCCCGGTAGCACGTATCCAAGACATGACATACCTCCTCTTTTTGCCCAACCTCCTATTTACCACACAGTTACCCAACCTCTTTATTATCTGTATCCACAGTCTGGTGCTCTAGCTCCTCCAGCATTAGCACCTCCTCCCTTACCTTCTCAACCCCTGCAACAGCAACAACCACCCCCTCAGGGACATGTGTATGCACAATAGGGTGCAACTAATCCTCCTCCTTCAAAAAAGAAGAGGAAAGGCACTCAAAATCAAACTTCCCCTGGTAATCCTAGACCTAATCAAGGTAATGCTCCTAACACTACAAACCAGCAATAGGGCACTCAACCCAAGCAGGACAGGCCTATTCGCACAAACAAGTCTTGTTCTTTTTGTGGTGTTTATGGTCATTACACGCATGAGTGTCTCAAGCAAATTTGAGAGGAAAGCAAGCCGTTCCTTCTGTTGCTCCCAGTCCTGCACCTAGTCAACCAGCTATGATTACCAACCCTTTCCCTTAGCAAAGGATTCATGGCTACCCAATCACCTGAAGGTTAGGTGGTCACTCAACCTCTTCCATCTGGTACCTCCAATTACTAGATTCTCATGATGAACTCTGATCAACCTGTAACTGTAGACATCAATCTTCAGACTCGGTCCTGTCACCTCCCGCTACGTCTGTCCCCGAGTCACCTCCTTCGGTCTCTACATAGCCTCTTTCGAAACCTAATGGTCCCTTACAGATCCCTCAGCCTAAGGAGGAGGTTCATACCAAGATCCCTAAGGGACCACTACGCTGAAATTTTGCTTCCAGAAAAGCTGCCCATTTGTATAGCATAGTAGATGATTTGGCACAATCCCCTGCTGCCATTTCAACGCTGGAACTCCTCTAGTCGTGCCCTTCACAACGAAAAATCTCTACTATCTGCCATGGGCACTGTAGATCCTTCCAACGATCGATTGATTGTATTTAATGTTGACCTGTCAGAACATCCTCTTCTCTCTACTTCCGTCGCTTTCCAAATCCCAGTCAAGTCCAGAATGCTAACATTTCCTGGTGCATTATTGATGAGGTTGCATCCACCTGTGTGATGTCCGCTTCGGTTTGGAAGCAACTCGGATCACCTGAGTTGGCTCCTTCCATGATCACTCTTTGAGCGTGGGATGGTCACACCTCCCAACCCATCGGCTTATTCCGCAATTGTCCTATTACTCTAGTGGGAAATACTGTTTATGTCAATGTAGAAGTCATATATGCCCCCTTGGATTACAACATTCTATTGGGTCGTAACTACACTTATACGATGTCTATTGTCCCTTTTGCGGTCCACCGCAAGATTTCTTTCCCTCATAATAGAAAGATAGTCACCATTGACCAGTTGACATATTACAAACCGAAGTCTCGGACCTCCCCTAAGTCCACTATCTCTTCGGTGGCCAACAAGAAAACCGTCGATCCTTGGACCAGTGTTTCACTCGGAGTCTACAAAGACTCATCATTACTTGGTATTTTCCCTGGTCTTCCTCCTCCTGTCTCTGATCCCAGCTCATCGAATGTTTGCATGATGCAATCGCCTCGGCTAATCAGCATCCTCCTCACCCTTCGTAGCCTTCTCCTAGCCCTTCGATTCAGCCTTCTGGACCTCCTCCTCTTGGCCCTTCAGCTGGTACTCATATGCCTCCTTACCCTCCTAGAATGATTCCTCTAGGCCTTAACCATTTAGGAGTCGTCCCACCTGGCCATTACCCCTCCGGTCAAATACCGTTCCTAGCTCCCCCACCAGGAGTCTATACGACACCTGTCATGGCCACCCTCTCTCTTCCTAACTTTACCCTTGGGATTCCCATATGGTACCTTGATCCTCCAGCCACTACCCCACCAGGTCAACCTAAACCTTATCTTGCTTTGACTGGTTCAACCGGTCCCCATGACTTCTCCCGCTGCAACAGTGCCTCAACCACCTCAACAGTAACCACCTCCTGTTGCAATTGCTTCGAGTAAGAAGGGAAAAGCTCGCAAGAGGGCCTCCAAGGACAAGGCTTCCCCGATGGACCCTGCACCTCCCCCACCCGCAAAGCCTTGTGCTTTGTGTGATGTCGTCGGCCATGCCACCCATAACTGTCCTGAACTACCCCATATCAAGCCCATGGTTAAAGTTGCATTCCCTGAGTCTACAGTCCCTGAAGCCTCTACTTCTTCCTCGACTGCAGCCAAGAATCCTAAAACTATTCACACTAACAAACCTTGTGCGTTGTGTGATCTCCATGGCCATTATTCTCACCATTGTCCCCACCTTACGCATTACCGCGCCTCGTTAGAGGTAGTTCGGGAGTACAAGATTGAGAAAAACTAATCTGCCTCTCCCGTACTTGCGCAGTATGTTGCAGGCTAGACTGAGGATTTACCCACTCCCATTTCCATTTCCCCTCCTGATGTCGAGATGAAGGAGCCCACTGCCACCATCCTCTACCTTTCATCATCCATGAGACCCTGGGTGGAAGCTCCCTCTGAATCTTCCCCTGTTGTTTCGCTTGACCTCCCTTCAGCAATCACCCTAGGCTCAACATTAGTAGATTCCTTATCTATTTGTTCTTCCGTCATCCCCTGTGATGATGTGCATGTGAACCTTTCTTCTCATGATGATGAATCTGGTAGCTTTGCCGCGTCATGTGGTCTCCCTTCCTCCAGTCACTCCATCTTCTATTGCGATAATGACATCATGGAAGCCATGTCCACCCCTGACTTCATCTTTCCCGCCCATAAACAGGATAGCACCACCCGTGCCTATGGTGACTTTCGTGATCTCAGCACAAGCTACACCTCTGGTAGCTCCCACACTCCACCTCACCGTCGGTGTGTGTTTAGTAGACATCTTACCCAGATCAGTCCCTCGCAGGGAGTGTGTTTGATCTCTACTTTGGCTCAGGTTGCCAGCATTGTTCATCATCCTCCCATTTATTGCATTATGGCACCTTTCATATGGACCTCCCATCCACACCTTATATCGATTTTGCTGATGGTGCAAGTCGCTACTCCAAGAATCTAGCCTCAGAAGGTTGGGCCATTTTTCCCCCTTGCACTCCCTTGTTCTCTCAAATGGGGGTATGCATTGATACTGCTACCAATAACCAGGCTGAATATGATGCAGTGTGAGGTTTATTAGCCGATGCCCTTTCACATCACATCCTCCACCTTCATGTTTGTCTAGATTCCCTGCTTCTTGTCATACAATTGAATGGTGTCTATCGTGTGCATAATCCTATCCTTTTTAGAAGATATTTACAAGTGAAGCTTTTGATGCGTGAATTTTAAGTCATTACATTCAGTCATGTACCTAGAGCACAGAATCACTATGTAGATAGCATTGCAAACCATATTCTAGATTGGAATTTAGCACACGCATTTAACACAAGACAATAACATTAAAATATCAAAATGATGCTTATCCATAATATGTGTCGTATAAAATGTTTTTGATTCCATCTACTCTGATACATATGACATGCCCATAGCATGTTACAAAAATAAAAACTGGGGGCACCACTTGCCCCTACACACTATTCACTATCTGGAGGATCCCGAGCCAATGGCTCTGCTCCCGTAGCTCGTATATCACGCATACCCTGTTCGGCCATCACCATGCGACGCATGACCCCTCGCCACTCAGAGGGTAGACCAATACATGGCTCTATGTACTAGTCATCTAAGTCCTACCAGCTGCGCTCTGAAACATTGGTCAGAATCCTCTCACATCTATGACGAATATCCTCCAGGAGGGCTGCTGCATCCTCATTTTGTTGTGCCCTCGCTCCACTATGTCCTGCGGTCCCCGATACTGCAAGTCATCCCATATATCCGGCCGGTTTTTCCAGTGCTGTATCTGCATACCAAAAGTGAAAGAATCAGTACCACATGCAATAGTCTAAACCTTTACATGCATATAAAATACTAGCAATTTTTCACTCACCATCGGGCCCCCATATTCGACCAGGCGGCAATGGCAAATCTGGGTCCCCACAATAACTCATCCCACTATAGGGATAGGAATCTATATACAGTGGCATCTGATCCCAATGAGCATAGAACTCAGGTCGGAACATCTTTCCAACTTCCCCACCTCCTCCTCTACACAGTAGTCACCCCCACCGATGCATCCTAGGCTCTCTTGGGCCCCCATCTTGGAGCTGTATGTGAGGTCGAAGGGTCGAGATCTTCTTAAATAAGAACGAGCACAAAATTGTACCATATGCACAGTCATGGTTCACTTTCCTCTTGCATAGCGACAACTGTTGTTTCAACAACGACAGCATCATCTAGGCCCACCCATAGTAGGTCCCACTCAAAACACTCTCCACAAGCATCATCTGCCCTCTAGTGATGTGATGGAGTGCCTGGTTTCCTAGGATCCACAGCACCACTGCGGCCACAGCACGGGTCTCTAACCTCTCCAAATCCCCGATGGGTATCTGAATCCCCTTGACTTGGAGACCTGGTCAACAATGGCACTCTACAAACTCTATGATATTCCACCCCCACGGTAATACTGGCTGAGTATTCCCTACCATCCCAAGTGGTGGGAGACCAGTCAGGAAATATATATCCTAGACCGTCAACTAGATCCGGTGCCCCTGCACTAAAAATACCTCATGGTCCAGGTCCCAATAGCTAACAATCCAGGCCAATAAGGGCTCTCCATCTCTCATCAAAGGGTTCTCCACAAACTTCAGAACCCAAAACCTGGCCAATGCATTGCGGACACCTTGATCCTCCCGGATCTCCGACCATAATGCGCCCAGGTCTCTCTCTCTCTCCAGTTGATTCCTAATTCTGCCATATCTGAAAAAAACCATCATATTTGTCAGTATACAGATGGGAAATACTGTATCTCATCATAAAAACCCAGTACTCAGCCAAAAAACATCACAGAAAAACCCCTCCCTGACAGGTCACACTTTTCAGGCCCAAACCTGGGACAGGTCATAGTTTTTTGCTCAAAACCTACTACCCAGGTCACACTTTTTGCCCCAAAAAGTGTGACCCAGCCGTGAAGAGGAGCAGGGGTCTGTTCTTGAGCCCTGGGGACCTAATCTAAACTTTCAATCCACTGAAAAGAAAGAGTAGGGTTAGGCCTCTTACCTTCAACTAACGGATCTCAATTCCAACAGTCGGTTTGTTTGCTACGATCGCCGCAAGATTTAGGGCCTTCTCTCCTCTCTGAATTCACCATAGCTCCACATGCAAATGAGTGAATTTGGAGGGGAAATGCCTTATTAAAAGAGAAACCCTAGTTTTTCTTTCGCCTGATGCGGCCAAACCGTAGCTCCGTTTACCAAACCGTTTGTACCATTGGAAAGCTCTCACCAAGCCCTCAAATGGGTATCTGTTAGTTTTTAGTGATTTGATACTTCACCACAACACATTTTTTCCAAGAAGCATCACTTCACCCCTCCTCAAAATCTAATTTCTTCATTTTCAACACTCGTACTGGGGGCACCACTTTGCCTCCATACTTGTCCACGCTCGTGTCGACTTTCGTCATGAGTTACCATCTTGTACTCATGTTTTTATGGTCCTCATTGGACCTTTTCTGTGTGGCAGCACCATCGAGTCACCCTTGTTTAGAGTATCTGAGTTGAGTCATCATCGCATTCACGGAGTCTATCCTAAGTCCCTTTGCATCCCACTATAGTCCCCCATCCTTCATTTCTTGGTCCCTCTCTCGTATCGCACATTATGGCCTTCAGTCCCACTGCCCCCTATCCCTCATGATATTGTGTCAATCGCTGCCAGGTCATCCATGCCCTTTATGCTCTAACAAGGGAAGTCGTCCATTCGCTACTCAGTACCCCCCATTTCATCAGCATCATTAGTATGAGTATGTCATTTTCTCTACTATTTTCTCTCATGCCTTAGTTGAGGATCCCTTATTGCCTCACCTATGGCGGACCTCCTTCTATCAAAATCAGCTCATTCATTCCAAAAGACAGGTATAGAGGGCGGTCTACCTTGGTTCCAGCTTCCACTCTTGTTTGGTGCCTCAGATCAGGCAAAGGGAATCCTTATTTCCCTTTGACTTGATTGTTTCTCAGCTCCAGCTCCTTTCAGCATGATCGAGATCCGTATACTTGATGGTTCAGTGATGTAGCAGCTGATATCGGTGATTCCCGGGTGTGTGTGCGATGTCTCAGCCCTCATGAGGGGGTGGCCCTACAAGTAGCCCCCCACATACCCGGATGACCTCTTCATTACAGCCTTTGATGCAGCTCCATACATTTGATGATGTTGGCCTCAGTCGCTTGCAGCGCCTTTTTGTTTGCATGTATCAGTCATATTTTCAGAACCCTTTCCTATTTTCAGGGGCATCTGGGTTGTATTTATATCTCATGTACTCAGATATCATTGTACAAGTCCTGGCTGTTATCCCAGGCACAATATGTATGTGGGATTCATTATCGTGTTGTTTATCTGGCTCATGTTTATGACAGCATGTACTATATTGTTCAGTCCCTTTGTTTACTGGACGCCTTATTTTTTGTACTTTGTCTCGGCGGGCATAGATATGCCACCCCGCCACCTATAACATAGGTACTCACTCATCAAAGAGACTTGTCGCACCTGTAAGTCTCGCCTCCTCAGGGTCTATTTCTTTCAGCACTTTGGTCTACCTTATACTTCTCTCTCTTTGACTTCCCCTTCGATGTCTAGTGATTGAGTTCTTATAACGTACTTTGATCATACGATTAGCCCCTAACGCTTGCACGCTAGGGGGCAATCTGTTACACCATTTTTTGGTCATCTAACCCATTATTATTAAATGGACCCAAGTACACCATGTAAGACCAATTTTACCCTAAGTAAAATTGCATTCACTATGAAAAATAACTTAGTAAACCACCTTTATTAAGTTGTTTATGGTCTAAACAGGAAACCCCGTGAGGAAATATTAAACAAATCTACATTTGTTTGATTCTTCTCAAGGAATAATTAGTTAAACAACAATTTAATTAATATTCCTGGTTATATTTAACCCAAAACAGGGAAATTAATTAGATAAATCATTATTTATCTTATTATTTCCTCAGAATAATTATTTAAACCTTATTTAAATAATATTCTTTGTTGAATATGACTAAATCACCCTTAAATAATTAAATAAGTCATTATTTATTTGATTATTACTCAACCACATCCCTAAAATGATAAATAAATCATTTATTTATTTATTTATTTATTATGTACAAATAAAGGGATTTGACCCAAGTCAAATTCCATTTCCCTCCAACAAATATAATAAAATATTCCATAAAAGTTCGATGTTGATTTGGTTAATAATATTTTAATTATGCACCAATATCTAGACTAACTTAATATTTTGTTATAAATAGAAGGGTTTTCCCATTCATTTACCACCTTTTGTTGCCTAGAGATCACCCTGGATCTATACTTTTGGTCTGACTATTGATCCACCATCATAGTCATATTTTGCTACCATTTTTTTCTGGGTTTTCTACACCATCAAGAGAGAGGAATTTTAGATCTGAAGTGCTGAGGACTTACAAGAACCCATCCCATTGAGGAGAACTAGGAACACCCTCCTGTGTTTTCCTCCCTGGTGCCATTAATACAAAATTCATTCAACATATTCTTGTCTTGTCTATTGGATGCATGGAGTAAATCTTGTTTTTTCTATTGCTTAATGTCTTCTAATGCATAGATCTAGATTTTTGCAACATTTATCTTGATCACCTAACTACAGATCTGAAGATATTATCAGCCATATTTGTTGTTAGGTATGTTTTTTATGCACAACTAAAGTGGTATTTTTTCGTACGCTTGGAATTAAGATTCATACTAACAACTGGCGACTCCACACAGGTTTAAGATTAAGACCTCTGTCATTTTTCTGATCATTGCATATCTAGCTGCTTCAAACCCTAGGATTTCTCTTTAGCCTCTTGTTTTTTCTTTTCTTGATGTTGCTTTTAACCTATAAAACCCTAAAACAATAAAAATTCTAACTTCCGTGTGTTTTCAGACCTATTGCGTAGGTGACAGACATCAGCCGCAGCTGAGACAACAATTTTTTCTGAAATTTGCCATCGAGAGTGCCGAAAGTGCAGGTTGCACTTTTTGGCCCAAAATCTATGACCTGGAGCTTCAGGAAGAAGGAATCAGCCCAAAAACTGTGACCTCTACTGAAAACAGGTCAGAAACTGCGACATGGATTTTTTTGCAGGGATTTTTCTGAAAGTTTTCTGGGTTTGTTTGAGCCTCTGTTCAGGGTTGTCTGACCTCTATCTTTTCCCGTTTTGGACCTATACTTGTTTTTTTTTCTCAACTAAGTGGGAACCTAACCCCCTAGGGCCTTAGTACCGTCCACTTCTGGCGGAAGAGTTTTTGTTGTTGCAGGTTGTCTGAAACTTCAAAGTCTTCAACCATTTTTTAGATCTGATACCTCACCTTCATATCCACTTCAGATCAGCTTGTTATCCATCCAAATCACCTCATTTATATTTGTTTGGGTTTTCCTCTAGGGTTCACTCTGTTTCCCTCCTGGAGACAGCCTTTCGCCACCTCTTTTTACAACAATTTTTCCTCTGATTTGTTGTTGTTTTCTGCACCACTTTCCAGCAGATTTTGTCCTTTAGATCCATGTACCTCCTAACCTTAGATATTTTGGCTTTTTAGTGTGTTTTGATTAGTTTTTTACTCACCTATAGACTAGTTGTTGAGAGGCCCGCCTCCTTGGGTTTAGATTATTGCATTATTATTTGTTTATTTTTTGTTTTTGTAGGCTTATATATTTTCATTTGCAGGTTTATTTGTAGCTATACAGCACACTTTTTCTTTTTCTATAAAAACGTCTAGGTTTAAAAATTAAAATTTACACACGTCACACACACACCCTAAGCGAAAAATGTCTTGGTTAACACCACCAAGCAAAGACTCTAAAACATTGAAATCAATTGATCCTACACCTCTCTGCCCTTGTTTCAACATTGTAATTAGTTGATCTTGCACCTCCCTGCCTTTGTTGGTATCTTTTTCCTTTGTGTCATGTTTTTGTCGTCATCATTGCGCCACCAAG
Source organism: Pinus albicaulis (assembly GCA_034641835.2). Taxonomy (NCBI): domain Eukaryota; kingdom Viridiplantae; phylum Streptophyta; class Pinopsida; order Pinales; family Pinaceae; genus Pinus; species Pinus albicaulis. Next base: position 384,382,385 of record CM076582.1, on the reverse strand, counting down.
GCATTTATCCCGGAGACTTCTAGGCCTTCATCTTTAGTTTCCGGTAGGCAGACTTACTCCTCTACATAGGATTCGAGTTAGTCCTCCACCGAGTCCGCACACCGACTCTTCTTCTGGTCCTTTGGGTTCTCCTTCTCGTTCCACCTTCGGTTCTCACCCTAACACCTTCACCATGTCTGGTGCAGGACCTAATGCTGGTCGTAACCCCGGCCCTCATGCTGGGAATACCAATAGTGGGACTACAATGGACACTACCCCGGTTGCGCCCTTGCTCCCCTTCATGGCAAGCCTCAGCCTCCCTAATTTTGACCAGTTGATAAATGACCCTATACACCATGACACTAGTTGTCCTGCCATGTCGAAAAAGCTCCCTTCCAACATCCCAAAGTTTGAAGGCCTTGCTGGAGAAGATCCTTCAAATCATGTTTGACCTTTCCACATGTGGTGTTTTTCTAACTCCATTACCGATGACTCTGTCTGTCTTCGGTTGTTCCAACGAACGATTTCAGGTGAAGCTTCTAAGTGGTATGTTGATCAGGCCCCTTCCTCTCATACCACCTTTGTGACTCTTGCCCAGGCTTTTCTGTCTTACTTCCAGCTCCCCCTCCATTATGACACTGGTATCGAACACTTGACTTCTTTTCATCAATCGTCTGTGACCCGCCTTTCTGACCATGTCCAGGAATTGCGGAGAATAAAGAGCCTATGTCGATCTCCTACCTTCGAAGACCGTGTCTACATGGACTGGTTCCTTATATCTCTCTTGCCACCTATCGAGAAAGATGTCGCATCGCACTTTCCTCAAACCGAAGAAGCCGTTCTCCCAATTGCGTTAAAATATGACCTGATCTATGCTCAATCGGGTTATGTTTATACTATTCTACCTAATCTTCCCAGGCCCAATGGTGCCAATGCACTGGGGGCATCTCACGTCGCCGACAGTATCGTTGGAGCTCTCTCTAATCTATATGCTCAACCTCCCATGGGCTATGGTTTTCCTCAGGGGGGTCCAGCACCTCTTACACTTTTCCCCTTCTCGGTAGCACGTATCCAGGATACGGCATAACTCTTGTTTTTTCCCAACCTCCTGTTTACCACATTGTTACCCAACCTCCTTATTATCCGTATCCACAGCCTAGTGCTCCAGCTCCTCCAGCATTAGCACCTCCTCATCCCTTGCCTTCTCAACCCCCGCAACAGCAACCACCACCCGCTCAGTGGTAGGTGTATGCACAATAGGGCGCAACTAATCCTCCTCCCTCAAAAAAGAAGAGGAAAGGCACTCAAAATCAAACTGCCCCTGGTAATCCTTGACCTAATCAAGGTAACCCTCCTAACACTACGAACCAGCAACAGGGCACTCAGCCCAAGCAGGATAGGCCCATTCGCACGAACAAGCCTTGTTCTTGTTGTGGTGTTTATGGTCATTACACGCATGATCATCCTATTTTTCCATAGATGCGGTAGCTATGGGAGTCTCAAGCAACTTTGAGAGGACAGCAAGCCATTCCTTCCATTCCTCCCAGACCTACACCTAGTCAACCGGCTGTGCTTACCGATCCTTTCCCTCAGCAAAGGATTCATGGCTACCCAATCACCTGAAGGTCAGGTGGCTACTCAACCTCTTCCATCTGGTACCTCTGATTACCAGATTCTCATGATGAACTCTGATCAACCTGTAATCGTAGACATCAATCTTCAGACTTGGACCTGTCAGTACAACAAGCCTCCCGCTACATCTGTCCCCGAGTCACCTCCTTTGGTCTCTATAGAGCCTCTTTCAACACCTAATGGTCCCTTACAGATCCCTCAGCCTAAGGCAAAGGTTCATACCAAGATCCCTAAGGGGCCACTACGTCGAAATGCTACTTCCGGAAAAGCTTCCCATTCGTATAGCATAGTAGATGATTTGGCACAATCCCCTGCTACCATTTCAACGCTAGAACTCCTCCAGTCATGCCCTTCACAACTAAAAGCTATACTATCTTTCATGGGCACTATAGATCCTCCCGAAAATCGATTGATTGTCTTTGATGTTGACCAATCAGAACATCCTCCTCTCCCTGCTTCCGTCGCTTTCCAAATCCCAGTCAATATCCAGAATGCTAATGTTTCCTGGTGCATCATTGATGAGGGGGCATCCACCTGTGTGATGTACGCTTCGGTTTGGAAGAAACTCGGATCACCTGAGTTGGCTCCTTCCACGATCACTCTCTGAGCGTGGGATGGCCATACCTCCCATCCCATCAGCTTATTCCGCAATTGTTCTATTACTCTTGCGGGCAAGACTTTTTGCGTCGACGTAGAAGTCATAGATGCTCCCTTGGATTACAACATTCTATTGGGTCGTAGCTACACTTATGCGATGTCTATTTTCCCTTTCATGGTCCACCGCAAGATGTCCTTCCCTCATAAGGGAAATATAGTCACCATTGACCATTTCACATATTACGAACCAAAGTCTCAGACCTCCCCTGAGTCTACTATCTCTTTGGCGGCCTACAAGCAAACTTTCGATCCTTGGACCAGTCTTTCACCTGGAGTCTACAAAGACTCCTCATTGCTTGGTAATTTCCCTGGTCTTCCTCCTCTTGTCTCTGATCCCAGCTCATTGAATTTTTGCATGATGCAATCATCTCGGGCTGCCATCAAACGGCCCGCCTCGGCTAGTCAGCAGCCTCCTCACCCTTCGTAGCCTTCTCCTTTCCCTTCGATTCAACCTTCTGGACCTCCTCCTCTTGGCCCTTCAGCTAGTACTCATAAGCCTCCTTACCCTCCTAGAATGGTTCCTCCATGCCTTAACCATTTAGGAGTTGTCTCGCCTGGCCATTGCCCCTCTGGTCAGATACTATTCCTAGCTCCCCCACCACGAGTCTATACGACACCTATCATGTCCACCCTCTCTCTTCCTAACTTGACCCTTGGGATTCCCGTCTGGTACCTTGATCCTCCAGCTGCTACCCCGCTAGGTCAACCTAAACCTTATCTTGCTTTGATCGGTTTAACCATTCCCCATGACTTCTCCCGCTGCAACAGTGCCTCAACCATCTCAACAGGAACCACCTCCTGTTGTGACCGCTTCGGGTAAGAAGGGAAAATCTCGCAAGAGGGCCTCCAAGGATAAGGCTTCCCCGACGGACCCTACACCTCCCCCGCCCGCAAAGCCCTGTGCTTTGTGTGATGTCATCGGCCATGCCACCCATAACTGTCCTGAACTGCCCCGTATCAAGCCCATGGTTAAAGTTTCATTCCTCGAGTCTACGGTCCCTGAACCCTGTATTTCTTCCTCGACTGCAGCCAAGAATCCTAAAACTATTCACACTAACCAACCTTGTGCGTTGTGTGATCTCCATGGCCATTATTCTCACCATTTTCCCCACCTTGCGCATTACCGCGCCTCATTAGAGGTAGTTTGGGAGTACGAGATTGAGAAAAACCAATCTGCCTCTCATGTACTTGTGCAGTATGTTGCAGGCCAGACTAAGGATTTACCCTCTCCCATTGACATTCCCCCTCCTGATGTCGAGATGAAGGAGCTCGCGGCCACCATCTTCTAACTTTCATCATCCATGAGACCATGGGTGGAAGCTCCCTCTGAATCTTCCCCTGTTGTTTCGCTTGAACTCCCTTCAGCGATCACCCTGGGCTCAACATCAATAGATCCCTTATCTGCTTGTTCTTCCGTCATCCCCCGTGACGATGCGCATGTGAACCTTTCTTCTCATGATGATGAATCAGGTAGCTTCACCGCGTCATGTGGTCTCCCTTCCTCTATTCACTCCATCTTCTATCGCGATGATGATATCATGGAAGCCATGTCCACCCCTAACTTCATCTTTCCCATCCATAAACAGGATAGCGCCACCCATGTCTATGGTGACTTTCGTGATCTCAGCACAAGCTACACCTTCGATAGCTCCCACACTCCCCCTCACCGTTGGTGTGTGAGTATTAGACATCTTACCCAGATCACTCCCTCCTGCGGAGTGCGTTCTATTTCTACTTTGTAGTCAGGTTGCCAGCATTTTTCATCATCCTCCCATTTATTGTCTTGTGGCACCTTTCATATGGACCTCCCATCCACACCTTATATCGGTTTTTCTGATGGTGCAAGTCGCTACTCCAAGAATCTAGCCTCAGAAGGTTGGGCCATTTTTACCCCCTTGCACTCCCTTGTTCTCTCAAATGGGGGTATGCATTGGTACTGCTACCAATAACCAGGCCGAATATGATGCAGTGCAAGGTTTATTAGCCGATGCCCTTTCACATTGCATCCTCCACCTTCATGGTCATCTAGATTCCCTGCTTCTTGTCATGCAATTGAATGGTGTTTATCGTGTGCATAATCCTATCCTTGTTAGAAGATATTTACGATTGAAGCTTTTGATGTGTGAATTTGAAGTCATTACATTCAGTCATGTACCTAGAGCACAAAATCGCTATGTAGATAGCATTGCAAACCATATTCTATATTGGCATTTAGCACATGCATTTAACACAAGACAATAACATTAAAATATCAAAATGATGCATATCCATAATATGTGCCATATAAAATGTTTTAGAGTCCATCTACTCTGATACATATGACATGCCCATAGCATGTTACAAAACTCAAAACTGGGGGCACCAACTACCCCTACACACTAATCACTATCTGGAGGATCCCGAGCCAATGGCTCTACTCCCGCAGCTTGTAGATCACGGATACCCTGTCCGGCCATCGGTATTGAAAACAATTAATATTTTCTATAGATGATTATTGTAATTTGGAAAATTTGTTATAAATTTGTCCTAACCTTGGAAATTACTATCAAACTTTTAATATGTATTTTCAATTTAGATCGCATGAGAATTGATAGATTCTCATGATGATATTATCATTGCAATCTAACATTATAAAGAGGTGTGTTCTCTACCTATGCAAGAAAAATAGAAATATAGAGACATATAGATACATAGGGGGGAAGAGAACTAGCATTGTAATCCTATATGTTTCATTAATGCAAATATCAATTATTTGTGGCACCATACCTTTTTGCTAACTAGCTTGTGTGTTGTATAGTGTACCAGCCCCTGCTAGGAAGGATGGGTCATCCTTCTTAGTGGGGATAATTGGTTAGGAAGTTATTATAGATATTTGGTTTTTTTACCTCTATTCATGATTCATGTACGATTTTTTTTATTTTTACTGTTGATCTTCTTCATGCTTAAATGGTTTCATAATTCTAATCCATGTATTGTGTAACAACATAGTTCCTAGATCGGTCCCTTTGTCAGTGTGGTAGTTATTTAATTCTTGTTACAATTTTATGGTTTTTTTATTTTATTTGAATGTGTGTTTAAATATTGGTTTGAGTGTATGGTTTCCAGGAGTGCTATTTCATTTTGAATAAGAGTGAACAGAGAGGTTTTATTCAGTATTGGTTGTTTATTTTCTAAAGGTGTGGCAAAGTTTGAGAGTGTAATAACCATAGTGATTGGATTATTGAGACGGTTATTAAAAAAATTTGGTTTGAGATTCATTAACACTATTCATCATTTTTCCTAGCATATACTTTGTGTGATATCCTTGCAATAACAAAACCTACCCAGATTAGCAATTAATGTGAGAGTTGGAACCATTTCTCTAAATTGAAAAGACAATTTTTCTACCCAAAAATACCATCAAGATACAGAGGGATTCAGGGGCAAGAACCAATGTTACATATGTGTTGCATGTGATTTTCTTAGGTATTAACCTAATTTTAGTGTCAGAACTTCATGACAATGGGTATGATATCTATTTCTTAGGGAAGAAGGTGTTCATCAAACACTAGTGCTCGAAGAAGAAGGTGAAACAAATTGGATTTCATAGTAATAGGTTGTATAAGTTACAACTCGACTCTCCAAAGGCACTCATTAGTAGTCGCATCAGTGATAGTAGTAGTAGTGAGAGAGACCTAAATTAATTGTGGCATAGGAGAATGGGGCATATACACAATATAGCACTTAGGATGATCAAGGAGATAGTGACATGTGTTCCAAAATTAAGCACGGAACACGATGATGTGTGCAGTGGGTGTGTTATAGCATCATTTCTCACCTTCATATGATTCATGATTGCTTTGATGGTTTTGGGCACCCATTCCTACAGACTTGGACAAATTCACTTAAAAACAGTGGAAAATCCTCCATACGCGACTATGCCCGTGTTTTTCCGCGTGTATACGCGAGTACAGCTAGACTTTTCCGCGTATGCCATTTTAATGATTAAAAAATATATAAAAATCCCTAATTTCGCGCTGGGTTGATGGTTACTCAGGTAGTTCAACCACCCCGGCCCGTGGCCAACTGTTTCCAACTGCTGAAACTACTTGGAGGGACTATAAAAAGCCCTCATGTGTATGGCCTAAGGGAGAGAGAGAATTATTGATATTATACTCTGTTGGTATTCCCTATCCAAGTCTGATTCCCCGTGCCTCCTGCACTTTCCCAGTTCATTATAGGAAACCCTTGTTTCCTTGAGATGCTCATCTCTCTATATGTCATCTCGTATGCACCAGTTTGGAAGGAGTCTTAGCGAGGCAAGGGCTGGACGGATCCGGACGACGGTCTGCTCGAAGGCCGTGGAAGGATCAGGTGATCTCTCCACTCGTTACTTTTGTACATGCTATTTATAATACAGAAGTACCATGTTGTTCCCGAAATAAATGTGTTAGTGTATGCTTATATGTATGAGAATATTTGTTATACAAGCATTCATTATGATTTATTTAATGTTTTATATGAATCTCACTAACATTTAGAGTAGATATATACTGTACAACCAGTTCTTCATGCTTGTTTCTTCTTGTCTTTCAGGTTGAGAAGGAAGGACGGTTGCTGGGGGTTTGGACCCCGCGGGATCTGCTTCAACCGTAGGACCTACGGGTAACTTTCTCATTCTACTCTATTTATTTTTTCTGAACGTGCATGGTTGTGTGAGTCCTTCTTAAGTAGCATGCCCCTGCTCTGTGGAGGTTGTAACCCAACGAACCTCTAGGGTGATATTCCCCGAAACAGAACTGGCGACTCCGCTGGGGATCACATTCTTGTGATTCTCCTGTTGGGTGGTTTCAGCTGTTTGGTAGGATCCCAGTAGTTTTAACTTTCATTTGCAGTCCAGTTTACTTTCTTTCAGTCAGTTTGAAGTCCTGGTTTCTTTTCCAGGCTTTTCCTTTTTGTTTTTTCATTATTTACCTTTGCATACGCGCTTTTTTCTGCACACAGTCGCGTATACACGTAGGTTTGTCTAAAGGAACCCGCGTATACGCGAGTTTCCCTTAGCACAGACGCGTATGCACGCTGGTTGCATAACTGTGAAGTAGCGTATACCTAGGTATATTTTGAATTTTTGGGTTTCTTTACTTTTTGGTCCTTTCTGGTTGTGGAGATCTGTTTCTATAGTGTCTCTGTACTCACTGGAGTGTGAAGGAAGTGGTTTCTTGTCTTTTCTCTCTTTCGTTTTATTGAAAGCTAGTCTTTTTGGCAAAGTGTTGTTTCTGGTGCTGGCACTTCTGGATTGAGTTCCAAGATCGCTTTCTGAGCATTCTTGGCTGTTCTGCTTTATCAGAACAGAGAGCTTTTGCTCACTTACTCGCTCCTATCTTTGTGTTGTGCTTCGCATTGCGATTTTTGCTTCGTTTTTGATTGGTTTTCTTGAGTTCCATAGGCTAGGTTTTTTTTGCAACTTTTGAAGAGCTTTTCTTGCTTCTTTGGAGTCTTTGTTTGCGACAAGTTTGCACTATTTGTCTAGGCTGAGTGGCTGAGTTTTCTGGTCTTCTTTTGCTCTTATTGATCTTGCTACAAGTTAGCCTTATAAGGTTTGGGAGCATTGTTGAAGTTTGTGCTTGGAATTCGGTCTTGTTTGGTTTGGATTTTGATAGTTGTGCTTGGTCTTTTCGAGCTCTTTCTTTATAAAACAAAAAAGCTCAAAAAACATTTGCTTTGCTTTTTGTTTTTGCATTTCAAAGGCTTAAAAACATTTTCACTTGTTATTTTCTTTTTTTGTTGCATTTTCATTTTTGTTTGCTATAACTTTTGAAGTTTTTGTGAGGTTTCTTGCTTTTAGTTTTTGGCTTGATTTTGAGGAGGAGTTGTCATTTGATTTCTTCTTCTTGTTTTTAAGTGTTCTTGGTGTCCTCATTTTAAGAGTTCTTGATTTCGAGAACTAACTTTTTGGGCAACCAAAGAAGAGTTAAAACTGAAGGACTTTTTGGGAATTTCACTCTGCTTTAAGAGATTTGCATCTTAGGATTTACATGCTTGTAGTGATTTGCATTAGGTGCATTTAATCATTTAGTCAATTTCTTAGTTTTTTTGAGTGTGAGTTTGCTATTTGAAAAGAAAAAATACAATTTTTAGTCTCGTAGAACCTGTATAGAGATTGCTCTTCATCGAAAGACAAAGAACTGCATTTGCATGTAGTTAAGTTTTTATTAATTTCTTTTGCGTCAAAACACCATAAGTTTCATCTCCATATCCTTGTGACTTAACATAACAGCCATTAAAATAAGCGATTTAATCTAAAATCAACTAGCAAGTTTTTCTAAGTGTCAATCACCAACTAGCTAGGTTGTAGGGCCTTGGAATAGGTGAGTGGAGAGTTAACTCTCCAAGGCCACTCAAACAAACATAGAAGTTGATTAATTGAGCGAAATCCAACTCCGTGAGGTGGACTGGGAAAGCTCTCATCCGAGAGTCAAGCGTGAGGGGAAGTGAAGGTTGAGAAGAGGGATACCCCCCCTCCGATTAGCTGAATCTGACCTCGAGACCGTTCCGCCCAGCTTCTGATATGGATTGGTGTCCATAGTTGCCACTCCTAGGTTCCACACAGGTGACTGCGGGGGGGAATACCCGTGGTACCTGAGGCAGACGTCGCATCACTTTCAACAGTACTTCTGGGGGGTGCCCTTGCGAAGCTTGGGTACTTGAACCGGCAAAGGCTGTCATTAGGAGGTCAGCGTAACTGTTTCTGATACCTTCGCTAGTTGTTCTGGGCCCTAATCATCCCAGACTGCTTTCGGGAGGTCCTATACTTCGCTTTCTTGTATTTTTGTGTCCGGTCCTCATCACCCGGAGCGGAAATACTTGGAGGCTGTTTGCTTGACTATATCTCAGGGATTTTTATTTTAGTGAGTGCTCTTTGCTCCTAGCTTGCCTAGCTTTTCACTTTTTTGAGTCTAATTTAAAAAATCTATAAAAGTGGCTGATCAAGCGCCTCGACGATCGAGGAGAATCCGGGGGTTATCTCCCGAGAGTCCAGAGCCTTCTTCGAGAAGGCGTAGGAGTAATTCAGCAGGTGGTTACCACCCTGTGGCGTCTGACGCAGTGGAGAGAGATCCTCCACAAAGGTCTGAAGGTTTCATAGCTGATTCTGGTGTCGGTCCCGAGAGGAGCGTTCCGCTCACCTCGCGAGTTTTGTTTCCTCGGGAAGAAGATTTTCAAATCGAAGACGTACCTGAGCCTCCTACTACAGGTCCATCCCCTCTTCCTCCTGATTATCCGTTCATTGTTCAGTACATCGGGCCTGAGTCAGAGAGACCGGGAGATCTTCCGTATCATTCTTATCTTTCTATGGCCACGACTGGGAACGCGGCTTCTACCGTGAGTGTTGTAGGCATTCAGACTCTTGCTTCTGTTGAAGCAGGGGGCACTATTGCTTCATCTTCGATTGCTTCTAGTGCTGCTGTGTTTGGCTCTGGGTTCACCCAAGCACATGCTTCTCATTCTGGTCCCTTCTGTTCAGGGATGCCCTCTAGTGGGAATCCCTCTTTTTCCTTTTCTGCTGCTGCAGCTGGATCTACGCCCATGTCTAACATGGCTAGTGGATCAGCTTCGTTTCAGGGTTTCCCCTTTGGGACTGGACACATTCCTAGTTCCAATCCTTCTTTAGGGTCGTTTCCGTTTACGTCCCAGACCCAGAGTTTCAACCCTTGGTCTGGGGGGCAAAGTTCGACTACTTTTACGGGATGGAATCTTGTCTTTACTACAGCGGGGGCAGGGAATCAGTTTTACGCAGGTCATCAAGGGAATGCTTCTTTCCCTTCATCGAGTGCTTATCAGTCCTTTTCTCCTCTGTCTAATGCTTGGAACCCCTATCAGGGGCTTTCCTCTTCAATCAATACTTCAGCGGGGGGAACTGGTCTAGGCTTTGGTAACTCGGCGTGGGGAGGAGGTTCTTCTCCATTTTCTACGAGTCCTTTCTGGCAACCTGGTGCCTCATCAAATCCAGGCTATTCTTTTCAGAATGTTGGGAATCCATCCCATCAAGGATGGAATCCTCAGGCTCCGCCTCGCTTACCTTTTCTGACAACGTTAAACTTGCCAGATTTGTCGAAGTTGACTAATGACCCGATTCGTTATAGTCCGGGCTGGCCTCCGGTCCCGACCAAACTTCCTTCAGACATTCCAAAGTTTGAAGGTAAGAATGGAGAGGATCCGGCAGACCACATCATCACTTTCCACTTATGGTGTTCTTCGAACTCCCTGATCGATGATTCGATTAGGTTGAGATTATTTCAACGCACCCTAACTGGAAATGTTGCCAAATGGTATATCGAGCTCACTAGGGGTAGTTTTGCTACCTTTGGAGAACTAGCTGTCACATTTCTAAACCATTTTCAGTTGCCTGTCAGATATGAGGCTGGGACCGAACTCCTGGCTAATTTTAAACAGGATGAGGCAACGCACATTTCTGATCACATTCAGGAATGGAGGAGAAGGTAGAGGCTTATCAAAGCCCATATTCCTGGGGAATTCCTTCTCGAATGGTTTCTCAAATCCCTGCAGTCAGACATTTCAAAAGATGTATCCCTATCTGGGGTATTTTCTGAGGAGCAGGCCATTTTTAGGGCCCAGCAGCTAGAATTGATCTATTCTCAGTCTGGGGTACTTTATAAGCTTTTGCCCAATGCTCCTCGCTCCAAATTAGATTTGTCGAAAACTAAACCTGGTCCGCATGGTGACGGGCTTGTCGGATCGGTCAATAGTGGTGCAGCCAGCCTGCTTTCTCAACTGCAGCAGTTGTCTTTACAATCTTCTCCTTCTGGTCAGGCTGTGCCTGCTGATTCATCACCTTCCCAGTCTTTGTCCATAAATGCTGTCCAAACTTCTGATCCCAAAGGAAATCAACAGTCTGATGGGAAGAAGAAGGGACGAAATAACAAGAAGAAGGGCAAGAACGGGAAGGGCAATGCAAATAAACCCAACGAGCGTGTTGGTGAGGGTCAAAAGGAGAAGAAGAAAGTGAAGTTTCCATGCAAGCTTTGTGCTGGAGACCATCTCACGCACCTTTGCCCTAAAATTTAGGATGCTCAGCGCTTGTTAGCTCAACAGGGTTCTTCTAGTTCCCAGGTTGTGTTAACAAACCCTTTTCCCCAAGGGCAGCAATTAGTTGTTGGCGCGAACCAAAATCCTGGGGCTTCCTCTGGGGGCACCCAGGAAGGGGAAATTCCATCGAACATTTTCATGATGAGTGCTCACGCGGATATCGCTACGAGATCCTATGATTATGGCAGAGAAGAGTCTTCGAAAGCTAAGGAATTTCCTGATGCTACTGAGCCACTTCACATCACGAAGCCTACTGTTGAGTCTATGCCTCGGATGCCAAAAGCATCTTCTAAGCGGTCAACGATTAATCCAAATGCGAGGGCTGCCCAGAACTACTCGATTGTAGAAGATCTGGCGCAGAATCCTTGTGCTATGTCAGCTTTAGAGGTACTCCAGTCTTGTCCGGCTCAGCGCAGTGCTTTGCTCACTGCCATTGGGGCTATTGATCCAAAAAATTCTCTTCTGATTACTTTTGATATGACTAATTTTAAGAAGAGACTTCCTCATCACATGGCTTTTCATATTAAATCGTCGTATCGGAAGTGTAATATCTTTCGAACGGTTGTTGATGAGGGTGCCTCCACGTGCGTGATGTCTCTCGCATGCTGGAAGACACTTGGATCTCCCAAAGTTGTTCCATCTAGCACTGTTCTTACTGCGTTCGATGGTCATTCTCACAGACCCCATGGTATTGTCTCGGCTTTGCCCATCTGTGTTGGGGGCAAAACCGTTAATATAGAGGTTGAGGTAGTAGATGCAGCCTTGGACTACAACCTTCTGTTGGGGAGGAACTGGATTTATGAGATGGATGCCATTGCATCCTCATTATTTCGGATTGTATGTTTCCCCCATGAAGGGAGGATCGTTACAGTGGATCAACTGGACTGTCCTCCTGTAGACCTGAATGCGTCTTCTGACTCATCTGTTCCGAAGTTGGATAATACTAAGGCGCCTGTTGAGAATCTAGGAGTTGGAATGTATTCTTCCTTGATGGGTACTTTCGATCTTCCTCCTCCTACGGTACATATAAATGCTATTTCATCCTCCAAGACTCCTCTTCGAAGAGAGTTCTTTCGAACTCATTATTTTTTGGACCCTTGGACCTTACCTTCCCCTACTTCCACATTAGCGGAAGGTCAAGTGGGTGGAATGGCATTTCCGATTTCTGCAGCTGAGATTGCATATCAGTCTATTGTTGACACTGCAGAATCTATCCCAGCTCCTCTTTCACCGGAAGAGTTGGATGGTGATGTGGCCCCGGCTTGGACGCTTAGTTCTTCTTCAGCCCAAGATTGCCTTGATACCACTCTTCCATCTGAAGAGGCAATCCTGGAAGCCATGACTAGTATAGATAGACCGTGGGATGACTTGCATCATCGGTCTTACTTCCTACCTGACTTAAGCGAAGTTGAAACTAGTTTTCCAAGTCCTCAGTCTCCTGGTCCTGTTCACCCAGTCTTGAACCCTTTGGCACCAACACAGGTTTATGCTGAAGGGAACATGGCTGTGATCTCTCCTACTATCCCGGTGAACATTTCCAGGGATCCCAATATTATCGAGAATGTCTTCATTGGAGCCGAATGTTCCAGTGAAGAGGTTCAAATCTATACTGAGCTCTTCAAAGAGTATAGGGATGTATTTGCTTGGTCTTATGAGGAAATGCCTGGCATAGACCCATCTATTGTCCAGCATGAGATCAAGATGTATGAAAACGCTAAGTCGGTCAGGCAAAAACTTCGTCTGGTCAATCCTAGGAAGGCAGTAGCTATCAAAGCTGAAGTTGAAAAGCTGCTTAAGGCAGGATTCATTTTCCCAGTTCCTCTGACTGAATGGGTTTCAAACCCCGTTCCCGTAGATAAAAAGCAAGGAACGATTCGAGTGTGCATTGATTTCAGAGACCTAAATAAGGCATGTCCTAAAGACAATTACCCCACACCATTCATCGATCAGATCATTGACGAGTGTGCCGGTAACGAGATTTTCTCCTTCATGGACGGTTTCTCCGGATATAATCAAATTACTATCCGTCCTGAAGATCAACATAAGACTGCATTTATTTGTCCCTGGGGTACGTTTGCATACAAGAAAATGCCTTTTGGTCTTAAAAATGCTGGGGCTACCTTTCAGCGGGCCATGTCTTACGCCTTCCATGACATCAAGAAGATTATTGAGGCATACTTAGATGATCTAGCTGCTCATTCTCGAAAGAGGATGGATCATCCTGGTCACCTCCGGCAAATATTTGAAAGATGTCGTTTTTATAAAATTCGATTGAATCCGAACAAGTGCGTTTTCGCGGTTACATCCGGTCGGCTATTGGGATTCATTGTGTCTAGGGAAGGGATAAGGGTAGATCCCTTGAAGGTTGAGGCAATACTTCGGTTGCCTCCCCCGTCTTTCATCCGTCAGCTTCAAAGTATCCAAGGAAAGTATAATTTTCTTCAGAGGTTTATCGTCAATTATGCTGAGATTACAAAGGGATATATGAGACTGTTGAAGAAAGGAGTTCCTTTTCTTTGGGATGACTACGCTCAACGCTCGTTCGATGCTTTGAAAAAGGCATTAACCTCTGCTCCTTTACTGAGTCCACCTGATTATAGTAGAGATTTTCTTTTGTATCTGGCTACAGCAGAATCTACCATTGGTATGGTTCTGGTTCAGGAAGATGATGCTCTTGCAGAGCATGTTATTTACTACCTTAGTCGAGGACTGGTAGGACCTGAACTGCGATACACTCCGATAGAAAAATTAGCCTTAGCAGCAGTTCATGCTGTGCAGCGACTCCGACATTACATTATTCTTCGCAAAACTTATGTCTTGGCAGCTGCCAATCCATTTCAGTTTGTCCTCAGTAGGCGAGTGATTGGGGGAAAATATAATAGATGGATTGTGATATTACAGGAATTTGATCTAGAGTTCATGTCTGCCAAATCCAAGAAGTCATTAGTCTTTGCGGAATTGATCTCCGAGTTTCCTTGTGGAGAGGAGATGATCTATGATGAGTCCTTTACGGACGAACACTTGTTTCTAATCTCTCCACAAGATCCTTGGTATGGGGATATCATTGTGTATCTCCAGACTGCGAAGTTTCCCTCTTCTTTTTCGAAAGATGAGCGTCGTAAGCTACGTCACTTAGCCAAGAATTATCTGATTATTGGTGATGCTTTGTACCGTCGAGGGGTTGATTCAATCCTAAGACGCTGCTTAACTTTCGAAGAAGCTGAGGCTGTGCTCAATGATTCTCACGGTGGAGCTTGTGGGGGTCATTTATCAGGGCTTGCTACAGCCCAAAATATTTTGCGTGCTGGCTACTTCTGGCCTTCGATTTTCAAATATTGTATTGAATCGGTCAAGAGGTGTCATCCTTGTCAGGTGTATACTCGAAAAATGCGCGCTCATCCAGCTCCGCTTTTTCTAGTCGTTACTGTCGGACCCTTTACAAAGTGGGGTATGGATTATACTACTTGTAACCCGCCTTCGGCAAAAGGTCACAAGTACATTATCGTAGCAGTAGACTACTTTACGAAGTGGGTCGAGGCTATGCCTACTTTTGGGAATGATGGTGAGACTGTAGCTTTGTTCCTTTTCAATCAAGTTATCGCTCGTTTTGGTATACCTAGAGAGATTGTCACTGACCATGGTAGTCATTTTCAGAATAGTATGATGGCTGAGTTGGCTCTCAAATTGGGTTTCCGGCAGGAGCATTCATCTCCATATTATCCTCAGGCCAATGGGCAGGTGGAAGCCGTGAATAAATCCTTGAAGACCATTCTTCAAAGGACAATTGATAAACATAGATCCAACTGGCATATTATGCTATATCCTGCACTTTGGGCATACAGGACGTCAGTGAAAACTGCAACTGGATTTACTCTGTTTCAATTAGTGCACGGGGTGGAATCTGTATTTCCTATTGAATGCGATATTCCTTCTCTTAAATTAGCTGTTGAAATTCTTCCTGACACTTCTAGTCTGGAAGAACGGCTTCTTCATCTGGAACATCTCGATGAGCAGCGTCAAGATGCCGCCACGATGAATGAAGTGCATAAAAACCGAGTAAAATTTCAGTACGATAAGGCGGTCAAGCCTCGGGTCTTTTCGGAAGGTGACCTTGTTTTGGTCTATGCCCAAGAAAAGGATGCCCTGGGGGCAGGAAAGTTTAAGTCTATGTGGTATGGCCCCTATATCGTTAAAAAGTCCTTAAGAAAGGAGCGTATACCTTGGTTGATTTCGAAGGGAATGAGTTGCCGGAGCCCCGAAATGGGCTCTATTTGAAGAAGTATTATGCCTAGGCTTTGGCCTGGCATTTTGCTTTTGTATATAGTAGTTTTTGCTTTGTACATATCTGATTGATTTTTTATTTTTGATGAGGTGGTGATGTTTTTTGATCTGCTTTGGCAGGTTGTGTTGGATGTCATGAGTCATTTTGGTTTCGCCGATGGTGCTAGTAGACACACCCGGAACTTAGCTTCCGCGGCTTGGGTGCTTCATTATCCTTCCGGTCAGCTGTTGGTATCAAGAGGAGTCTGCATTGGTCCTGCTTCCAATAATGTAGCAGAATACATTGCAGTCATTCATCTACTCTCGGAGGCAATATCTTTGGGTGTTGATTCGTTGGTAGTTTTCTTGGACTCCCAGCTGGTGGTGTCGCAGTTGAACAACACTTATCGGGTACGAGATCCAATTTTATTACGATTGTTCTTGAGGGTACGTTTGTTACAAAGGTCATTTCAATTTTTAACATTCATTCATATTCCTCGAGCTGACAATTGGTTTGCTGACTCATTAGCTAATCAAGCATTAGATTGGCACATTAATCATTCCACACAATAAATTTTTAATCATCAAAAACATCATACATTTGATACATTTATCACATCACACCAAATATCACTGTATATATATCATCGGAGTGTCAAAAAGCTTTACAAAATTTGGATCTATAATCTCGTACAAAACTTGGGCTTATGCCCCATCATGTTCAGTCTCAAAAAAGAATATACAGTCATGTAATACATAAAATCTGTCTACTCCTGAGGTCCCTGCCCAGAATTCGTGTTCCTATAGAACATAACTGCAGTGGCAACTCGGCGGAATAGTCTAACCCAGTCTCGGGGCACTCCTACCACCCGTCTCTGGATGGCTTTCGGTAGATCCTCCATGGCAGCCATAGGGATTTGGCGGGTTAATCCCTCCAATTTTCTCTGCACAGCCTGGAGGGTTCTATCTGAATCCACAGTATCCGCTTCGCCTCTACGGCGCTTATGGCGCGGTAGGCCCTCAGGACGAACTGGTCCAACATCTGAAACATGATCATTTTTAATTTTCAGTCATTATGAATCCAATCAAAAACATGTTTGTTTTTCATTTTTTCATACATATTTGAAAAAATCCAAAAAAATTATATAAGTCAAAAAAAATTTGCAAACTTACCGACTGCTCCCCATGCTGTGCCAGGTGGAAGAACTAGATCCGGATCTCCACGAAAGTCCATCCCAGCATAGGGATAGTTGTCCACTACGATGATTTGTTCTCCCCACCACAGGAAGAACTCATCGTCCCATGTGGTTCGGGGTACCTCACTACCCCCCAGTCTCTTCATCATGTCTGCCCAACGGGCAATTCTTGGGTCCCGCGGGCTAATGATAGTAGAGATGACTCTGGGTCTCAATGCTGGAATCTTCTCAAAGAAGAATGTTGTCAAAATTGTACCGTAGCCAAAGTGTTTGGTTTTTTCTTGGCAGATTGAGGTCAACTGTTGTTTCATGTTCAGTAGAAGGGCTGTGCACTAATCGTAAACATGAGTCAAACATTCTACTGCTATGCTCATTTGCGTCCTGGATGCCTGATGTAGAGAGGCGGATCCTGCCACTCTGCTGATGGTGAAAAGGAGGATTTTCATGTGCAAATACCTCACATCTTTAATGGCAATCTGCATTCCAACCTTTTTGGAACCTGGTACGCAATACACGTGGACATAGTCTTCCACAGTTAACCCTCCTAGGGGCTTCCCGTGCAAGTCTACTGATTCTCCCCTCCGGGAGAGTCCAGTAATGAAATATATGTCTTCCACTTCAATGTGTATTGGCATCTGATCAATAATGAAGCAATCCTGATCTGGTTCCCAGTAATTTACGAGCATTTCTAGCAACTGCACATTGCTTTTCATATTTGGCATCTTGAAGAATTTGAACAATCCGCAATTCCGAAGGATATTCTGCACTGCGCGATCTTGCATGACCTCTTGGTCTATTGCACTATGCTCACGTTCCCTCCATGAGATTGTCATCCTGTCATATTTCATCAAATTATGCATTAGCCACGCTTTTTTGCATTCGGACCTGCGCATATGCGGTTTTTCCTTTGCACAGTCGCGTGTATACGCGAGTTTCCTTTAATGAACCCGTGTATGCGCAAGTCTGTATATTTTAGCAAGGGTTTTAAAGCTAAAAATCACTTAATTTTAAATTCCAAATGCACAAAATGAATAAACAGGATGATTTAGGAGCCTACCTGAAGTTTCGGCGCGTTTCGACGGTCGGTTGTTTCTGATTTGACGAAAGAAGTTTTTTTCTCCAGAGCACTTTTTCCAAATCAGCAATGCAATAATGAACCAAATATGAGGTAATTTGTCTATTTATGGCTAAAAAGTTGAAAATTTTCGCAAAAATTCCTTATGCTTAATTTTTCGATCTATCTTAAGCTGCATAACCGGGTTGCTTGGAAGTGCCTAGTTTGGTATGTTTTCAGGTACATTTTGACGATTTTGAGATTTTTCCTGGTTTTTGATCCATGATTTCGGACTCGTCACGGCAGGTATATGATCTTCACTGGCATATAGGTTAGGGAAATCACTCTCCGTTGCATCTTGCATACTAGCCTCCATACTGATCACTTGACTTAGGGTCGATCCCATCAGGTCATGAGTATTACACCCATTTCACTCGCCGATTGTTTAATCATGACTTGATGGTAGAGCCTTCCTTTACATGGGCTTCCTAGTTAGT
Source organism: Pinus albicaulis (assembly GCA_034641835.2). Lineage (NCBI taxonomy): Eukaryota > Viridiplantae > Streptophyta > Pinopsida > Pinales > Pinaceae > Pinus > Pinus albicaulis. The sequence continues at coordinate 384,364,026 of CM076582.1, read as the reverse complement.
TCCTCGCTATCACTTGTTGCCCACGCTACATTTTATGTAGGCTCGGGAGTCCTCTTTAGTCCCGCCATGTCTTCTGTGTTGAAGCTTCATTCTTCTTCTTCATCACTTATCATTATTTCTGGATTTTACCCTAGAGGCTCCCTGGTGTCGTTAAGTTGTATTACTGCATTGCATATTGGCTACTTGTTTATCCTGGCCTTTAGCCGGCTTCATTTGGACTCGATGTTTAAGCCAACTTTTGACCTTGACTTTCTGTACAAGTTAACCATTGCATGCACTTAGCTATCATGACTTGACACCTTTTTACCCATGGATGGAACGTTCCTCTGATTATCGCTTACCAGTTTTCACCACCTGGCATTGAGCATAGGATTGTTCCAATCCCAGGAACTAGTGCATCTGATTTCCTGATACTCGTTCTATCCATTGTACCATAGCATTCTTTTATTCTTTTTCAGGCTTATTATATGTAAAAGACAAAAAAATCAAATATAACAAAAAGAGCGAGAACGGGATGTATCTTCGTTATTTTGATGGCAGTACAGAGTCAGTTTGTCGCCCTTGAACAAAGCACATTTACTTATATATATCTCCTACATTTGGGATGGTTTTAGTTTTGACCTAGGTTCAGCCTTTACCATGTTTCACTTGTCAGTTCTCCCCTAGTTGGTTATCTCTTCCAATCATATGGAGAGTTTGTTCTGCCTCCTACATAACAGACTTATACAGTGTCACTTTTTACTTCCATGGTCATCACGAGTCGTGCTTTTGTTCAAGGGAAGTCTAACCTGAGTCGGACATTCTGCGGTGTCTCTTGACTCATTATTCAGTCGGCCTTCCCGGTCTTGTCAGTATCATGTTCTATCACATCAGATGTTTTGGTCTTCTGCTCGTGCTAGTTTGAGAAGGTCCCCATTGACTTCTTGCCGGCAGGTTTGTCTCTTATCGACTACGACACATTGCTCTGAGAGCAAACCTAGAGCTGCACCTTGGGCCTATTTCCATCATTGATAGGTGACCTCGTGCTCAGAATTTGATCATAATTATGGGTCTTTGACTGAGTGGTCTCCCCTGTGTTCGACGTCAGGACACATTATCACACTTGGGATTCGTGCAGTACCTTGATTTCCATTTGACCCTATCGGTGGATTTCTCGCCTCTGTGTCAGCTTTCATTATTGGTTGGTTCAGAGGGTTTCTTCCATGCGCTAGCTTCATCTTGTGCATGTCAGAAACGTACTTCGGTTTTGGTTCCGTCACTCTACTTTGTCCGATTCCTTCCAAATCTTGGCCTGCGGGTTACACTCACGCTGGACTGATGTGGGATGCCTTAATGCCTTCCTTCCAGCAAATATTTTCCCATCGACTCCGACTCATTGCTCTGGGAATAAGGTCTAGAGTCTTTTTGTTAGTACCTTAGGGTTTGCAGTCATCAGTGGCAGACTCTTCGCTATCGACAGTGGGGATTCATCATTGCCTCCTGATTGGTAGATTCTTTCAAGTGTTCGACTTCAACTAATTCATTCGCACTTGTTAGATTGTACCAGGGCACCTTGACACTCATTATCATTATCGGTGGGTTGTCTCGCGTTGGTTAACAATATACATCATTGACCGGTAATCCAACGATTTCTCACATGGTCGACTTCAGCTCATTTATTCCCATTGTGTATAATTGTGCCATAGTGATCGGTGAATACCTCGGGTTGCATCAGCATTCTTCGGTTCACTTTTGACAGTCATTTCAGTTTCTGCCAGTGATGCCATCCACCCTTACATGTTGCAGTTCAGTATAGCAGCATCTTATATGCTAGCTCCCAAGTTGCGTGATTGTACCGTTTGATCCACCTTTATGATCTGGTACTTGGAGATTCAGTTACTTATTTGATCAGACATCCAGTTGCACCATCTTTGATCAGCTTTCTATATGTGATACTTGGACATTGATTCCGACTTACACTTCCGGGCCATGCTCAGATGATTCATTGTGTACTTTCAGTTCAGCTATACTTGTATACATGTTGGATCTATTCATTACTTTCTATATGATGTATTTTTGACTGAGCATGGGTATGCCCGCCTCAGCATGAATTGACTCTCTATTTTCTTTCATTGGTTTTTGGCAGGCTGAAATCTGGTGAAGTCCTCTCTTGTCCTTGCGAAGTTATTTCTATGTGCATAATACATTTTGGCCATCATGTAACCCTTCTGGCCTCATATATTAGGGGGCATCTGTTATAGCATCATTTCTCACCTTCACATGATTCATGATTGCTTTGATGGTTTTGGGCACCCATTCCTACAGACTTGGACAAATTCACTAAAAAACAGTGTAAAAATCCCCATACGCGACTATGCCCGTACTTTTCCGCGTGTATACGCGAGACCAGCTGCACTTTTCCGCGTATGCCATTAAAAATGATTAAAAAATATATAATTATTCCCTATTTTCGGGCTGGGTTGATGGTTACTCAGGTAGTTAAACCACCCCAGCACGTGGCCAACTGTTTCCAACTGTTGAAAATACTTGGAGGGAGTATAAAAACCCCTCATGTGTATGGCCTAAGGGAGAGAGAGAATTATTGATATTATACTCTGTTGGTATTCCCTATCCAAGTCTGATTCCCCGTGCCTCCTGCACTTTCCCAGTTCATTATAGGAAACCCCTGTTTCCTTGAGATGCACATCCCTTTATATGTCATCTCGTATGCACCAGTTTGGAAGGAGTCTTAGCGAGGCAAGGGCTGGACGGATCCAGACGACGGTCTGCGAAGGCCTTGGAAGGATCAGGTGATCTCTCCACTTGATTACTTTTGTACATGCTATTTATAATACAGAAGTATCATGCTGTTCCCGAAATAAACGTGTTAGTGTATGCTTATATGTATGAGAATATTTTTTATACAAGCATTCATTATGATTTATTTAATGTTTTATATGAATCTCACTAACATTTAGAGTAGATATATGCTGTACAACTAGTCCTTTGTGTTTGTTTCTTCTTGTTTTTCAGGTTAAGAAGGAAGGAAGGTTGCTGGGGGTTTGAACCCTGCGGGATCTTCTTCAACCATAGGACCTACGGGTAACTTTCTCATTCTACTCTATTTAGTTTTTCTGAACGTGCATGGTTGTGTGAGTCCTTCTTAAGTAGCATGCCCCTGCTCTGTGGAGGTTGTAACCCAACGAACCTCTAGGGTGATATTCCCTGAAACAGAGCATCCACAAAAGTATCCTTTTCTTCTCTAGATTCTTTTGCCATAAGCAGTTTAATATCATGGTTAGAATCTTCTTCATCTTCACTAGACACTTCATCATCATCTTCATTTGCATAATAACTCTTCCTCTTTTCAAATTGTTTCCCTTTACCACGTTTTTCTCTATAAGGACATTTAGCAGCATAGTGACCAACTTTTCCACACAAAACATTTGAAGGGAAGCTTACCTTTGAATCTTCCAGTACCTAGTTGGAGCTTTCTCACAAAATTCGCTTCTTCTTCTTCAAATATATAGCTGGAATCTTTGACAACTTCCTTTTCATTTCCTTTTGCAGACACCTTAAAAGCAGCTTCTCTGATTTGAGAAGGACCTCCTTGTCTCATTTCAAAAGTAGTCAAAATACCATGTAATGGAACAATAGTAAGAGTTTGCAGATCTTGCCTTTCTTCAATAGCTGAAACTTTAGAGTCAAATCTTGAAGTCAAGGATCTTAAGACTTTTTCTACCAGAGTAGTATCAATTATGGTTTCACCCAAATTTCTCATCCGATTTACAATATCATCTAGATGAAGAAAGAAACTGGCAACACTTTCATCACTATGCATCTTCAAATTTTCATATTCAATTTTAAGAGTTTGGAGTTTTGCACTTTTTACCTTTGTGTCTCCTTCATAGCTTAGAATGATTTTGTCCCATATTTATTTTGCTGAATGTAGTTGCATCACTTTCGCAAATTTTGGTTTAGACATGCTTCCTAATAAGACATTTACTGCTTTGGCATTGATTTCATACTTCTTCCTTTCTGCTGCATCAGTAGGAATACTTGTCGGATATTGATAGCCTTCTTCCATGATTTCCCATACATCTGCACCAAGACTTTGCAGATATGATTTTGTTCATACCTTCCAGAATATCAGATTGCTTCCATTGAATAGAGGTGGCATTATAGACATCACTCCTTCTTGACTTCCCATTGCGATGGATCTCCTTCAAGCGATCAAGCTTCTGCAGAAGGAGATGCTCTGATACCAATTGTTGGGAAAAATATTGAGAAGGGGGGGTGAATTAGTATTTACTGCATATTCAAAATTTTTTACTTTTTCACTCTCTAAAACCCATATGCTACTTTCCTTTAGTAAACTCACGTATACATGTGGATATCCTTCATACAACTCACGTATTAGCAGAGATCTAAATATGCAGATATGTATTAGCTTAGTTCTTTGCAATATTCATTCATCTGATGTTAAGTAAACAGTAAACATGTGTAGTAACAACAGAATAAACCATCACACAAAGCATCACACATGAACACCATGATTTTTAGGTGGAAACCCAAGTCGGGAGAAAACCACCGCTGCAGTTGCTCAGCCTTCAATATTTTATTATAGAGAAAACATCTTACAACATATGTGTTGGTGCAAACTCTACCAGCACGCAGGCACCCACCTGCGCTCGTTTACCAGCCTCTCCTGGAAGGGAGCTCCAACCCCCTGACTCGTTTACCAGCCTCTCCTGGAAGGGAGCTACGACCCCCCGATCTCATTTACCAGCCTCACCTGGAAGGGAGCTACGACCCCCTGACTGAAGGCTACAACCCTCAGCACCTCTATGGACCATGTTTCATCAATTTTCACACTGGATCCAAAGCATCCTTTAGGACACCACTTGCAGGCCACGTTTCATCATATTTTCAGACTGGACCCACTCCATACATTTAAGCTCAATCATACATCAAATTTAAACTTATCAATTCAGACAACCCAGAACTGTGGAATACATCATTCACAGATAGCAGTAACACAGCAGAACAGATCAAACATTTCATACCCCTTGCTTCAGCAAACCCTAGTTTGCATATGCGCTTTCCTTTCACTGATGTCGCGTATATACGCGCTTCCGTTCACATGAACCAGCGTATAATTCCATACATATTACAAATCCAATTTCTTTGCGCATACGCGCTTTCTCTTCAGCGAAGCCGCGTATATATGTGCTTCCTCTGCGGCGAACTAGCGTATAGATCTTCAACCATTATAGAGCAGCATACTTCTTCAAATCAGATATTCAATTCAGATTTACCCTTTTACTCCAGACAGATGTTCACCTTATCTCAGATCTAAGCCTTCCATAAATAGATCTAGAAAATACAAGTCCATTTCAGATCTAGATACCCTTCTTCATCATTGGTGTATCATGCAATCAGATCTATCATTCAACTGTAACCCTTTCCATTCAGATATACTTCAGAGAGAAGTATTCATTCAAGCTCAGACATCTTGCACCCACTCTCATGATTTGCACAATGAATTTCTTCTCTTTATATAGGTTTACCCTTTTTCAATACCATGAGCCCATTTTTCAATACCATGAGCCAAAACAATACCATGAGCCCAAAACTACATTACTTCCGATGGTATTCCTGGACGGGGTCATTTAGACGAATCATTACCAAATACAATGGGTCAATACCATGGTGTTTACCCCTGGTTTTGCACTTTATGAGCGCTTTTTCCCATACGCGACTTGGCACGTACTTTACCGCGTGCATACGTGACTTCTCCTAGGAAAATTCGCGTATGCCTTGAGACATACTCTTTTCATCATAGATCTAGCACATATTGAATTCCTTTCTTCATTACCTTCACTACTCTCTGTAGATACATCAGATTTTCATCTTTAAACAGGTTCATCAAGACATATTCTATCAAGCAAAACTTCATCAAGTAAGTTGCCATTATCTTCATCAGGTGGGTTGCCATTCAAGAACATCATATTGTCAACAAATATCATATCACATCAGATTTACATCATTTACCAAGTCCATCAAGTCAAGAATAACTTCATCAGGTGTATTTCCATCAAGGACAACACATGCCAACAATCTCATGTCTTCATCTTCATTCAGTGGGTTGCCATCAAGGACAACACCCTGCATCATATTGCCAACACTAAAACCCAAAGGGGGTGGACCCCAATGGATAATTATGGTGCGGATGTAATTAATTATTTGATTGTGGGAAATAAATAAAATATTTTTGTGTATATTGACCAAATGAGAATTTTGAGATCACCTGCAAAATCCATGAGGTATGGAAAGAGGCTAACACTTTCCCCAAAAAAATTTCAAAAATCCTAGAAAGAATTTATTTCTAATTAAATTTTTGAGGAAAAATCTAGATTCCCCAATGAGGTGGAGAGTAGTTTGGAAGAGGTAAAAAGCTGGAAAAGCAGAAAGTAGCTTTAAAAGTCCCTAAATAAGGGAAGCGAAGGCAAATAGGAATAAAAGCATCCTGTAATTCTAGACATAGAATTAGAAACATGCTTTGGGGAGCATAAGGTTAAATAAGCTACTCCAGAACATATTGGTGTTGGTCTATTCTGGGAGAGGATCTCAGCTCGGGGGTGAGTTCTGTGGACAAAGGAACTCTAAGGTTGGGAGGACTGGTCATCACAGAAGTGGTATGCACATTGTTTTGATGAATAATTAAATTAGATGTTGTCGGATAGTAGTGAAAAGTGCTGTATTGATCATGTTGAATTAAATTGTTGTGTTATGAATTTCCTTAGTTTTAATAGAGTTGAATAGAAGAAATAATTCTCCTAAACTTCTGTATGGTAGTGGAAAAGAAAGCTAGGGAGTACTGTCTACCAGAACCTTTAAACCATTAGATGGTTTAAATATTAAGAGAGTATAAATGATTCCCTAGAACAGTTAATGTAACTTTAATCTACTGATGAAATAAATAGTAATTAAATAAAAAAAATATATGTATATAAATATGTATTAGTTCATGTAGTGAACTTTGGGAAACTGTGATAAGTTACACTTTAGATATGTACATGCATGTATACAGAAATGTGTGCAGACTTAAGAGTGGTGTTTGTGTAATTAAGGTGTAAGTTAAACTTGAGGAGTTGTTGTTGTACTGAATGACCATAACAATATTTAAAACTTTCTTTATGGTACTAAGATGTATATATCTATAAACTGGAAACCATTCTTTAATTTGTATTTACAAGAACATAATATAGGAAATGATTGCGACCCTTGATAGAATAGTAGACTGAGAGAGAATTATTATTTAAAACCAGTACTATTAATCTCCTTATGTGGTTTCAAACTAATATGAAATGAACCAAATAATGAAATTCTAGACACTGGAAACTACAATATTTAATTAATGACAATATAGGGTCAGTACTTTATGAATATGCTAGTGCACGTACTCCATTACTCCACACCCAGAGCAAGTATGGACCAACTACGAAACTATAGAAACAAAAAGTTGGAAGAAAAAAATTAGTACACTGACCCAATACCAGGTAGGGGTACTGGGAAATTTTTTTAGAATAATCCATAGTATGTATATGTTAAAATAAACTGTCTAATGTCCAGGATATTACACCCTGAGAATTCATAAATTACATAATGCCATAGTTCTTTTGAAAATAAAAAGGGGGCAAACTATATGAACAAATTGAATCTGACTGTCGAGTAAGACAAACGATGCCACAAATGGAATACTTTCTTCCAGCCATGAGAACGACAAGTGTCTGGATGATAACAGAGTACCAACCTGAGAGCAAATTAATAACAATGTTAAGGGTCGAATCTGGTAGCATTGCTTGAAATATCAAGATGGGGAACATGGAAAGTGCTCGGTGACGAGAGTACCTACAAAAATGAAAACCAGAGCGTGAAACCCAAATCATTGAATACGAATAACACGGTAACCATTAAAATAAGTGTGAATTGAATAAGATGAGAATTTGAAATATGAATACCTGGAACGAATGCATAACCCTCGGCATGAATATTTTCACTGTAAAACGAAAGCCGAATGGGTGAGAAATAGAGCTCGTTGCCGAATCACAATTTAATCTCAGTTAAACAGAATAACAAAGTACTGAATGCTGAATAGGAAGGAGAATGCACGAGAATTACGAATAGATTCAATGCCCTCAGACGTGTTAACCATGATCCAAACAAAACTTTGTATACACAGGCGTCAAGTAAATAAGATTTTCATATGACTAAGATCATATCAATTCAGTGAACAGAGGCATAACACGGTCATCAACAAAAAATCCATGTATAACAATAAACTACATGCATAAGTCAAAATAGAAAGTATACCAATACCTAAGAGGTTCAGTAGAATCTCTGTCCCATTTGGGCTACACAGGAAGCCAGACAATAATCGAAGAGGTTCAATGGCGAAACCTGAAAAAACAAGAGGTGCGATGGTGGAAACATCATGTCCATAAAAGCTCAAAGGGAGAGGCCTTTGTAAATTCCAGAGCTGGGATGAAACGAAGAAAAATGAAGCTCAGCGATGAAAATCCATAAATTAAATAGCAAGAGTCGTGCCCAAACCCTAACTGATCCTCACCATCCAGATGGCGAGATCTAGAGGGGACGTACTCATACAATAAACCAACAATAAGTCTAACGTCGATCTGAAGAGACGTCCATCCCAACGATCGGAACAATTTAATGGGCGATGATGTCAAAGTACCACAACGCCATCGAAAACCACATATTAATTAAAATAAGGGAGAAATGAACGGGGGTGTAAATCCCGACAAAGCATAAGACGGATTAAAAATTTAAGGAGACCCTGGTATGGTACTGCAGGAATTCAATAAATAGTACACTTAGAAATCCAAAAGCAAAATCTATACACGCAAGAAATCTTGGCGTGAGGGTACACTTATTACATTGAAAACCGTGAAACCCTGAGGCCATATGCAAGTCAACTCCGTGCACCATCAATAGGTTAGAGGTATACACACATATACGTTATAACGTGTTATAAGAGTACGAATATTAAAATATGGATCGAATCACATTTGAAGAGTGGAACATATGATAATAAAATCACATAGATACAATGTGTTTAATTGAATTCGATATTTATATAGAATAAAGGGAAATTAACCCCTTGGAATAAAGGCTCCTCAAATTTTTAATGGGTGTATTAAGCTCATGTATAAAAATGTTGAGCATAGTATTAACAATCAAAGTGCAAATAGAAAACCATTTAAATCAAATACCTTGAGGTAGGCCTTGATAGATTAATAAAAATGTGAATGTGGGATAAAAGTATAGTCAAGAGGATACTATTAATGGTAATTCCAGATTTACCTCGGAATAGGAAAAAATAAAATAATATATGTTGGAGCTATAGATGTATACTTGCTGAATACTTAATATGTAAGTAAGATAGTATTGACTGGAAAAAAAAAATTTGAATGTTTGAATGTGGAGGTGTTACAGCAATCCTTCAAAGAAATAAAATATACAAAAAGGACTAACATAAAAGTATACCAACATATATGCCCTTCAAATTGTTGAATATTACTCCAAATTAAATGACTGAATTCAGTACATTCATGAACCACAGTTATGTACACATGATAGAAGATAAAACATAGTATTAATTAAAATAATTGAGCACGAACAATATAACAGAAAAGAAATTTAACTGATGGAACTAAATCAGCCACACAAACTTAAAGAGCTGAAACGGTTATGAAGTATCCTGTTTATACAAATAAAATATTTAATGCATTATTAAAATAATTTTGAAGGCTAATACAAAGGTAAAAAAGGAGTAAACAATGAATAAAAGGAATTTCTATAATTTTCTAGATATAATAATACATTCCTATTCAGATATATATAATCATAATTGTAATAGATATGCATTAAACGTTATAGAATATAGCATAATGTATAGAGAGATAACCTATGACATGTGAGGATCATATGAAAATAATGAATGACCATGCAGACTCATGTCAACATTATGCAAGAATAAAACCATTATTTGCAATGTAAAAATAAATATATTGAGAGTCAAGTTAAATATTGCGACGACATCTCTATGCATGTAAAGTAAATCGAAAATTTGAGTACAAGTTAAAATCCAAATACTACTGCCAGAATAATTTCTTATGCAATATATATAAATTAAATACGCTAGAGTCTGGAAGAAAACCAGCTGGGTCACTTCATATATACAACAATGAAAATAAATCAAATTAATCCAAATCAACAGAGGGTACCTTGTGTACTGAGTTAGTTAAGTTAAACTAGAAACTACGATGCACAAGGGAGTCACTTTGTGTGAGGGTAGCTGGTAAATAAATCTCCCTTAAAATTGACTAAGGAATGGGACCCAAAAAATACCACACCAATTCTGGTTATAAGGTACATTTAGGACATTCGTTTCTAATTAAAAGAGGGGTATCTCAATCAAATAAACAAACAATTAGGATTCGAAGAAATTGAGTTTGAAATTCCCCAAGACCCAAGTCTCGAAATGAAATTATAAAAACCCCAAATCGAGAAACACAATGATGCAGAGAAATCACATATGTCTAAACAAACAAAGTTGAAAAGGGTAAACCAGGATTCAAAACCCACCCTTATAAAATATCTAGAACACCCTTCAAACAAAAACAAGAAAATTAAAAATGGAAGAAAAGTTAAATTCATGAGCACACCTCTCGGCGCAACGTAGTTGAGCTCGACATACTCGCTGGAGGAGGTCATTCTTCTGGGTACCGTAACATAGAATTAGGTTTGTAAATAGAATCAACGATCCATGAGAAAAATCTATTTAATGAAAAAATAAATGATACAAAAAGAAAATGAAAACCCAATGAGAAAAATAAATTACCTCATGAGGCATAGGAGAGAGGGTGGAAAACCCTGTCGAAATTCTCTACATTCATCCATAACTTGTGCAATAAAAAAAAGAAGCAGGTTAGCATAGAAACCCTTAAAAAATAACAATAAAAATATGAAATTACTTATCGCGACATAGATTACCTTAGAGACTTGAAATCAACCCTCTGTCGATTTTAATAAACACTACAAATTTCATAATACTAGAGACTAAAACCATGCATCAGAGCTAGAATAAGGCCACCAGTATGATCGATTCAGAGTTAACTTATCCCGTCAAAATTAGGGTGAAGTATTCATTGCAAATCGAAGGTGAAAGGAGGTTCCAGGTCTGTAATGGAGTCAGAATCCAAAGAGAAGAATGACCGTCACAAAAATGGTCAAAATGATGAAACGAGACAAGAGGTGGGGTAGCCCAAAACCCTTAGGGTTTTCCCCTAATATCTCCACCATCTATTTCAGCCTAGGTCTCGTGCGTACAAATGGCACATCACAGGGAAAAGCGAGACATGTGAAGCCCATGTGAAGTGGCCACAAGGAGGCCTAGGAGTGGGCAAAGTCAATATGTGGGGTGAGAGGAATTCATAAAAAAATTAAACTTATGATCTATTTCATACTTATGTTAGACTTCATATACAACCCAAAAGTATTACTATGTATATTAAGGGAGAGAAATATGTTATATATATGGAAGGGGTTAAATGCATATAAGCATGGTATGGGAAATATATTAGGTAACTATAGGTTATTATACATAATGTGTAGGGGTAAGGGCATTAAATATAGAAATAATATATATTAAAGGTTAAAGAAATAATTATATTATATATGTAATAACAATATGAGGATTAGAGTAAGTATTGTATCTAATTAAAAGGTCAAAGAGGAATGTGTAATACCTAGGGTAAGGGGATGACCTATGTGAATGGTAAAAATAATGGGGATGCTAAAGTAATTGAGAGTAATATCAAAATTTCAAAGAGACCAAAGAATGAAAAACATGGAGATAACATAGTACAAAAAAAAACAAAAACGAAAAAAATTGGATTTGTTACAAGTGGTATCAGAGCCCCAAGTTAAACTCTCGACTTATGGGTCTCAACACAAAATAAAACTATTATTTTAGAAAAAATAAATTATAAATTAATTTTATTTGTTGTTTATGAATGCTAATTGTGTTTTATGCATCAAATCAAAGTGAAAAAAAGTTGCAGTTGGTGTCATGTCTAATTGAGAAGAGTTGTATTTGTAATTGAGGGATGAGGAGGCCCCACCATATCCAAATTATCAGATGCTAGAAATTATTAAGAATTTTTAGTGTCAAACCAGGAGGTAACTCCTAAAATCAAAATGTATATTAGCTGAAGAATGCATATGGATTTATACATGGAGGTGAGGCTATTGGGATTCATCTCCCAATGACTCTTGGCCTTCCTTATTTCCTACTATTATTTATTATACAAAAATAAATATCCACACCCATCCCATAGGATTAGGTGTCAACATTCCCCCCTTTAATCCGAAGAGATGTTGGTGAGCCCAAGCATCGATCTGAACTTTTCAAACTTTTCTCTTCCAATTGCTTTGGTGAAGATGTCAGTAGTTTGCTCATTTGTGGAACAATGATTTAGATGGATGGTTTTGGCCTGAACATGATTTCGAATTAGATGGTACTTTGTATTGATGTGCTTTTTTCGATCATGGAACTTTGGGTTCTTGGCCAACTTTATTGCAGAAATGTTGTCGATCATGAGTGGAGTGGAATACATATGCTTCATCCGCAAATCTTCCAGGATCTTCCGGAGCCACACAATTTCTTTTGTTGCTTCAGCTGCTGCCACATATTCTGCCTCGGTCGTGGAATCTGCTGGAACTGACTATTTGCGTGATCTCCATGAGACAGCTCCTGATCCAAGACTCATGGTGTAAATTGCAGTAGACGCCCCTGTTTCTTTGTTTCCATCAAAGTCTGAATCAGAGTATCTGATCAAGCTGAAGTCGCCTACCTGTGTATACTTGAGTCCAAAGTCTTGAGTCCCCTTCAAGTACCTTAGCACTCTTTTTGCAGCAGACCAGTGTCCTTCACAAGGTTTTTGCATGAACCTTGAGAGGATTCCAACAACAAATGAAATTTCAGGTCTGGTGGTGGTCAGGTAGATAAGACTTCCTACAAGCTGTCTATACTTAGTTGCATCCTCAAATTCCTTCCCTTCAATAGATTTGAGCTTCAAGTTTTGTTCCATTGGAGTGGTTAAGGGATTATAGTCATCCATGCCAAATTTTTTCAAGAGATCTCCAATGTACTTCTTTTGAGAAAGAAATATGAATTTAGGATGTTGAATTACTTCAATACCCAAATAGTAATGAACATGACCCAAATCAGTCATTTCAAAACCTTTCTTCAACTCTTTCTTCATGGATGCAATATAGCTCTCATTGTTTCCTGTTATCAAAATATCATCTACATATACCACAAGATATACAACTGTTTTTCCAACTTTCTTAACAAAAAAAGTTGCATCATCAAGATCAAAGTGTTTGAAGTCAAGTTTCAGAAGATGCTCGGTCAATTTCTCATACCAGGCTCGTGGTGCTTGCTTGAGGCCATACAAGGATTTTACAAGTTTGCAAACTTTGTGCTCTTGACCCTTTATCACAAATCCTTTTGGCTGGGACATATAAACTTTCTCCTTTAGATCTCCATTCAAGAAGGTTGTTTTAAAATCCATCCATGTGAACTTCTCATCCATTCCGAGCGCCTGCTAAGGCAAAGAGAGTCCTATTAGTGGTCCATTTTTGTCGTGGGAGAAAGTTTCTTCCACAATTCCACTCTTCTTTGTAGAATCCAGAAAGCAAGCCCTGCCTTTGCTTGTCAAACAACCATCCTGGCTTTGTACTTGTTCTCAGAGACCCACTTACGACCAATTTGTTTCGTTCCCAAAGGCGGATCAATTAGCCTCCATGCCATTCTTTAGCAAGGCATCATACTCCTTTTGCATCACTTCCTTCCATTCATCATGAGAAGCGGCTTCTTTGAAGGAAGTTGGTTCATGATCTATAGACAAACTCAATTCACAGTTATAAGCAATATCCATATCAAAAGGAGAATCAGAATTATCTACATCACCTTCAATTTGTTTAGTGGAACTTCTTGTTCCTATTTTTCCAACCTCATCGGGATGAACATGCTCTAGTGTCTTTTTCAGCCATTTGGGAGGACCTTTCTGAGATGGCCCAGGCTGCTCATTTGACTGAGTTGGGATTGATTCAAGATTCAATCTCCCACCCCGCCAATCACATCATCCAATGTGTCATCCGTGGTTGTTTCTTCATGTGGGGGAGAGAGTTCTTCGTGACATGATTCTACACTTGATTCAACATTTGAAACCCCTCTTCAAGATGTGGAACTGTTATCATCAAATTTTTGAAAGACCTTGCATGTGTGAATGTATCCGTGCGATCAAGTTGCCGCCAGTCCCCGAATACTCTGGAAGATTTCAGAAATATGACATCTTCACATCACAAACTTCTTATTTGCTTCATCATAGAGACGATATCCTTTGGAGGTATTGGAGTACCCCAAGAAGATACATTTTCGTCTTCTAGCACCAAGTTTGTTCCTTTGACCCTTGGGTATCAAGGCATAAGAGGCAGAACCAAAGACCCCGAAATGTTTTATATCAAGGAATGTGGACATGCCACATTTCAAAAAGGAGTTTTTATTTCTAATTGAACTTGAAGGACACCTATTCTTTACAAACAACATAGAACCACACTGAAGCAAACATCAATTTTACATTCTTGAAAAATAACATGGAGCGAACCGTATTTAAAATAGTTCTGTTCATTCTTTCAGATACACCGTTCTGTTGGGGATTATATGGCACAATCATTTGATGTTTGATTCCATGTTGACGAAGATAATTTTAAAATTCGTTTGAAGTGTATTCTTTTCCATTATTCGTATGTAGAGAGCCAATATGAGTTTGTGCATCATTTTCAATCCATGCATGAAAATTCTTGAATGTTTGAAAAGCATCAGAATTGTTCTTCAATAAGTAAATCCAACACATTCTAGTGTAGTCATCAATAAATGTCATCATGTGTTTATTTCCATTTGCAGAAGAAACATGCATAGGGCCACATAAATCTGAATGAACAAGCTCAAGTTTTCTATGTGCTCTGGAGTGTGAATCATGAAATGGATGTTTGCTATGCTTTCCTAGAATACAAGCATCACATTCCTGGGTTTTCTAGGAATTCTAGGCAGTCCATCAACACCATTTTTCTTTAACAAATGCATAATGGCTATAGTCATGTCCAAATATAGCATGCCATAAAAGACTTGATGGGAATGTACCTTGATCATGATGTGAACTGAATGCAAAGTTTTGAGCATGAACAGATGAACCTTTTAGCTTCAAGAGTCTTCCTTCTTCTATTCCCTCCATGACAAGCGAGTGATCTGATGCTTTTTTGACCTCTTCCTTGATGTCAAACAAGTGGATGGAGTGTCCTTGCTGGTGGATTTGGAGCAGGGACAACAATTTTCTCCTCAACTCGGGGAGGTATAGAACCTCATGTAGAATATGATCTGGAATACCATGCAACTTAAGCCTGACTGTGCCAAGCCCTGATGGCTTGAGTTTGGATTTATCTACAAATTATACTGCTCCATCAACTTTGTCAGTAAATTCTTCAAAAAATATTTTCTAAATTTCATGTGACATGTTGCTCCTAAATCTAGCAACCAATCATTTCTCCAAGAAGTAAATGAAACATCAAATAGGTTTTCGCTACTTCCATTGTTACAATGTGCTAGAACATAGTGAGTAAGATCTGTAATTGCCTATTTTGTCTTTGTCATTAGTTTTACCTCTGTCTTGATTTGTTTGCTGCTGAGCTTTAGATTGTCTGCCCCCCTTTTCTCTGAAGTTTCTTCTTCGTCTTCTGCCTTCTCTTCCTCTGGATGGACTTGAAGCATGTCTCTTTTCTCTCTATGCCAAGTAGGCAGTCTCTTTAGAAGATGAAGGGACTGTCATCTTCTTTTGAAGGAGGAGAGAAAACTTTGCTGGAAAATCTTTTGAAGGAGAGAAATAAAAAATATTTTTTGCTGGAAAATATACTGAAATTAAAAGGACAAAAACACTTTTTTTTTTTTGCTAAAAGACTGACTTTAAAAGGACATAAAAGCTCTTGCTAAAGACTGAATTTAAATGGCCAAAAAACTCTTTGCTAAGAGACTGAATTCTGCACAAAAAAATATATATGTATATTTTTTTGTTTGGATAAAAAATTTATATGATTGGGGAGGGGGTGGTATGATATGAAGGAGATGGAGAAATGTGGTGGGGGCGTATAATACAAAGTGAAGGTTGTATATGGAATGGCGGTATTATAAGGTGGTGGAATGTTATATGAATAGGAGAAGCGGGATTTAAATATTATGAAGGGTGGTATGAAGTGGCGGTATGTTATAAAAGGAGTGGCGGTATTGAGGGGCAGTATTACCATATATGCAGGGCGTATTCCACTGTGGAGGGCATATTACCACATATGCATCGTTGATACCATGCAGTGGAGGACGTATTGAACAATGCAGAGAGGGAGCGATATATCACAGCGCAACGTATTGTATAACGATGATAGTGGGAGGGCGGTAATGAATGTGGGAGGGGCAGCGTATAGGAGATGCGTTGCAGAGCTGTGTATGAGAGGTGAGGGCGGTAATGAATATGAGAGCGGTATTATATACACCATGTAAAGACACACAACGTTTTTATAACAATGTTACGCCTTTATGATGCAGCGTATGATATGAGCCACCTTTATAATTGTTACAACTGTGTTACGCCTGCACAAATAAAAAATGGCTCGGCTTCATAAGAGGTGGTGAAGCGTCGTTGTTGCAGGTCGAGTGGCGTTTGAGTGTGGTGAGGTGCGGAGTGTATTGACCGGTTGTAATGCCAACAGCGTGGTATTGTAACGTATTGACATCGTAGAAGGTAACGTTGTATTGTGCGCAACGTATTGAACAGGAAACAAGCGTTGTATAGTGCGGACTGTATTGAACAGGCTTGAGGAGAAGAGATATTACAGTAGTATGCGTTGTATTGTGGATTGCAGAGCCGACGTTTGAGCAAGGGGCGTAGACCAGTGAGGGAGAGGGTGAGAGGTGAGGGATGAGAGATGGCGTAGACCAGAGGTGAGGGATGAATGTGAATCGATGGAGAATGGAGGAGGCCAAAAGGCCGTTACAAAAATTTTGAAATGGAATCTTTGCAGAATGGCAGAGGAGCCTGCAATTTGCAGTGTTTCAGGAACTGCAGGATTGCAGAGTCTTCAGGAGCTGCAGGAGCTGGAGCTGCAAATGTCAGGGCTATATAGAGAAAAAAAATGCAGAATAACAATCTAGCAATTAAGAGCAGCAAAAAACTATTGATAAAAATTGACTGAGCAAAGGAGAGGGAGTTACACCACAGGCATAAATGCCAATAGTGGAGCTGGCTCTGATACCATGTCAAACCAGGAGGTAACTCCTCAAAATCAGAATATGTATTAGCTGAAGAATGCACATGGATTTATACATGGAGGTGAGGCTATTGGGATTCATCTCCCAATGACTCTTGGCCTTCCTTATTTCCTACTAATAGTTTATTATACAAAAATAAATATCCACACCCATCCCATAGGATTAGGTGTCACTATCTGTTGTGTTGAGCTTTGTTTAGCTAAGTACTAGCACTGAACATTTACTATAGGCCAGTAATGAGCAAGAGAGCTTGATAAGGGAATTAACCTCTAGGTCTAGTCATCATGGTGAAGAACCAGAAACAGAGAGGAAAAAAACAGGAACCCAACTCAGAGAGATGTGAGAGTCGGGAAGAATATGGAAAAACAGATTGAAAGTAAAAAAAATAAAAAGGAGTTGCAGGGGAAATTCCGCAAGATCAAACCTCCAACCTTTGATGGGAAGAAAGAAGAGGATGTGGAAGCCTAGCTCCTAAACATGGTCAAATATTTCCAGGTAAATGAATACGGAAGTAATTTGAAAGTAGGATTGGTGGCTTACCAACTGCAAGGTAAAGCCACTATTTGGTGGGAAGAGACCAAAATCATACACTTGCTTGATGAAAATATTGTTTCATGGGAAGAATTTTAGGAGAAATTCAAATTTCGATACCTAAGTGAGAGGTATTACGATGACAAGGAAAACGAATTTCATGAGATAAGGCTTGGACAGTTGACTATTGATGAATTTGTGATGTACCATACGCATGTGAAGAAAAATCTAAAGTACATCGATTTATGAATTGGTTGCCCACCATCTACAAAGAAAGAATTGAATTTGACAATCCTACAACTATCGACGATGTTGTTAGGAAAGCAAGATTGTGATAACAACAATTTAGAGGTAAGAATGATCCATTGAAAAGCTCGAAGAATAAGGAAAAAGGAAAGGCTAAAGCATGTTCAGCAAGATCCAAAATAGCCTATCTGAATAATTTTGGGAAAAAACACTAACGAAAAAGGTTTAATAAGAGTGGTAAGAATTAGATCGCCCATTTCCACACTTGTTCCAAACCAATGGAAGGGAACAACAAGCGAGAAATTATGGTAAAGACCAAAGAACCATTGAAATGTTGGGGATGCAGTGAGCCTCACATGTTGCAGGACTGCCCACACAATACTTGTGCAATTCAGAACATTTAAGCAATGTGGGATGCATCCATAGTGAATGGAATTTCCTGAAACATTCCCCCGATTAGTGCAACATTAGAAGATAGACAAGCTAAACATCAATCAACCATGACTGAAATTGAAGGTAGCATCTATGACCAACCTATGTCTATTTTAATTGATCCAAGAACTAGTGTAAGTTATACTAGTCCACACATAGTGGAAAAATGTAAAGTGAAAACAGAAAAATCTCAGCACTCTTAGTTGGTGTAGTTGGCTACAATGACAAAGAGGAAGGTCACACATAAACTACCAAAATTTTCTATAAGTTTAAATGGATACATCACATATTTCAAGTTAAACATCATTCTCTTAGGATCTTATGACCTCTTAGTTGGAATAGATTGGATGGAAAAATAGAAAGAAATAGTAAATTGATTAGAAAATATAGTAAGTTGTACAGATACTCTCATAAAATCTATTGTAGTCAAGGGGAAACCTAAACCTGTATCTGTTAGGAAAATTTCTGCATTACAACTAAAGCACACACTAAGGAAAGGTTGTCCAATGCATGTTGTTCGGGTTGAAGATTTGGAACAACAGGTAGAAAATGAAGCTGTAGAAAGCTTATTGGTGATGAAGTATTTTCAGGATGTATTTCCTAAATAAATCCCAAAACTTCCCACTCGTAGATATGTTGACTTTTCTATTGAGATGGTACTAGGGGCCACCCTAGTTTCCCAAGCGCCATATAGAATGAGTACTCCTAAACTGTGAGAGCTAAAACTTTAGTTACAATAATTGTTAAACAAAGAGTGTATTAGACCATGTCTCAGTGGTGAGTGTTAGTTTTTCTTGTCCATAATAAGGATGGAACCTTCCAGATGTGCATAGATTATAGATATTTAAACAAGTTAACCATAAATAACAAGTACTCTCTTCCATGAATAGATGATCTATTCGATCAAGTAAGGGGGAAAACATATTCTAAAAAATTTGTTTGAGAATTGGTTATCATAAGCTCCATATTAAAGATGAAGATATCCATAAGACAAACTTTTGAACTCAATATGGACATTATGAGTTTGTAGTTTAACACTTTGGACTCACAAACACGCCTTTTACTTTCATGTGTCTTATGAACAATTTTCTACACAAAAATCTAGATACATTTTTATTAGTATTCATAGATGATATTTTGGTGTACTCCAAAAATAAATACGAACACTAGGAACATCTTATAATAGTGTTGGAAACACTTAGAGAACAAAAAATGTATGTAAAACTTAGCAAGTGTGAGTTTTAAAAACCCAATATTTAATATTTAGGACATGTCATTTCCTGTACCAATCTTTACACAGTGGTATGTGATTCCTGTGATTTTCTTTGCCTATTTTGAATTTAAAATTTAATTCTAATGTTATGATTTTGAAATGAATCTAAATTTATAGTTAGAAGTCTAATAGAAAGCATAAATACGAGGGACAATTCTCTATCATGTGATATTAGTTACTGAATTACTAGAATTATTTGTGTAAAGTTAAGTAATTCATTATATGTTTATTGTAAAGTGTCCATTTTTCCATGTTTATTTGATAGACTCTCATCTGTAATTTAATACACTTAAGTCTCAAATCTCGTTACATAGGCTCATGAACTTCTATTAGATAAACAATTAGAATCTCTAAACTGGGGAGTGGGTCTAAATATGATGTTTATTAATAAGTATACCTATAGAACTAAATCATAAAATATCACTATAAATACTGAAAAATGAATATTAAACACTGTCGAAATCTAGATAGACTCAAATATTTTAATATAAATAATAGTAGCGGTACAAAATGTCATATTTCAATAGATTACATGATGATGATATAAAATTCACATAGTAATATAAAAAATATATTTTTTTACATGATGTCGAATAGAAAAAATATCAAACCAATAATAATTCACATCTAAAGACATATATATGCCAAAATGATGTATATATATGATGATAAAATCTCATAGTATATGTTACACAAAAAACTGTAGTGGTCATAATTCCTATTCATAAATTGTTAAAATACAAATCCTCTTTAAATAATAGAGGAATTAATTATTCATGATTATACAACTATGGAAATTGTACAAGGAAACCATAAATACATCAGGGTCAGAGCCTAGGTAAAATCTTAAACATCTAAGATAAAACAAGTGGAATTAAGAGAATTTAGTAGAGCCTTCCTTGGTCGAGTGACTGACCTATGAATGAAATAGTTTGTCTACCAATTGATATGGTAGATGATAGATGTGAACAATAAAATAGGCATAGAGTATAAAATCAAACCTGAAACAAAACACTAAATATGAAATTAGAATCATATTGATAATAGAATAAAATAAAAGAAGATAATAAATCCTATGATTAGTAGTATAGGAGGCAAGAGAGATCACCTGAGTATACTCTTCAATACTTGGTCTTTGTCTTGTACCTACAATAGGAAAATGTTGTAAGGCTTAATTGAATTTATATATGAAAACATTAAGGAATAAGTCGAATAATTTCCACTACTAACTTGAGTGAGTAGGCATATAGACTTGCCGAAGTGCTGGGCAATCCTCAAATAATAACAGCAACTTTGGTAGTCATTACCTATGTTACATTTTAAAAAATTAAATGAATTCAAGAACATCATATAGAAAAAAAAATAATGAAATTACTTTATTAAAAGATGAAGTATTATGAAAACATAACAAGAGGGATATTCTCTTAAAGACGACCCACATTAGCAGCCTAAGTAACCCCTTGGTAGGTACACAATCCTTGGAAGAAATAAAATATAAAGAAAGGACTAACATAAAAGTATACCAACATATGTACCCTTCAGATTGATGAATATTAATATAAATCAAATTACTGAATTCAGTACATCCATGAACCAGAGCTATGTAAAAATGGAATAGTATAAAACCGAGTATTAATTACATTCATTGAGCATGAAGAGTATAATAGAAAATAGATCTAATTGATGGAACTAAATCAGCCACACAACCAGAGAGAGATGAAAGGGTTATGAAACATATTGTTTATACAAATAAAATATTTAATGAGTTACTAAAATAATTTCGAAGGCTACTACAAATGTAAACAAGGAGTAAATTTGGAAAAATAGAGGGATCTAAAAATCAAATTTATAATATCATTATACAGAACATGATATATGTAAATTGAATGAAATTTCATATAATGAATAAGAAACAAAGGCCAAAGTGTAAACAGCTAATAAAACAATTTCTGGAATTCTCTAGAAATAAGAATCCATTCCAAAATATATTATGTGATTTCCTGGAAGATTTATATTTAAAATATAGACTAATGCATAATGTATACAAAGATAGCCTATGAAATGTGAGGTTCATACAAAAATAATGAATGACCACGCAGACTCATGTCAACATTGTGCAAGAACAAAACCATCATGTGCAATGTAAAGATAAATATAGTGAGAGTAGAGTTAAACACTACGATGGGAATAGAACAATCTATGTGCATGTAAAGTAAATGGAAAATAAAGTACAAGTTGAATTCCAATACTACTACTAAAATAATTTCTTATGCAATGCATAGAAATTAAATATGTTGGAGTATCGAAGAAAACCAGGGTGACTTGATATATACAACAGTAAACAAAAAGAAAAGTAAATCAAATCAGTAGAGGATACCTTCTTTACCGAGTTAGTTAAGCTAAACTGGAAACTACGATGCGCAAGGGAGTTCCTCTACCCGAGGGAATATGGTAAATAAATATCCCTCAAAGTAAAAAAATGAATGAGACCCAGAAAATGACAAACCAATTATGGTTATAAGGTACATTTAGGACAAGGTTTTCTAATTAAAAAAAGCCACTTAATCAAGAAACAAACAACTAGGATTCAAAGAAATTGGGTTTGAAATTCCCAAGAACCAAGTATCCAAATTAAATTATAAAAACCCCAAATTGAGAAACAAAATGATGCACAAAAATTGCATATGTATAAACAAACGAAGCTAAAAAGGGTAGACCAGGGTTAAAAACCCACCCTTATAAAATATTGAGAACACCCTTTAAACAAATCCCAGAAAATCCAAAAGGGAAGAAAGGTTAAATTAATGAGCTTACCTCTCGATGCAGCGTAGTTGAGATCAACATGCTTTCTGGAGGAGGTCCTGCTTCTGGGTGTAGAGTATTGGCTTCATCAATAAAATCAATGATCCATGAGAAAAATATATTTAATGAACAAGTAAATGATACGCACAAAAAATGAAAAACCTAGTGAGAAAAATGAATTACCTGATGAGGCTTAGGAGAGAAGGTTGAAAACCTCGTGGAAAATATCTACATCTAGTCATTTCTTCTACAAAACAAATATATGTGGGTTAGCATAGAAACCCTTGACAAATAAAATGAAAAATATGAAATTATTTTTTATGAGAAAGCTTATCCTAGAGACTTGAAATCAACCCTCTGTTGATATCAAGAAACACTGCAAATTTCATAATACCGGAGACTAAACCCATGCATGAGAGGTTGACTAAGGCCACCAAGATGATTGAGTCAATTTCTCCTGTCACTAGCAGGCTAACGGATTCATTGCAAATCGACGTTGAAAGGAGGCTACAGGTCTCTAATGGAGGTATTCTCTAGAGAGAAGAGACTCTAGAGAGCAGAGTGACCACCGCAAAAATGGTAGAAACGACCAAATGAGACAAGAGGTTGGGTATTCCAAAAACCTTAGGGTTTTCCACTAAGATCTCCACCATCGATTTCAACCCAGATCTCATGCGTACAAGTGACACAAGCGAGCCATGTGAAGCTCACATGAAGTGGCCACATGGAGGCTTAGGAGTGGGCCAAGTCAATGTGTGAGGTAAGAGGAATTAATACAAAAATTAAACTTATGATATATTTCATACTTACCTTAGATTTAATATACAACCCCAAAGTATTGCTATGTATATTAAGGGAGAGCAATACGCTATATATATGGAAGGGGTTAAATGCATATAAGCATGGTATGGGAAATAGATTAGGTAACTATAGTTTAGTATAGATAAGGTGTAGGGGTAAGGAAATGAAATATAGTAATCAGATATATTAAAGGTTAAAGAAATAATTAGATTCTATATGTAACAACAAAATGAGGATTAGAGTAAGTATTGAATCTAATTAAAAATTCAAAGTGGAATGCGTAATATCTAGGGTAAAGGGATGACATATATGAGGTGTAAAAATAATGGGGATGATAAACTAATTAAAAGTAATATAAAAATGTCAAAGAGTCAATGTGTTTCAGAAACCAAAGAAGGAAAAACGTGGAGATAACATAGTACAAAAAAAGATGGAGTTGTTACACTATTATTGGATCTAATGGCTATGGAATCTTGAATGGGAAATATGTGATGATGTAATTATATTTTAATTATTGATTTAATAATTAAATTGTTTGAAAATATTCATGAAAGAGCACGAGATCATTAGAAAACTTCTTGCTAGCTTATGAAAAGTTGTTAGTTATTAAGGTACACATGGTGTACCTTCCCAAGTCTCCTAAAAATACCTAGGAAAAAGTTGTTAAAAATTAACATAATGGGAGAGGAAGATTATATTACTCACTTAGCTAGAGATAAATTATAAGTGGGGTGAAAAGTGGAATAAGGCACAATGGGAGATAAATGTGTTCTTTAAAGAAAAATAAATAATCTATTTCGAAAGTTAAAAAAAAGGGACCTAGGAAAAAGGAAAACAAACCTTAATGTAGGAGCGTGCTAAAAAAATCTTGGGAATAACCTATAAGAGAAACAACTTAGGAACCAAATATGTTTTTGATTCATGAAGGAAATAAAGTCTTATTTTGGGGGAACTCTTGGACAAAGTTAATGGTTAGGTGGAACATGGTTTGTTCCTGCACATTCCCCAAGTAGTAATTACTATTAGATGAAATTATGTTCATTCCATATTGTTGATTTTGAATTGATTGTTTTTATGTGTTGATAGAAAAGAGGAGAAGATATAACTATGTGCCTAATAGTGCTTATTATAGTTTGCATGGATAGCCCATTGTACTTATATATGTTAGCATTTTTTGTTCTTAATCTCAGTGTGCCAACATAAAATATAAATTTTTTAAGGAAAATTTTAGAGATGAAAATTGTAGTTAATTAATACATACACATAAGCTAGATATCAGAGAATCTATACCTCATATTTTTAAAACTCTATATTTTAAAATTTTATCAAGATATTCGTTGTTATCTTTAAATTATACTATAAAAAGAGAGAAATATAGTAAGGTATAAATTCATTAATGATTTAAATTATGTCATATTTCATTTAAGATCTGAGATAAACATGTTTTAATGAAATGGGTTTATATCCTTCTCATAAGGATACATGAAATGTCCTTGTCACTTCTATTCATTCAATATTTATTTATCTTTGTAAGTAGAGCTAAAAAATTTATACAGTGCAATTCATTATTATATTTAGGTATTTACGAACATAGAATATGTATTCTTTTGAATTATTGAATTGATTATACAAAGGACAAATCTTATTCGTTTTAGATTATGTAAAAATAAAAAGGAACATGGAAATGACAGTGCACGATAAAGAAATTGAATTTTAGCTACCCCGTACTAATACAAAGAATATTACTTAAGTATAGATTTAGATAGATAAATTAAATAAATTTGTGAAATATGGGAGAATTCCTTCATTGTACAATTAGGTATGAAACTAAGGAATGGTCACCGACAAAATGGTAATATAATATCATGATAAAATAATAAAAATGGGGGGATGCAGATCAAAATTCGTATGAAGAGTCATTAGCTCTTGTTTTTATTAAATAAGCAGCCCCATAGAAGAACTTGAACACAATTCTTTTATGTAGATGTAAAAAGAAATTATCAAATTTAATCAGTTGAGTATAATAGATAAACTGAGCAAATACAATACAAATATACAATGAAGAAGAGTATATATTATACTAATGACATAGTAAACGAATATCATTATCAAGTTCGATATAGACCAAAAACCATTATAATATAGAATACACTAAATCACAAAATGACCATTATGGATATGAATAAATTACATAGAACAGTTTTTATGTAAAATTAAAAGAAAATGTAGAGAGGAGACTCACATATAAAGACTCTCGTATATATCAAGGAACAACAAGGACACGAGTCTCATAGTTAATATCGGTATATATATATAAAAAAAAAAAATTATTACGATTAAGGATCGGGGCCGATATACTGATTAATGTCGTGTCTAATGTCGTGTCTAACCCTGGTGGGGATGACAACAAACAAAAAAGGATAATTTAAATAAATTACGTAAATGGTTCTGATAACCCTAGTCGACTACCATAAGTTGCGTGTTCAAAACAACCACATAGAATAGTTAAGTGTAATAGAAGGTCGGCGTATGGGAAATTAAAGTAGTCAAAGAACATGAAAACTTTTAACTGAGGTAAAACACTTATTCCCTTCTCGAAAGACCATAAGACCTACCTAGAAATAAGGAGTCACAGAGTAGGGATAAAAACTTTGAAAATTTTGATAACTAGACGTAAGGAAGGGGAAGAAAATTATAAATAAAATTTACTCGTTACTGAACATGTTGCACCCTTATTTTGAACCTGATGACTACCACGGGTCAGAAAATGCATTAGAAGATAATGCATAATTTTGCACAACGAACAGGAACTATTGAATGCAATATATAAACTATTGGAGCCAAAATTGGTGTTGTCTGAGTCAAATTATACTTGAAAAAAAAAATTTCACCTCCTCTTCAGAAATACTTGTTTCCAACAATAACATATAAGTTAATAACAGAGTTGTCACGGGTTAATAGCGAGCAAACATTTAACTACATATTGAAATAAGTAGCCTTTCCATGACCATAATGATATAACTACTAGGAGAAGACCGTACAAACCCTTAATGTGATAGGGTTCGAAAACCTCAACACGATAAATAAAAGCCCTATGGTCATTACCTCATACGCATAATAAATAACATAAATTTCATGACAAATTAGCATATATTGTCCCAAATTTGACTTTGGAAGGGACTGAATCCAAAAATTAAAACTGTGACAGAAGCTTAATACTCTTTTTCTGCAAACCAAATAAGAGGGAGAAATTTAAAACCTTCACCTTATACACCATCTACATGAGAGGTAAGGCCTGGAATAAACCCCAGCATTGTCGATTCTTTTTGTAACCAATAAAAGTATTAAGTTAGGGTTTGTCCAACAAATGGAACTGTTAACGAAATTTCTATGGAAATTTGAGGGAAATGCAATAATTATCTTGCATAAAAATCAGTGAGAAAATAACAACAAACTATATAGGTTCAAAATGTTAAAAGAGTGCTCCAAATGTTCCATAATTTCCTACGTTTAAAACAAAATCACAAAGGCGTGAGAAGAATGACAATTGTGAAGGACATGCCAACTGAATTGCAAATGATTACCATGTATAACTCGACTAGAAATATAGAGGAAAAATGTACTATAATACTCCTACCCCAAAATAGATGAATGAAATCTCCCTCGATAACTTTTTTAATAGAAGACCCTTCAGATGGAACCACACTATTTGGCTTAAGGGAGTTGAGACACCTTGCAAAGATGCACACCGACGCTTTGCTGCGGTGAAAGAACAAAATGAGTTTTTTATTTTGGAGAAAACGGTTTTGATGAACCTTGTTGGATTTAAATTGTTTAATCAAAGTCATTCGTAGTTTTTGTTTTGGTAAGGTTGGTAGTACCTTTCATTTTTTTGTTTTTTTTACTCCATTTTTATCAACATTTCTAGATACATCACCCTAATCGGGAAAGGGAATTGAACCTTTGATGAGTGCTATAACAGCCGGCCTCGTCAGAGAAAAAATAATTCATAGTTCATGTCCTCATAAAAGCCATGAAAAAATAATGTGGAGTGCTAAACTTAGTGTGTAACAAGAGTACCAAGTATGGCTACTAACTTAATATCCCATTAAATTAATATCCCACTTATCTAATCTGTATTTATGCAGGGATGTAATAGAATACAGAAATAAGCATAAACAAAAATATGCAGTGGAAATAATACTTTATTTCATTAATATCAAAGAACTGAAATTTTCTTAAAGACAAAATCGAAATAAAACTAACTAGGGCGCTAGTAGCTATCTCTAAGAAGAGATGTGGTGGCTACAAGCCTCTAAACTGTGTTACAATGAAGCTCGAGGACCTATTTATTATTGAGAAACAATGGAGAACTCTAAATTTCCAAAAATGAAACCCTAGGAGATGAAGTGCCAAAACTCTCGGCCCCGTTTGGGTAAGTTTGGTGGTTCAAATTCCTGGAGACGTAACTTTGGCATTCGATCTCCGTTTGATGCGCTCAATAGCTTGTTAGAAAGATCTATTTGAGGACTACAACTTTCAAGTGAGGAACATCAATCAATGACACATGTTGCTCCGTGTTTTCCCAAAAACGTCATTTAGGGCCTCAAAACAACTCCGAAAGTTCACGACCCGAGAAACTGCTAAAAATAGTAAGTTTTGTTGCAACTTAAAAACTATACAAAATGATGGTGGACGTTCAAATGGAATAGGTGGGTGGCCACCAATATCCACCTGGATCATTAAGGCCCCAAAACGGCTCCGGGAGTGCACGACCCGAAAACCTGCTAAAAATAGTAAGTGGTGTTGAATGTGAAAAGCTGGAAGAATTGATGGTGTGGGTCCAAATGGATTAGGTGGGTCGCCACCGATATCCTCCTAGATCATTCCTCCCTCCTTAGGAAGCAATGGTCCCGATTTCATTGAGATCCTCCCTAAGATGAAGCAAATTTTGTTGAATTAGGTATAATGGACCTGTGGGCAGACATGCCAGATGCATTTAGCAAATTTGGTTTCCTTATCAGCTTCAGAGAATACATGTGTGTATTTTGTATGTGTATTTGTAGGAGGTATGGAAACAGCAGGCGACAGTGCGTTGGGGGTCAAATCAATGGAATGCTTGCTATGAGAGTGTAGAGGAACCTCTATGAGTGAGGAGAAAATGTCTTTGTATTCCTCCATGAATTTGTCCATCTGCTGCAGTCGTGTAGGGGAGCCCTGTTCTGAGGTTGTGGCCACAATATTCTTCTTTCCTTGTGAGTGAGTTGTAAGGAAAATTAATTTCCTAGTTTGGGAAACAATATTACTGCATTGTTTTGCAAAAGTCAAAGAGATGACAGGAGGTGGTACTACCTCCAGTATCCTGTACAAGTTATTTCCCAAATTAATAATAACAGCACGAGGCCTCGACTCATACACAACATGTCTTCTCCACAAGTATGGTTGGTCCAATAATACATCAATATGAGCAACATCACATAATACCACATCCGTGAATGGCTTGATGCTGTATAGAAGGTGGCACTGTTGGCGGATGCAGATATCTCTCCCTAGGTGAAGCCACCCAATGGTATATGGCTGCGGGTGTGCTATGGTAGATAGGTCGAGCCGCTTCACGACCTCTGCTAAAATGAGGTTCTTTTGGCTTTCGCTATCGACAAGAAATTGTAGCGGAGAACCCTTCACCCACATTTGCGAATGGAAGAGGCACTCCCCCTCCTTTGGATCCTCTGGGTCCTCCCTCTAGATCTTGGTGGTGGCCACAATGGCATTGGGATCTGCATCAATGATCTTCTTCCCTTTGTCATTTCCTTTGTCTAGTTCTGAATCAGGATCAGAAAATGCATTTGATTCAGGTGCCATTAGTTCGGCCACCAATGACTTTTTAGCCCAAAACTCGTTTGTGCTGTGAGTGGGGGTGTTATGAAATTCACACCACTTCCCTGTGTCCTTCTTTTGATTTGTGGTGTTGTTCTAAGTTGCACCGCTTTGGCCTTGCCGCTTTTTCTTCGGTTCGAGGACACCTTTCAGATTCGCAGATCCAAAGTCTCACTTCTTCTGCTTAAATTTCTGCTCGATCTTGGTGGCATAGTGATATTTCGTGCCAAGAAATGTAATGTCAAGAAACTCCATTTCCTCTTGAATGTGTTTATGTAGACAGTCGCGATACTTGAGAGCCAAATTTCTCTCTGAATCTTTAATACCCATCTTTGTGTGCAAGGTATGGAACAGATTCACCAGTTCATGCACATCTTGATCCCTTTGTTGATGTAGCATGGTCCATTGGATGTATTTGTCCTCATAGCTCCCCACGGGGTAATATTTTTCCTTGATTCCGTCTCGGAACGAATTCCAAGTGGGTGTGGCTGAGAACAGAGAGGGTTTGCCTTCGTCCTCTTCCTCACAGTAGGTTTTCCACTAGTCTTTGACAGGGGGGGCAGCTTTGAGGAGTGAAAAAATAATATTTTCTCGGTCAGAGAAATCATGGACTGAGAAATACCCTTCCAGCAAATTCAACCATCTATCTACGATGTGTGCATCTATTTTGCCTTCAAATATAGGAATATCAAAGTTTACCTGTGCCTTGAAGGGAGTGGCGCCTCCAGAGTGGCTGTTGGATGTAGATGCACCGTAGGTTGGCCGTCGTTGAAGGATATGAGCAAAGTTATCCATCATCACGTTCCTTTGATTCTTAAGGGCCTCATCAAGTAATATTTTGATAGGATCTCCTGCTCGCTCATCTTTCTTTTCTTCCACCATGGGAGGTCGTCAGGGTTTGCGAGGCTGATATTGCAAGGGTTTAACCAGATCAAGCCCTAACTCCTTATACGCTAACTGCGTTGGGGAAATGAAAAGAGAAACAAAGAAAGAGTAGACCGCTCTAATACCACTTGTTGGGAATCACGATTTCCATTAGACCAAAACCCACCCTTATCAACATGTCTAGATACATCATCCTAATCGAGAAAGGGAATTGAACCTGTGATGAGTGCTATAATAGCCGGCCTCATCATAGAAAAAATAATTCATAGTTCATGTCCTCATAAAAGCCATGAAAAAATCATGTGGAGTGCTAAACTTAGCGTGTAACTAGAGTACCAAGTATGGCTATGAACTAAATATCCCATTAAATTAATATCCCACTTATGTGAGCAAACCAAGTAGGCATGGGATATATATACATAACTATATTTTTAACAAACTAACATATGCGACGATTAATACACATTGACTTGCGATATATATGTGTGTGTGTTTGTGTGTGTAACTATAATTCCAATGTATTAATTTATGTGAAGGATTAATACCTCGAAGGAATTTGAGTAAGGGTGCGAGTATGTAAGGAATATTCTTTTTTATTTTATATGATGTAGATAGGAGGAATCGAGGTCAACATATGGGAAAAATAAATGGATGAAAATGTTGCATGGATGAATATTTCAACCGAAAAAGTGAATAAAATCAATTAAAGGAAACCCACCCTTTGATAACTTGAATTGGAACATACACTAATTAAAAATTGATTATATGATTGATACAATACAAGTAATAAAATTAATGTCTTGTGAACAACATTTTCAAAGTGAGGTCATAATAATCTGAATAATAAAGAGGTGTAGTCCAACCTAAAAAATCTAGCTACAAAATCATCACATATAATATTGACCTCTTACAAAAGGACAACAAAGTATGGAACAATGATGATAATATGGTATAAATTAAGATGCATATGATCAAGAAAAGAAGGTAATATTTGATGCATGTAAAATTATAGTAATGTTCAAATGAAAAAAATGAAAAATTATGTGAATTTGAGGTGTGTTACAGATCTAAAGGTTTTTGTATGTCTACATTAATAAATAAAACCTTATGAAAATTCACTAGCATGATAATTTGTTGAACTCAATATGCACTATCATACATTTTAATTTCATTTTCGACAATATGAGAGTTAATCCTAATAATTTCCTCATAGTAAAAATAAAATGCATCGTGGAATTATTTGGAAAGGGAAATGCGAAGTTAAATTTATTAAGGTGTACACTATGCGTCAATCATAATGTTTTCCACATGACTTGGTTTCTTAGAAATGTTTCTAGGTATATTGTTTTGACATGTTATCCCTCCAATAAAACCCCATGTAACATGATGGGGGATTTGGACCACTTAGTAGAGTCACAGGAAGCCAAGATTTTGGGTGAGTCATGCAACAATTCTAGCAAATGAACTAAAAATAAGAATGAGGAAGTTCTTCTCAAGGATGATCAGTAATAGACATAACTTGCATAATTCCCTCATATGTAGGAAGATCATAATTAAGGAATTCATGACAAATTGGATGGTCAATAGTGCATATGGACAAAGCATTGTCATCGAGTTCTCCATTGTAGGTTTCACCTAACTCTAAATGATTATATTTCGAATCGATCTTATGATAATTTATCTTAACAAAATTTAATTTCATGTGCTCACTATACGAATATATATGTCGAAAGGAGAGGGAACAAACAAAGTCTCAAGTGACCGATGGGATCCATTAGTGATGGAAGAGATAATATGCATGGGAGAAAGAGTAGTAGATGGAATATTAGGTGATCAAATAAGGAAAAAATCCATAAAAAATGAGCTATTAAGGAATCCCACATTAGCATTCTAATGGGTTGAAGGGTTCTCCCTACCAAATGGCATTTTGATGCCCATCATGGTTGATGTGATTTTCCGCATATAGTATCTGAGTTTATCAATGGTAATGATATTTCCTTCACGGGGAAAGTGAGTAATATGAAATAAAAATGACACAATAACAATCATAGCATAGAAAAATTTACATCTAAGGATAAATTATAGTTAAATGGGTTGGCAGAAACATCCCCATCAATGGAAATATTTTTTCCCCTAGCTCTACGGTAGATTCTGAAAATATCCCTTGGGGTAAGAAGGTGTGGCCGCCAAATGAATGAAGGTTATTATTTTACTGAGTGATTTCTAGAAAACCAAAATATTTCTAACATGATAATTTCATGATATAAGTGGAATACCCTATATCCACAAGAGTGCAATGAACAATTTTACTATTAATATGCATTGATATTTTAAAAGCAACTTAATTGGATAAAATCTATCAACTTAAATCAATGTCAAACATGATAAAATTTAACTCTGAAGGATCAAGCCTTCCAATAGATTTCAACAAGGCTCTGCATTATGAAATACAACTTTACAAAACCTCGAAAGTAGACATGGCACAACATGCTTGGTGTAAATCCTTGACAATATTATAGTGTTAAGCTACCCTAGCATTGGAGTTGTGTGTAGACTTATGAAAAACACACTTAGGTGGCTAAAAAACATGATCTAAAGGCATATTTAACATGAGAGGGACATTGGATGAAGTGGGAATGATCAATTCCTTAGATGAAGAACTAGCCTCGGGAGTCTCATAATTTTTCTCTCTTGTAAATAGGTTCACTTTATCATTTCACATAAGCATATATGATGAGCTTCCAATAAAGTGTTACCCTCCCATGCCACTAAGTAGACGAGGATGATCTGTTACAACCAATTTTTTTATGGTTGTGTGTGGAATGGATGTGCCAATATAGTAGGATTATTTCTAGTAATAGGTTGTGTGGGAAATCAATGAATTGTATACATTTGTGAGAACTTATGAGTGTAACAGTGTCAGTTTTATTTTCCATGTAAATAAATTAAACCAAGTTCATGGTACACGTATTCCAAGGTCAATGGAGGGGAAAAACGTTATAGTGGGCAGAACTTGTCATTTATTATTGGCTATGGTATTTGGAATTGGCATTGGCAAAGGAAAAAGGAAATAAATGGAAATTCAATATAAGAAACAAAGGAAAATAGGAGAAAATAAAGGTGAAGAGACAAGAATATGCATTCAAGGTAAAATAAAGAAAACTTAAAAGGAAAATGAAATAAAAGGAGAGGGAGAACACTATCTGTCTCTCTTATTCACTCTTAGTTACTCTTGATAACTTATTTGTTACTTTAGGAGCATCTTAGCATTCACTTGGACATTGAGGAATTCTCACTTGGAATTAGAGAGAGATAGCACTTAGACAGAATCAAGAAAGAAATTAAAGGAAATTGGGGTAGCAAAGAAGAAAGAAGGAAGGGTTGATACAATAGGAGAAAATTGCATGTAATAGGTTGTATGAGTTATTTAAATTATGATATTTTAAGGCATGGTACATGCATTTGATTATTTGGTTACTATTTTATCATTGGCAAGGGATTTGGCTAGATTCACAGTGGTTTCAACCTTTCCTTGGAATTTCCGTGATAAGCATGACGTATTGGGTTCCTGATTTTGGTTAAGCTTTAGATGGTCGTTTGATTTCAGATCTTGGTGATCTATCTCAGGAAATTTCCCAAGGGTCGATGGTGGATATGGGAATTATCCTCGAACTATTAACAGATGAGTGGAGAGATGAAAATTCTTCTAGGTATGGTGAATACTTCAAAGGAATCCAAGTTGGTCTTGCTTTTGGTGATTTATGGACCAGTTTAGGTGAAATCATTGTGGTGGAGGTTTGAGGTGGCTTAACCTCTCGAAGCCCTTATTAGTTATGTTTTGGTTTATCCCACTTTATCCCACATTCACTATTGGAATATTTCATCGAGGTGATGGGTGGAAAGAGATATTCATTTCGACCCAATCTATGGTTAGGTGGTATGTGTAAGTCCTTGACTTGGTTGGATTTATGGATATGTTATTATGTCTTATTTTGTGTTGAGATAAATGAGCACATGTGTTGGTTAGTTTTTTTATTTTATTTCATCACTCACTTGTCATGGTTTTGTTTTGGTTGAAAGTTGGTTATAGCTATAGTTAAGTGATGTGCTCTTTTTATGGACCTTGTTTGTGATTAAATAATTTATTGAATCCTTATATGAATGCATAAGCTAACTATATTTGTTTTAGGTAGCCTAAGAGGGTAGTGAGAATTCTTGATAATTAACTCATGAAACTATGGTAATAATGTACATATATGCATTCATGACCTCTAGCTACCATTTTTACGATATATTTGTCTAAATTTTTATCATCTGACTCGAATTGTTGGGAAATATTCGAGCGTAAGTAAAGGGTATGCATACTTTTGATTACCTTAGACTTGATTTTGGAGAGTTATGGGGAGTAGTCTATATGCTAGCCCTACAAATTGTAATGCCTCTCACTTCACAATTTTTATTTTTTTCATCACATGTTGACGAGATGTTATTTACATTCTTAACTACATCATTGATATGCTCCAGTGGTGCATTATTAAACAATAGTTAAGACACTATACAATTTATTTCAATCATGGTTTCCTACTTGAACTGTTCTTCCAAAGACATATTTTGTGAATTTATCTAAATCTCAACTTTGTTCTTAAGTCCACATAGGACTAATGCAATTGGATGATTTCACCTTAATAAGGCTTTCGACACATCTATTGTAAATTTATAGATTTATAGATTTCATCTTCTTATCGTTCGTTACAGGAACTTTCTATCATATATTTATATAAATGAGACCTCCTCACTTAATATATTGATATACCTCCGTACCTATCATTACTTATCATTACTCATTAATTTATCACTCGAATTGAACTCATATCTTAATGGAGTCCATATAGTATCAAATAGCTTAATTGTTATGAATCTATACTATATAAGTATACATCAATTCTTCCACCTTATTGCTATGCATCTAACTGAACATCAACGTTTACCTTCCTTTATTACTAAGTTTATGAGAGTATTATGTGGCATCTTATCAGTATTTGTTATGATACAAGTAGCACCAAACTCCTTAATTTTTTTCATAGCATTCCATGTGACATTGTACCAGCTCTTTAATGCGTATATTGGGCTTTACCCCTTGGGAGTTTCTATGGTTGTTGACGTGAAATAAGATTCGATTTCTGAACTCCATCTCATTGAGGTTAGCATTCCTCCTCCTATATTATCACATGTGGATGGTGTGGATTTCTCTACAATCTAGGGTTAATTCGTGGTGTATTTCAGTTGACCTTTCAGGTTTCAAGCGGCATTTGAAATTTTAGTTTTGATTTTTCGTTGGGATGGCTTATTGTGTCTCCCTTATTGCTCATCCTGAGGAAAGCCGAAAGGAACACCTCACCGTCCCACCTCCATCATGTTTACATTGCTCAAGTAAATCGTTTTTCTCACCTGTGTAGCTATTTCTGGTTCTGGAGATCTTTATTCCTTTGGTTAATGATTTTTTCCTCTCTCAGCTATTTCTAAAATGGATGTGATTGATTGTGGAGGTAAATCTTTGCCTTTTATATGGTGTACTTGGGTTCTGTTACTCTTTTTTTATTTTTTGAAATAGCTGCATATTCTTCTTTGCTATCATGGTGACTTGATATGAAATCTTAGTGTAGATTTTTGTTTTTCTCTGTTCACAAGTATTTCAAAGGAACATCCCTTGTGAAAGGGTGTAACCTCTGTGCATTATTCTCAGACTTATAGGACTTTGGATTTATCCCAATATTGGATACGCTCTGTCTCCTAATTTTAACCATTAAGGTTTCTCCATAATAATTATGGGAACAGAGTTGATTGTTGGTCTCGGTGTCTGGTTGCACATAATTTTTTTTTCTCACTTGTATGTTTGAATTTACTCATAGATTTTCCACTGAGACTCTCCCACTATTTGTAAATCATATAACACATATTTATTTGCCTCAGTGCTTTCCTTAGCACTTTAAATTTGTGACGTTTTTCTTTGGTTAGAAATAAACCGACACTGATGAACTAGTTCATTTCTTAAATTTTTTAGACATTTCATTTGGCCACCCTAGGTTTCGGGAATTTCATTACAGCTTCGTGCTACTGGTTCAGGGGTTTTGTTTGACCCATTTTATTTTCACACGTACACTACCATGTTAAATTTTTTTCAATTACAAGGGTTTCTTTACACCATATAACCCTACGTTTAATTTATTACTAACTTCAATACGCTCTCTCATCTTTACTTGGTTTTTTGTGCCTATAGGTGTGGTTTTCATGAAGGTAGAGCCTTTCTATGGTACCTCATTTTACCTTATGTGGCGCAACTCTACATGAATATCATTATTTATCAATTTGTTTCCATTTTAATAATTCTAATCGATTTGTTTCTATGATGCAAGTACGTCTAACTACCAATTTTTTTGTCTTACAGTGGATGGTCTTGGTTACGCAAACCACTTGTTTCCTTATTAATAGTGGACTCTTGATTGCACAGGTTGGAATCGTTATTTTTGAGTGCCTCTTCTACACCGGTTAGCAATCCATATTTTCCAATGATGTATCATATCGTTTTACAGTGACCATAGCCTCTGCCACGACACTGTACTTAGTTTATCTTACTTTAATATACACAAACATTTCTGGGTTTATAACCTAAGTTTGAACTGTGTTAAAATTTTATATAAATGTTCCTTGTTCATTTCTATTGTGACAATCTACTGTCATTATTTATTTTCATCCACACTTATGGTTTAAGGCATGAGCCTTCTAGTGAAATTCCAGACAGTGTGTGTGTGTATATATATATATATATATATATCTTGCTTCAGTACCTATATATATCTTTCATATTATTGAAATGGCTGTTGCCTTTATGTTTACTCTACTATTATCAATAGAGTAGTTTGTTTCTAGTTCACAATTAGTTATGATCATGGAATTTGGTTTTATGTCTTATAATAGTTATCTTGGTGATGGGATTACTCTTTTTGTATTCCTAAGATCATAATATGTACATATGTTATCATTAACTTGCTGTAGAATAGAACATAGAAATGTTTTTCTATTTCCACATATATATCTGAGATGGTCAAATTTACCTATTTTTAGTTTAATATGTTGTTTCAATAGCCATATGGTGTTTTTATATAAAGGGTTGATATTTCTAATGTATTAATCTAGACTATTCTCCTAGCATATGCGCATTTCTTTAATCTGCAATTTTGAATAAGTTCTAAGTTGCCTAGGACAGACATATATATAGCGGTAATTTAAGCTAGAATCATACTATAAAAAATTCATTTATTTTCCGCCATCACTTAAAGTTTACTTGTAGCACATTAATTCTATGCGTGTATATATTTATTTGTACTCGAGACTATACCTATCACTATGTAGAGTTATATATGTCAGATCTGAAAAGTAAACTACATTTAATGATATTTTCTCTTTTAGATTCTAGTCAAGTAATAATAACAGTTTATTTGTTTAACTAGAATAGAGAAATTCCCTGTTAGATACCTAGCCCCAGATTTAAACCTGTCGTCGGGTTTAGACACTCTGGGAGTTGGATCTAACCAAACTTTTTCGATACAACCATACATATTTCAGTATTAATACTATGGAAAAATATGTTAAATGTATGTGCCTTTTCTAAACCACTATACCCAATGCAAATTAACATATGTGTATTCCACAATTTTAACTTAAGAAATTTCACATTAATCTTAACTATTCCCTAATGACGTGTCAAGAAACACACATGAGAATTAAAATTAAACTATCCATTTCCAATTTAGTGTGCATAACAATTAACTCTGACTAGTTGCTACCCAACCGTAGAGTTCTCTCTCTGTAACTCACCCTTGAGCAGAGATCTTAGCTCCAGTGATAGAAAACCCTTTGTCTATCCTACAACAGCTTATTTAAGATTTTCTTTCCCTAGCATGTTTCGATTTACTGCATCCTATAAATTCAGGATGCTTTCCTCCTATTTGGCATAGGATTTCCCTATGTTTCTTCCGCAGAGGTACTTTAAAAGTTGTCTTTTTCACTTTTGCAGTTTTTTCCACCTCTTCCCAATACTTTCATCTTTATTGGGGTAATTAGATATTTATATCCAAATCTAATTTTTTTAGTAACTTGTTTTATTCCTTCCAAGGATTTTTGGAAGGTGTGGGAAATTATTATCACCTTATCCATTCTCATGGATTTAGGTTTTCAGATCTCAATTCTCAATCTAGTCATTGCACACACAATTTTTCATTTTACTTTTTTTAAATAAAAAATAAAATAAATCCACATAATAGTTCTCCACTGGGGTCCACTTTCCCCTTTGGACTTGTTCAATTATCAAAGTAAAAACATATAAACTTGGGGCATTATGTATTCCCCTTCAAAAAACAAACATTGTCCTTGGTGTTGACGAAATAATTAACTAAATTAATATGTAAACAGTGATTGATATTTTTCTATCATATTAGCCTCTCGCTCCCAAGTAGCCTTTTTGAGTGTAAAGTGCCTCCACTGCACTTTCACTCTTGCCACTGTCCAATTTCGAAGTTAAATTTCTTCCTGCTCCAAGGTTTGAAGTGGCTCTAGAAGGTATTCCCCTTCTACTTCCACCTGAATCAAATTCTAATCAATAACGTGAGCAGAATCATATACATATTTTTTGTAACAATGAAAAATGAAATACATCATGAACCTTAATGTGAATGGGTAAGGCCAACTTATAGGCAACTGGTCCCACTCTTTCCAGAACTTCAAAGGGTCCACAATATTGTGGAGCTAATTTTGCACAAATTTTGGTGTGAAAAGTAATCTTCTTAGGCTTAATCCTCAGATATACATGATCACCCACACTGAATTCTCTGTGAATTATCCTTTTGTTTGCATAACTTTTCTGTCTGTCTTGCACTGTTTTGATATTTTGTTGAATATGTTTCATAACTTTTTCCATTTCTTGTAAAGCTTCTAGTCTGAGTATCAGTTTATCCTTAGGTTTACTCCAACTTAGGGGGGTATGGCACTTTCTACCATAAAGTTCTTCAAAAGGGCTCATCTTTATGGTAGCTTGGTAGCTATTACTATAGGAAAATTTTGCTAAGTGTAAATAGTCTTCCAACTTGGTTGGCCTATCCATAACATACATTCTTAACATATCCTCTAGAATTTAGTTTTTCCTTTAGGTTTGACCATTAGTTTGGGGATGATAGGTAGTACTAAAATTTAATTAGGTACCCATGCCTCCAAACAAACTCCTCCAAAAAGCTGCAGTAAATTTTGCATCTCTATCTAAAATGATCATTTTAGGAACACCATGTAACCTCACAATATCCTTCATAAACACATTTTCTACTTGAGCTGTAACAAAGATAGACTGTAGAGGTATAAAATGAGTAGCTTTAGTCAAAGTATCGGCTAAAACTATGATAGAGTAATGTTGATATTTAGTTATTGGTAAACCAGTAATAAAATCCATGGAAACAGGCTCCCACATCCATTTTGAAATAGGTAAAGTATTCAACAACGTAGCTCGATGCTGATGTTCAACCTTTACCTATTGAAATTCAATACATCTAGCCAAGTAATTTACCACATCCGTTTTCATACTAGGCCAAAATAGGTTCTTTCTTAAATTTGTGAGTAATTTTTGGTATCCAGGATGTCTAACATAGGGTCTTTTATGATACTCATCCATAATTTATTTCTTTAGGGAGTCTACATCAGGAATGTACAATCCATCTCTGTAACAAATTAGCCCTTTTTGATTATGTGTATACCATTTCATTTATTTTTCCAGCAATTGTTCCTGAAGCTTTTCATAGTTTTCATCTTGGTTAACTACCTCTTGTATCAGTCCCTCCAAATCAAAATTGGCACTACTTCCAATATTAATCACACTTTTCCAAGCATTTCTGCTTAATGAATCCTCAATATTGGTTTCCTTACCTTTAATATGTTTAATATTCATTTAAAATTCACTAAAGAAAGACAACCACCTACTTTATCTAGCATTTAAATCTGTTTGAGTGAAGAAATGCTTTAGGTTGATGTGATCTATCATCAACACAATTTTTTTCCCTAAAAGGTAATGTCCCCACATCTTGAGGGTGTGTATTATAGTAGCTAATTCAAAATCATAAACACTATAATTATATTCATGTTTCTTTAGTTTCCTGGATTCATAGGCTATAACAAAATTTTTGTGTCGTAATACTCCCCCTAATCCTTCTCCACAAGCATTTGTGCACACTACAATTTCCTGATCTAGATTAGCAATCTTTAAAATAGGTGTTGTAGTAAGTTTCAGTTTTAGCTGTTCAAAGCTATTTTGACATTTTTCAATCCATTCAAACTTAAATCCTTACCTTTGTAAGGATGTAATGGTGTATTCAAGGCTGAAAATATCTCTACAAAACTTCGATAGTATCCTGCAACTCCCATAAAGGATCTTACAGTAGATACATCAGTAGGTACATGCCACTCTATGATTTCTTTTAGCTTTTTTGGATCTACTGCCAACCCTTGTTCTGAAATTATATGCCCTAATTGTTGAATTTTATCTTTGAAAAATTCACATTTTCTAAACTTAACATACAATTTATTTTCCGCGAGAGTTTTCCAAAGACTTCTAAGATGTTCTTTATGCTCAACTTCACTGTTAGAGTAAATCAAAATGTCATCAATAAATACTAATACAAATTTGTCCAAGTATTTATTTAAGACACTATTCATTAAGCACATAAAAGTGGCGGGTGCATTGGTCAACCCAAATGGTAGGACTACAAACTCATAGTGTCCATACCTAGTTATGAATGTTGTTTTACTTATGTCTTTCTCTTTAATCCTTAAATGATGGTAACATGTCCTTAAATCAAATTTTGAAGAAAATGTTGCCCCTCTAACTTGGTTAAGGATATTATCTATCTTAGGTAACGGATTTTTTATTTATTTATTGTCAGCTTGTTTAATTGATGGTAATCAATAAACATTCTAAAAGTACCATCTTTATTTTTCACAAACAGCACTAGTGCTCCCCATGGGGATGCACTCGGTCTAACGTAACCTCTGTCCAACAACTCTTGTAGTTGGATTTTCAACTCCATTAATTCTAAAGTACTAATTCTATATGGGACTCTAGAAACTGGAGTTGCTCCCGACACTAAGTAAATTGAAAAATCAATTTCTCTCCTAGGGGAAAGATGAGGAATTTCATCTAGATAAGTATCTTTAAATTCTCTTACTACCGATAATGTTTCCAAAATATTTTCCTCTTCCTATTGAACCAATTCCTCTACATGAACAGAATTCACTTGATAACCTTTTCTAGCAATTCTCTTCAACTGAAGCACTGAAATTTGTCTCACAGATATGGGCTTAGGCTTTCTTTTTACTATAACAGGTTTTCCCTCCTTGCCAATGTAGTGTAAGGTTTTTTCTAAACAATTCAACATGACCTTCTATTTCTCTAACCTGACCATCCCTACCAGTAATTCATAAGACCCTAATAGAAAAATATTTAAGTTTAATTATGTTTGGTATCCATTCAGATTTATGGAAATTTGGGGTAACTTATGAGTTACTTTTGATTTTGTACCAGTGGCTAACTGAACCAACCAAGACTACTAAAACTTTTCTGACTTTAAGTTACACTTTTTTACCATTTTAGGACTGATATAACTTAAATATGCACTTGGATGTATTCAAACAGTAACATATTTTTCAGCAATCATACCTTCTACTTCAACCATAGTGGACTACTATTCTACCTAACAATATTCTAGAGCAGCACTAATTTTGAGGATGTTCCTCACCACATCATTAACAGTCATTGCCTCTATCATTATTGGTACAGTCTGGATATTCCGGTATGGGAAATCACTCAATAAATGAGGTTCTCCACATCCCCAACAATTCAACGGTTCTTTCATTTTAACAATCCCCTCTCTCTTATTATTTTCATTCATTTGTTTGGACCCAGTTTGTGATTGAGCAGTTTGATTTTCACCCATTTTGTTGAACCTCTTTCCTCGCTTGTTTCTCCCAATGTTCTTCAAACATGTTGGTTTTTTTTTATTTCTGTTGGAGTCACCTTTCATTGACCATTTCTTTACTTATTCACTCTTACCCTTGAATTTCTAGTAACACAATCTTGCCTTGTGCACCACCTCATCCATAGTCTTAGAGTTATAAAACTCTGTCTTTTCCTTGTAAATAGTGGGCAGACAGTATAAAAACCATTGTAACTTTGCCTTCTCCTCTCTGATATAGGGTAAATATCATAACATATTTGTGAATTTTGTTACAAACTCATCAATCGTGAGTTGTCTCAATATGAGTTCATGAAACTCTTAAGATTTATCGTCATAATAGCGTTCATTCAAGTATCGATTTTTAAAATTAACTTGGAAATCCTCCCAAGTAACCATTATCTCATCAATGGCATGAACCATTTTTGTTTCTTCCCACCACAAGGTAGCTTTACAGCTAATAAATAGCCAGCCTGTCTCTTAATTTACTTTCATATTTATAAACGTGAAAGTACTTTATCATATTCAGAAACCACGCTTCAGCATATTCCTCCTTCTCTCCATCATAGGAGGGAGGTTTGATTTTCGGGAATTCAACCTACAATTCCTTCTGCCGTCTAGACTGTTGTCTAGAGGCATCATCTTCCTCAAAATCTTATGAAAAATTAACCCTTCCCTTTATCTTCCTTCCAAAATATTCACCATCTTGAATATTCTGGGAATTTAATTCCCCTATCATTCTATCCTACTCCTTAATGGCTAAATATAGCCTTTCATTGTGGCTTTTAAGCTACACCATTTCTCTTTGCATTCTATGCAACATAGACATCAATAGAGCATTTGGATATGGCGTGTTTTCTCCACCACCAAGATCTATATACAGCTCGTCCCCTTCAGTCATATTTCGTAGCTGTATACCTAA
Source organism: Pinus albicaulis (assembly GCA_034641835.2). NCBI lineage: Eukaryota > Viridiplantae > Streptophyta > Pinopsida > Pinales > Pinaceae > Pinus > Pinus albicaulis. Next base: position 384,320,764 of record CM076582.1, on the reverse strand, counting down.
GTACTGTTCATTGTACATCAAATTAAACATAAGCAAAATTTAAATTCCATAAAAAATTTACAACAGCATACAATTTTTGTGTGAGCACATAATTCACCTGGTGTTTTAGCTAATGCTTTGATACCATTTGTAATGCCTCTCACTTCAAAATTTATTTCATTTTTTCATCACATGTTGATGAAATATGGTTTACATTCTTAACTACGTCATTGATATGCTCTAGTGGTGCATTATTAACTAACAGTTAAGACACCCATACAATTTATTGCAATCATAGTTTCCTACTTGAACTATTCTTCCAAAGACATATTTGGTGAATTTATCTAAATCTTAAATTTGGTCTTAAGTCCACTTAGGACTGATGCAATTGGACAGTTTCACCTTAATAAGACTTTCAATACATCTATTGTAAATTTATAGATTTATAGATTTCATCTTTTTATCCTTCATTACAAGAACTTTCTATCATATATTTATATAAATGATACCACCTCACTTATTATATTGATACACCTCCTTATCTATCATTACTTATCATTACTCATTAATTTATCACTCACGTTGAACTCATATCTTAAAGGAGTCTATATACTATCAAATATGTTAATCACTATGCACCTATACTATATAAGTATACATTACTTCTTCCACCTTAATTCAATTTCTCTATACTTATTATATTACCCTTGATTTGGTCTCATCATTTATAACTTGATCATTTTAGGGCTTATTTGAAATTACTCTCATGAATGAGTAGCTCCTTAATATATACTTATTAGGTCAATGATATTCCCTATGAGCAATTAACCATTACGTATGGCTTTGGAATTAGTCCTATCAACATAATGGCTCACCATTTAATTGTCATCGGTTTTTGAGATCTTCAAGGCTAACTGAACATCAATGTTTACCTTCCTTTATTACTTAGTGTATGAGAGTATTCCATGGCATCTTATCGCTATATTTTATGAGACAGGTAGCACCATGCTCCTCAATTTTTTTCATAGCATTCCATGTGACATTGTACCAACTCTTTAATGCGTAGATTGGGATTTACCCCTCAGGATTTTCTACAGTTGTTGACGTGAAATCCGATTCTATTTCTAAACTCCATCTCATCGAGGCCAGCGTTCCTCCTCCTATCTTATGACGCGTAGAAAGTGTGGATTTATGTGCAATCTATGGTTTATCCATGGCGTATTTTAGTTTACCTTTCAAGTTTCAAGCGACATTTGAACTTTCAGTTTTTATTTTTCATTGGGGTGGCTTACTGTGTCTCCCTTCTCACTCATCCAGAGGAAATTCGAGAGGAACACCACACCTTCCCACCCCCGTCACGTTTGCATTGCTTAGGTAAATAATTTTTCTCACCTCTATAGCTATTTCTGGTTCTGGAGATCTTTATTCCTTTGGTTAATGATTTTCGCCACTCTTGGCTATCTCTAAAATGGATGTGATTGATTGTGGAGGTAAATATCTACATTTTATATGGTGTAATTGGGTTATGTTACTCTTGTTTTATTTTTTGAAAGAGCTACATATTATTCTTTCCTGTCATGGTGACTTGAAATGAAATATTAGTGTAGATTTTCATTTTTCTCTATTCACAACTATTTCAAAGGCACCTCCCTTGTGAAAGGATGCAACCGCTCTGCGTTATTCTCAGACTTGTGGGACTTTGGATTTTTCCCAATATTGGATATGCTTTGTCTCCTTCTAATTTCAACCATGACTATTTCTCCACAATAATTATGAGATTAGAGTTGATTTTTGGTCTCGGTGTCTCTTTGTATGCATTTTTTTTTTCTCATTTGTATGTTTGAATTTACTCTAGGATTTTCCACTAAGACTCTCGCACTATTTTTAAATCGTAAAACATATATTTCTTTACCTCAACATTTTAACTTTGTCACATTTTTCTTTGGTTAGGAATAACCGACACTGATGAACCAATTCATCTCTTAAATTTTTCTGATGTTTCGTTCAGCCACACCAGGTTTCAAGAATGTCATTACAACTTTGTGCTTCTAGTTCAGGGGTTTCGTTTCACCCATTTTATTTTCACAGGTACACTACTATGTAAAATTTTGGTCGTTCACGAGGGTTTCTTTACACCATATAACACTAAATTTTATTTATTACTAACATCAATACACTCTCTCACCTTTACTTGGTTTGTTGTGCCTACAAGCGTGGTTGACATGAAGGCAAAGCCTTTCTAAGGTACCTTGTTTTACCTTATGTGGCTCAACCCTACATGAATATCATTATTTATCAGTTTGTTTCCATTTTAATAACACTAATCAATTTTTTTGTATGATGCAGGTAAATCCAACTACAAATTTGTTTGTCTTACAGTGGATGCTCCTAGTTACCCAAACCACTTGTTTCCATCTTAACAGTGGACTCTTGATTGCACAGGTTGGTATCATTATTTTTTAGTGCCTCTTTTGCACTAGTCAGCACTCCAGATTTGCCAATGATGTGTCATATAATTTTACAGTGACAATAGCCTCTGCCACGAAACTATACTTAGTTTGTCTTACTGTAATATACACATAAAAATTTCTTTGTTTATAACCCAAGTTTGGACTATGTTAAACTTTGATATAAATGTTCCTTGTTCATTTCTATTGTGACAGTCTGCTTTCATTATTTATTTGCATCCACATTTATGGTATAAGGCATGAGGCTTCTAGTGAAATTCCAGAAATTATATATGTTGGGTATGTGTTATATTCTTTCCACGACTAGCCCCACGCGTTGTACGTTGCGCCAAGCGCAGCAGGGGGGTGGCAGCCCCCCCTGTCAGGGTTCGAGGCAGTGCCCCGGCGAAATTTTTTTTTGGTATGCGGTCCCACTCATATGTGGACCCACCCATGTTTTGAGCATGAGTTTGCTCATGGTTTTGGGGTACAATGGTTTTCAACCCCTGGTATTTTGTAGATCCAGACAAGGGAACTACGATTATGTTCTAATCCAGGGTTAATGGATTGGGGTTTATGTATGCTTCGACATGTATATAAATGTGTTGTAACACAAACAGGAAAATAAGGAAAAATCAAGCTGATAGTCCCAATTTGGGATCAAGGGGAAAATCTGTGTGTTTATCTGTTTTATGTTTTATGCTCTCGCTATTGTTTATTTTCTGTTATAAGATTCGTGTGTAGATAATTTTTGTTCAGGGTTAAAACCTACATTTGGTATCATTTCTGTTTCGGCTTCAAGGGGATACCTTTGTTGTTGAGGGGTTTTAGTTCAGGCCTGAGGTAGACCCTGTTTAGTGGGAGATCTGCGGAATCGATTCTTGTGGTGAAAGAATATGGCGAGCGGCGGGAAGATAGAGATCGAGAAATTTAATGGTCAGAGTTTTGAGTTGTGGAAGCTCAAGATGGAGGATCTGCTGGTGGATAAAGATCAGTGGATCGCGGTAGATCCAGGTACTAAACCAACGGCAATGTCAGATGAAGACTGAAAGAAACTGGATCGGAAAGCTAAAAGCACAATACGGTTGTGTGTCTTAGATTCAGTATTATTGAATGTATCTGGGGAAGCTATGGTGAAGAATTTTTGGGAAAAACTTGGGACTTTGTACCAATCTAAGTCTCGGGTGAATAATTTGTTCCTGCGGAAAAAGCTGTATAACCTAAGGATGAAGGATGGAGACTCGGTGACAGAGCATCTTAATGTCTTCAATACTGTGGTAAGTCAGTTGTCATCTGTTGATATTAAAATCTCAGATGAAGATAAGTGCATCAGTTTGTTGTGTTCTCTACCAGACTCGTGGGACAGTCTGGTTATTGTAATAGGTAGCAACACAACTACCTTGAATTTTGATGACATTGTCTCAGCCTTGCTGTCGGAGGAAATGAGACGGAGAAATATGGAGGGTCAAAATGGAGATGCCTTATCTGTACAAGGAAGGTCCAAAAATAGAAACAAGAATAAGGTTTCTAGTGGGAGATCTAAATCTAGAGGGATATCTAAATCTCCTGGAAATTTTGTAAAGGTGTGCTGGAAATTCAGAAAGGAAGGACACTACAAAAAGGACTATAGATCTAAAGCTCTTGAGAAAGGAAAGGGATCTGATGATGCTCCTTTTGCAGAGGAAAAAACCACCTCCGATGAAGGTGGGGATGTGTATTTGGCTTCTTCTTGAAATACACATGTAGATCATGGGTCATGGTTGATTGACTTGGGTGCATCCTTTCACTTCACTCCCCATAGGGAGTGGTTCTGTGAGTATGAGAAATATGATGGTGGCGATGTCTTCTGAAAGTGATAGGAAGGCGAGAATCGTCGGACGTGGAAAGGTCCAGGCTGAGCTGGAAGGTGGAAGGATTAGAACATTTTTCACGTTTCACATATTCCTGCATTGGCCAGAAATCTGATTTCTGTAAGCAAGATGGATGATGCAAGTGTAAAAATAGTGTTTGAGAAAGATGCCTACAAGATGGTTCGGGGAGCACTGGTATTAATGCGAGGAGTTCGGATTGGAACTCTGTACAAGCTACAAGGTAGCATTGTTATTGATGGGTGTAATAGTTTTGTGGTTCTTGAAAGTGGAGCGGAAAGCCTAGCTATCTTCGGAGAAAAGACCATGCTCTGGCATCAAAGGCTTAAACATATTGGAGAGAAGGGCCTTGGATCTTGCATAGAAATGGTATGGTAGAAGGTATGTCTAATTGCTCTCTAGATTTAGATTTACGCTGAACATTGTGTATATGGGAGGCAGAATCGGAATTTCCTTTTGGTGCTACGAGGGCAAACAAGATATTAGAGCTTGTCTGCAGTGATGTGTTTGGACCTGTGTCGGTTCCATCACTGGGTAAGCCTGTGTACTATGTTTCATTCATAGATGAATTCTCAAGGAATACATGGATATAATTCTTGAGGAAGAAATATGAAGTCTTTGACAGATTTAAAGAATTTAAGGCTTTGGTGGAAAACCAGGCAGAGAATAAGATAAAGGTGCTCAACACAGATAATGGTGGGGAGTTCTGCAAGAAGGAATTTGAAGAGTTCTGTAAGAAGTGTGGTATAGCACGATAGAAGACTACTCCATACACACCTCGGCAAAATGGAGTTGCAGAAAGAATGAACGGAACGCTGATGGAAAAGGCAAGAAGCATGCTCAGTGGTACTGGGTTAGGACAAGAATTCTGGGCAAAGGCAGTGGAACTACATGTTACTTAGTTAACAGATCACCTTCATCAGCGTTGGCGGATAAGACTCCACATGAGGTATGGACTGGTAAGAAACCCTCTCTTTCACATCTAAGGGTATTTGGATGTGATGCATATGTACATGTTCCAAAGGAGAAAGGGACCAAGTTGGATAATAAATCTGAAAGGTGCATCTTTATTGGTTATAAGGATGGTTTAAAGGGTTACAAGCTTTGGAACCCAGAAACAAGGAAGGTTGTGTACAGTCGAGATGTGGTGTTTAGATAAGTGAAAGATGTTGTTAAAAATGAAGTCATAACAAAGGAACCTGAGAAGATAGAGTTTGAGCTAAAGGAGGATGAATCAGACTCTACAACAAAAGAAGACTTAGAAGATGAAGAGCCACAAACTCCAGCTTTGAGAAGATCAGTTCGGGAAAGAAGGCAACCAGAAAGGTATAGTGCATCTGCTTTCTGTTCAGGTTTTGCCTTAACTATAACTGATGATGAACCCAGAACTGTCAGGGAGGCAGTAGATTCAGAGGATGGAAAACTATGGAAGGAGGCCATGGTTGATGAAATGGCATCCTTGCACAAAAACGATGCATGGGATCTGGTGGAGTTGCCGGCTGGAAGGAAGCCCATTGGGAGCAAATGGGTGTTTAAGAAGAAGATGAATGTAGAAGGCAAGGTGGAGAAATACAAAGCTCGGTTGGTAGCGAAAGGTTATTCCCAGGTGCCGGGAATTGATTTTGGTGATATTTTTTCTCCCGTTGCCAAGGTTACTTCTATTAGATTACTTTTATCTGTTGCTGCTGCATTTGATTTTGAGATAGAACAGATGGATGTGAAGACAACATTTCTTCACGGAGATCTAGAAGAGGAGATCTACATGAAGCAACCTGAAGGCTTTATGGTGAAGGGTAAGAAATAACTGGTGTGCAGGTTGAAGAAGTCTCTGTATGGGTTAAAACAGTCACCAAGGATGTGGTATCAAAAATTTGATACCTATATATGGGGACTTGGCTTCACCAGAAGCAAGGAGGATCACCGTGTTTATTTTAAATTAATTGGTGACTGTGTTATTTATTTGGTCTTGTATGTGGATGATATGTTGTTGATTGGAAATGACAAAGAAATTATCCAAGATTTGAAGACCCAACTGTTCTCCAAATTCGACATGAAGGATCTGGGTGCTGCAAATTATATTTTGGGCATGGAAATTAAGACAGATCGGGCAAAGAGGAAGCTCTGGTTAGACCAGAGGAAGTATGTCGAGACTATATTACAGAGGTTCAATATGGAGGATAGTAAACCGGTGAAGGTTCCTATTCCTGTAGGTGTAAAGCTGTCTGCTGAACAGTGTCCCAAGACACAAGAAGAAGAGGAGTATATGTCCCGTGTTCCATGTGCAAGTGCAGTGGGTAGCCTGATGTATGCAATGGTCTGTACTAGACCAGACATTGCACATGCAGTGGGAGTATTGAGCAGGTTTATGTCAAACCCAGGGAAGGAGCATTGGACAGCAGTGAAGCGGGTTTTCAGATATTTACGTGGCACTAGTGATTATGGCTTGTGCTACCAGGGAAGACCAGGATTGGAAAGAATGTTAGACATTCGTGGTTTTGTTGATGCAGACTGGGCTGGAGATCTGGACCAAAGAAGATCTACAAGTGGGTATGTGTTTAGCCTATTTGGAGGTGCAGTCAATTGGATGAGTAAAAGACAGTCTGTAGTGGCGCTTTCAACTACAGAGGCATAATACATAGCAGCCACTCATGCAAGAAAGGAAGCAGTTTGGTTGTAGAGATTGTGTTTAAGTATGGGGTTGGTACAACAAGCTATAAGGATAGAATGTGATAGCCAAAGTGGAATTTTCTTGGCTAAGAACCCTGCTTATCATTCAAAGACAAAGCACATTGATGTTCAATATCACTTTGTTAGAGATATGGTTGAGGCTAAAAGGGTGTTGCTGGTAAAGGTGGACACTTTGAATAATGTTGCAGATGCATTGACGAAGTCTGTGAGCACTCAAAACGTCTCTTGGTGTAGAGAAACAATGGGTGTTGAAGAATTGGCCCAATGACTAAGCTCTCCTGTGGCCCCCTGTGGAAAGAAAACAACAAGTGGGATAATGTTGGGTATGTGTTATATTCTTTCCACGACTAGCCGCACGTTTTGTACGTTGCGCCGGGCGCAGCGGGGGGGTCACTGGGGGGGCGGCAGCCCCCCCTATCGGGGTCCGGGGCAGCGCCCTGGTGAAATTTTTTTTTGGTATGCGGTCCCACTCATATGTGGACCCACCCATGTTTTGTGTATGAGTTTGCACATGGTTTTGGGGTATGATGGTTTTCGACCCCTGGTATTTTGTAGATCCGGTCAAGGGAACTATGGTTATGTTCTAATCTAGGGTTAATGGATTGGGGTTCATGTATGTTTAGGCATGTATATAAATGTGTTGTAACACTAAAAGGAAAATAAGTAAAAATCAACCTGGTAATCCCAATTTGGGATCCAAGGGAAAATCTCTGTGTTTATCTGTTTTATGTTTTATGCTCTCGTTATTGCTTATTTTCTATTATAAGATTCATGTGTAGATAATTTCTGTTCAGGGTTAAAACCTACAATATATATATATATATATCTTGCTTCAGTACCTATATATATCTCTCATATTATTGAAAGGTTATTGCCTTTATGTTTACTCTGCTGTTATCAATAGAGTAGTTTGGTTCTAGTTTGCAAGCAGTTATGATCATGGAATTTCGTTTACTGTCTTATAATAGTTATATTGGTGATGGTATTACTCTTTTTGTATTCCTAATATCATAATATGCACATATGTTATCATTAACTTGCTGTAGCACAGAAGATAAAAATGTTTTTCTATTTCCACATATATATATGATATGCTGAAATTTACCTATTTTTTGTTTAGTATGTTGTTTCAATAGGCATATGGTGTTGTCATATAAAGAGTTTATATTTATAATGTATTAATCTAGACCAGTATGCTAGCATATGCACATTTCTCTAATATGTAATTCTGAATAAGTTCGAAGTTTCCTAGGACAAACATATATATAGTGGTAATTTAAGCTAGAATCATACTGTAAATAATTCTTTTATTTTCTCCTAGAACTTAGAGTTTACTTGAAGCACATTAATTCTATGCATGTATATATGTATTTGTACCAGAGCATCTACCTATCACTATGTAGAGTTATATATATCAGATCTGAAAATTAAACTACATTTAATGACATTTTCACTTTGAGATTCTAGTCTGGTAATAATAGCAGTTTATTTGTTTAACTAGAATAGGGAAATTCCCTATTAGATACCTAACCCCAAATTTAAACATGTCATTGGGTTTAGACACTCTGGGAGTTGGATCTAACTAGACTTTGTCAATACGACCATATAGATTTCAGTATTAACACTGTGGAAAAATCTGTTAAATGTATGGGCCTTCTCTAAACCACTATACCCAATGCAAATTAACATATGTGTATTCCACAAGTTTAACTTAAGAAATTTCACATTAATCTTAACTATTCCCTAATCAGCTGTCAAGAATCACACATGAAAATTAAAATTAAACAATCTATTTCCAATTTAGTGTGTATACCAGTTAGCTCTGACTAGTTGCCACCCAACCGTAGAGTTCTCTCTCCGTAACTCACTCTCAAGAAGAGTCCTTAGCTCTAGTGATAGAAAACCCTTTATATATCATGGAACAAATTATATAAGCTTTGATTTCCCTAGCATGTTTCCATTTACTGCGTCCAGTAAATTCAGGATGCTTTCTTCCTGTTTGTCCTACGCTTTCCCTTTGCTTCTTCCAAAAAGGTACTTTAAAAGCTGTCTTTTCTTCTTTTCCAACATTTTCCACCTCTTCCCAATAATTTCCTCTTTATTGGGGAAATTAGATACTTATCTCCAAATCTAATTTTTTTAGTAAATTGTTTTATTCCTTCCAAGGATTTCTGTAAGGTGTGGGAAAGTCTTATCACCTTATCCATCCTCATGGATTTAGGTTTTCAGATATCAATTCTCAATGTAGTCATTGCACACATAATTTTTCATTTTATTATATATATATATATATATATATATATATATATATATATATATATATATATATATATATATATATATATATATATATAGTTCTCCATTGGGGTCCACTTTCCCCTTTGGACTTGTTCACTTGTCAAATTACAAACAAAGAAACTCGGGGTATTACATAAGTATGGAATTGCTTCTACAGACGCAGCCTCTTAACTGTGAAATCTCAGATGTAGCCAGATGGAGGAGGGCTTGTGTGTGAAATTATAGCCTTCTAGACGCATTCACAGTTTGGAATGTGTGTGTATAGGCTAAGACATTAGGTGAAAAGATAGCTCGAGTTCACAGTAAGATCGTCAGTGGATGTGGTCTCACATCTTGATGATCAGGCACCCTGGAGAGTTTTCGATAACTTTTCTAGTTAGTAGACCCCACTTCAACAACTTGAGCTTAAGCTTGGATGTTGATTCATGCCATAGTAACTCTCAACTCATGTTTACCTTAGAGAGCTTGCAAACGTAGGTAAATGTGGGGTCAGGTGTTACAAAGAGTATGGTGAAAATTTTTTGAAGGAAAATTGAATTTAGGTCATCACTAACTTATGCACTTAGCTTTGTTGGGTTGGGATTGTTTTGTCTCTTAAGCATATTTAGAAGTGTTTTTTTGGTTTGTTTCCTTCTCTTTACCACTAGGTTACTAGACAATGTGAATATTTGTGTTTTCTCAAGAGACATTACTTGTTGAGAACTATGCACATTTATAGGGGCTTACAATGTAACAATCATTTTCCCCAATTGCAAATCCAAATAGATCATAACATTAGTAGAGATATGTAATATCCCCATTTTTCTATGATTTTCTTAGACATTTGGAACATGTCCAAAAGGGTACAATGGACCCCAATGGAAAACATTTATGTCGATCTATTTTATTATTTTAAATTAATAAAATAAAATGAAAAAGTTATGTGCAATGACTAGATTGAGATTTGAGATCTGAAAACCCATCCATGAGGATGGATAAGGTTGTAAGTACAATACCCCTAGTTTCTATGCTTCTTAATTGACAATTTAATAAGTCCAAAGGGAAAGTGCACCCCAATGGAGAACTAGTGTGTGGAATTATTTTATTTTTAATTAATAAAAATAAATGGAAAAGTTATATGTGCAATGACTCGATTGAGAATTGAGATCTAAAACCTAGATCCATGAGGATGTGGATAAGGTGATGAGACTTTCTCACACCTTCCAGAAATCCTTCGAAGGAATATTACCAAAATCATATTTGGAGATAAACATCTAATTTCCCCAATGAAGAGGAAATTAATTTGGGAGAGGAAGAAAAAGCTGGAAAAGAGGAAAAGACAACTTTAAAGTACATCAATGAGGGAAAGCCTAGGAAAAAGACGAAGAAAGCATCCTGAAATTTCTAGACACAGAATTTGGAAACAGGCTTGGGAAAGCATAGCTTAAATAATTTGCTTCATAACAGACAAGGGGTTTTCTATCACTGGGAGCTAAGGTCTCATCTCGGGGGTGAGTTGCAGAGAGAGAACTCTACGGTTGGGAGGAACTAGTTTGAGCAAATGGTATGCACACCTAAATAACATGTTTTATGATTTAAATGTATTTCACATATATGTTAAATGACATCTGGTTTGGAAATTATTAAGGTGTATAATTATATGAAATTGTTGAAGTTAAGACTAGTGGATTTTACTTAGTTAAATTTTTAGTTAATGCTCTATAAGAGGCCATACATTTAACATATTCAGTGACACTAGTAACATGGGAATTTGTATTATTGTATGGATAAAAGTCTAGTTAGCTCCAACAACCAGAATGTCTAAATATGATTTCAGATTTAAATATGGAGTTAGCATGTCTAACCGATAAGTTTGTTCATCTCAGGAGTAAATGAAATGGTTATTACCTTAGAAAAGAATTATCATTTGACTTATATTAATGCTACAGGTCTGAAAAACATGCTGAATAGTGTAAACTAACTATAGAAATGCATGTACCTGAGTTATTTCTAATTCTAAAAGAATTAAATTCTGATATGAGATAATTTCATGTTTGTGATAATCATGATATCCTAAGTCATTTAACAGCTGGAAGAAAGTTCAATTTTGACTTCATTATTTTGTGCCATATGCAAAAGTATTAAATATATTGTTCTATACATTAAACTAAAATTTAAATACATAAGAACTATATATAGAAAAAGGAGTATTATAACAAGCAGATTCAAAGGAGACTTTTGTATGTATACTCTATATAGGAACAAGTAACACGTTGTGTGATAAATTATTCCAAATTTCATATTAGAACAATTAGAAGATTTTAAAATATGTGAGTGGTATGATAAAGAAAAAGAGGATATAAATTTGAGATGTAGTTATCTAACATAAACAAAATGCAGGTTGCATTAGAAATGAATATAGGATTATATCCTAACCAAGAAACTATTAAATGAAATGAATTGATATTATATTATTAGGACTAATTACCATAAACATAACATAATTCTGAGGAACTTAAGAGTGGGTATATCATAACGAAATCATACAGAAGATGAACTTCTTCCTTTTAAATAGCAATGAAAACATAGAATAGGAGAAGATAACCATGGTACCTCTTGAAAAAATAATATAGTCCAGAAAGTGAATATTAAAACCAATCAGGTTTAGAATTATTACAAACTTAAATAATTCCACTAACATTAATCTGTATCTATAGACACTACAATCAATGAAAATAGGATCCTAACATTTTGGTAATACGACCCAAGTAGCCGAAAGACATGAGTATGTCAATACCGACCTGTACCAAATAGACTGTAGTATTAGGGGTAGATTATGTCCGAGTAATAAAAATTTTATCAACAAATGCAATAACTGAAGCAGGGATATACCTACATACTCCAAGAATGCTAAGTAAGTACCAGATTTATGGAAACAAAAGGGTTATTAAAAATGGTTGAGAGAAACTAAATATGAATAAGTATATTATACCTTTATGGGGTTTGATATTCACGTTGGTGTACACCTGCAATTTCAGAAATCACAAGAAGAAAAGAGAGGGATTATTAGAGCATAGAACTAAAACCCAATGAGTAGATACTCGAAGGGAAAAGAAAAATAACAATTCTCGAGACTACCTGGCTATACTCCATGAAGCAAGTAATCTTGGAGACAGTAACAGAAACAAAAAATTTTATTCTGGAGAAGGTCGAATGAAAAACCCACCACAACTGAGGAAATTTGAGTTGGGCTGAACCATCTTCGTTGGGGATCACTTACCCAAAATGAAGTATGGGAAAGTCAAACGAGAAATAAAATGTGAATAAGTACATAGAGATGACAGCCAAGAAAAACTCGTAAATTTGAATAGAAATACGAATGGTAACTCAGAGGTTAGGATAGTTAATGGGCACAAAATAGAAATGAAACCAAAAGTCACAAATTTGAAATTTAACTCATATAGAGACGAAACCCTTGAACAAATGAAGAGTCGTAGTAAACATAAAAATCGAGAATATGCAATATAAATCCATGACCATAAGAAATTATTCCCATACATTAAGTAATAACTATCAAAAATAAGAATCCATTTAACACTACTTTGTCAATTATGGAGGAATGGAAATAAACAGAACTGACAAGCTATTAACTAAACTAAAATCGAATTTAGGAATAATTACCTGAGAAAAACAATGTCACCGTGAGGAGAAGGGGCTGGAATTTTGATGGTTCCATTCTAGACGAGAGTAAGGCAAGGCACTGTAACCATCTCTGATACACCTCTCGGGTGAGCGACAAAAATGAGAAAGGGAAATGAACAGTGAATAATGTAAACGAAAATTAAAATACCCTCGGAAAATCCTAACTTTCTTAGTATATCCACTGTTCATGTGGCAGTATATGCGAAGAGAATGCTGGATCAATGAGATGGCCTTGTGAACCGAGGAAAGATCATGTTAAATCTTGTAGAGAATCCCATGAGATAAATCATATAGATCTTTGTAATTCATAAATGGTACCAGGTCACATGGGAGGTGACTGAAATATATTTAATTATCGACACAACAAGTCTCTTCACATTGACAGATATAAAATTTTGGGTACAACAAATATACGTTGACAATTAAATTTCCAATCGCGTCCTTGAACCAAACGAGGAGTCAGTGAATGCCAGCTCGTTAATCCCAACTTTGAACATAATGTAACAACCTTCTATGGTATACTAATGATATAACTGGATACAATAGAAAAGTTGTAATGAAGGGAAAGATGGTATAAGATCTCATTAGGGCTGAATTGAGATGTTAATTCAACATAAGGTATGTAGGTATGACAACAAAATAGGTTGGGGTTGTCTTGGTAAGAGGGCTCATGAAATATGATATATCGTACATCCAATCATCCATATACTTTTATGAGCTTAAGATCCATTAAAGGTATGAATGTATAATGGTAACACAAATCTTTCATGTCATACGTTGGATTTGGAAAAGGATAATTATATCAGCATGATGACTATAGGTTTGATATATTTATAATAGTATTCACTCTCACTAAGATAAGGCGATTAAATAACAAACAATCATACGAGAGTAATGAAATATCAAGGGCATAAAAGGATCATACTTAAAAATAGATTTGAATATATATGGTAAGTAATAAGTTCTTGCATATATATATATATATATATATATATATCTTTATGTGGTTCAAAGTTTCAAAGTAATAATTTCATAAAAGAATAAAAAGGAAAATAATTTAGTGGGTTCTCGAATAAAAGTAAAAAGGAATATATGTATAGGAGACCTCCTATAGGAACATATATAATTTATATCAAAAAGGAGTATCAATACAATTGAAATTAATAGATAGGCTAAAGATATACAATAAGAATTTTCTTTAGCCTTAGTGGTGTATAATATGTAGGCTAAGAGTACTGCTATCCTTTGTCAACTAAATACTAAAACTCAAGAAGAGTAAATAAGGACTTTAGAACAAATGGGAGAATTTCGTCGAATTGCGACAAGATGAAATCTAAATGGGGAAATGGAATTTCATCAAATGGCTACGAAAACTTATAAAAAGTTGTCAATAATCCTTAAAATAAAATAAAAATATTGTGTAAATGAGAGGTATTACAAATGGTATCAGAGCACTAGCTAAAACACTTGGAAAATTATGTGCTCACACAGAAAATATATGCTACTGTAAAATTTTATGAAATTTAATTTTTCTAATGTTAATTTCCCATACAGTGAACAATACTGAATTATACAGTTGCGAACCATGACTGAAGGGGACGAGCTGTATGTAGATCTAGGTGATGGAAAAAAAAAACCAGATCCAAATGCTTGGTTAATGGCTATGTTCCATAGAACTCAATGAGAAATGGCATAGCTTAAAAGCCACAATGAAAGGCTATCTTTAGCCAGTGAGGAGCAAGATAGACTAATAAGGGAATTGACTTCCCGGAATAGGCAAGAGGGTGAAGGTTCCAGAAGGAAGAGAGAGGGAAGCGTCAATTTCTCAAAATATTATGAGGAAAATGACGCCTCTAGACAGTAGTCTAGACAAAAGAAGGAATTATAGGGTGAATTATAGAAAATTAAACCTCCCTCATATGATGGAGAGAAAGAAGAAGATGTTGAAGCATGGCTTCCGAATATGATAAAGTACTTTTAGGTTTAGGAATATGAAAGTAACTTGCGAGCCAGACTAGCTATTTATCAGCTGCAAGGTAAGGCTACCTTGTGGTGGGAAGAAACAAAGATGGTTCATGCTATTGATGAGAAAATGGCAACTTGGGAGGATTTTCAAGTCAAGTTTAAAAATCAATACTTTAATGAATGCTACTATGATGACAAGGAAAAAGAGTTTCATGAACTCAGATTGGGACAACTCACGATTGATGAGTTTGTAACCAAATTCACAAATATGTTAAGATATGTGCCTTATATCAGAGAGGAGAAGGAAAAGGTATAGAGGTTCCTAAATTGTCTGCCCACTTTTTATAAGGAAAAGATAAAGATTGATAACCCAAAAACGATGGATAAGGTAGTGCGGAAGGTCAGATTGTGTTACCAGCAATTCAAGGGTAAGAGGGAACAAGGAAATAATTGGTCAAACAAAGGTGACTTCAGCGGAAAGAAAACAAAACCAACCTATTTGAAAAACTTTTGAAGATACCACCAAAGAAATAAGTTCAATAAAATGGGAGAAAATCAAACTGCTCAATCCCAAACTAGCTCAAAACCAATGAATGGAAATAATAAGAGGGAAGGGACTATTAAAATGAAAGAAACTTTGAAGTGCTGGGTTGTGGAGAACCTCATTTATTGATGGATTATCCAAACTGAAATACCCAGACAGTACAAGTACTGAGAGTGGCAACTATAGTTGATGATGTAGCCAGGAGCATCCCCAAAATCAGCACTGCCTTAGAAGATCATCAAGCAGAGCACCAGTCCACATTAGTCGAGATGAAAGGTATGATTGTAAACCAATATATTATAGTTTTAACAGATCCAGGTGCATCTTTGAGTTATATCAGCCCAAAAAATGTAGAAAAATGTAAATTAAAGTCAGAGAAGTTTCAGCAGTCTTAGTTAGTACAGTTATCCACTGGTACAAAACAGAAGGTAACTCATAAGTTACCCTAGACATCCATATATCTGAATGGATGCCAAAAAAAATTAAATCTAAATATTCTTCCATTAGGTTCCTATGATATACTTATAGGAATGGACAGGTTATAGAAACAAAAATCTATGATGAACTATTTAGACAAAACCTTACACTGCATAGACAAGGATGGAAAACCTATTATAATCAAAGGAAAACCTAAACCCATATATGTGCGGTAAATTCCAACCCTTCAGTTAAAGAGAATTGCTAGGAAAGGGTATCAGGTGTATTTTATTCATGTAGAGGAGTTGGGACAACAAGCAGAGGAAAATCTATTAGAAGCAATACCAGTGATACGAGAATTTAAAGATGTTTTTCCGGATGAAATTTCTCATTTTTCCCCCAAGAAAGAAATTGATTTTTCAATTGATTTAGTGCCAGGAGAAACTCTAGTTTCTAGAGCCCCATACATGATGAGCACTCCTGAATTAATGCAGTTAAAAATGTAACTACAAGATTTGCTGGACATAGGTTACATTCGACTAAGTGTATCTCCATGGGGAGCACCAATGCTATTTTTAAAAAATAAATATGGTAATTTCCATGTGTGTATTAATTACCGTCAATTAAAAAAGCTAACAACCAAAAACAAATATCCATTTCCTAGGATAGATGAACTCTTCAACCAAGTTAGAGGGGCAACAATGTTTTCCAAGATTGATTTAAGGACTGGTTACTATAAGTTAAGGATTAAATATGAAGATATCAGTAAGACAACATTTAGAACCCTATATGGACACTATGAATTTGTGGTCCGACAGTTTGGGTTGACCAATGCACCAGCCACTTTTATATGTTTAATGAATAGCCTCTTAAATAAATATTTGGACAAGTTTGTACTAGTATTTATTAACGACATTTTAATCTATTCAAAAATTAAAGCAAAGAATAAAGAAGACCTCAGGATTGTTTTGCAAAATCTCGGAGAAAATAAATTGTATGCTAAGTTTAGCAAATGCAAATTTTTTAAAGATAAAATTCAATACTTAGGGCATATAATTTCATAACAAGGGTTGGCTGCAGACCCTGAAAAGATAAAATCAATTAGAGAATGGCCTGTACCTACTGACATATCAGCTATAAGATCCTTTATGAGAACTGCACGATATTACAGGAGGTTTGTAGAGAAATTTTCAGCCTTAGCCTACCCCATTACTTCCTTGCAAAGGAAAGGAGTGAAATTTGAATGGAATGAAAAATTTCAGAATAGCTTTGAGTAGTTAAAACTAAAATTTACTACAACACCTATTCTAAATATTGCTGATCCAGATCAGGAGTTTGTAGTATGCACAGATGCTTGTAGAGAAGGAATAGGGGGAGTACTACTACAAGAAAATTCTCTTATAGCCTATGAATCTAGAAAACTTAAGAAGCATGAACAAAATTATAGTGTTTATGATCTTGAGTTAGCTTATATAATAAACGCTCTCAAGATGTGGAGACATTACCTTCTAGGAAAGAATTTTTTGTTGATGAAAGATCACATCAGCCTAAAGTATTTTTTCACTCAAGCAGACCTGAATGCTAGGAAATCTAGGTGGTTGTCTTTTCTGAGTGAATTTGACATGGAGATAAAACACATCAAAGCCATGGAAAATAAGATTGAATATGCATTAAGAAAAAATGCTTGGCAAAGTATGAAAGACATTCGAAGTAGTGTCAACTTTGACATGGAAGGACCGACTCAATGGGTAGTAAACTAATGCCAACACTATGAGGTTGTGAAGGACTCCTGATCTCTATGAGTGCTTCGTGAATGCAGTCACCCAACTTGGTGGAGCAGATAGAGCTACACCAAAGGGTGTTTTGAGAAATATGGGCATACAATGGCTCACTATCTATCAGGTTAAGAGCCATTTACAGAAATTTCTCTTGGCCATATATATTCCCGGTTCCATGGATAATGGTGAAAATAAGGGAAGAAAAGAGGCCTCGAGAATCCTCTCAAACATAGATTCCAGATCAGGCTTACACATCACAAACACATTAAAGATTCAAATGGAGGTGCAGACATGGTTGCATGAAGAACTTAAGGTATAGAGGCAATTACAGAAACTATAACACCAATAAAGAAAGTAGTATTTTTAGAAGCTCTTAGAAGAACAACAGAGACTTGGAGGTGTTTTGAAAGACTCTGCTAATTCAGTAGAATGTATCTCAATTATGTCTGGGGAGAAATCTACACAGGATTATGATTTAAAATTAGACTACTACCTAGAAGGAAACCTGTAAACGCGATCTGCAATCAATTATAGAGAAAAATGACTTCAAACTAAGAGTAAAACTGGATCAATACGCCGTTGTTTCTTTCTTATACCAAGGGATCGTCAGCGAGTAGAAATTCTACATCAATCACAGGTGAGGTTTGCAAATCCTACCACCCATAATGCCACCGCAACAATGATTATACACCTATATTTTCATTAGGAAAGCGGCGGAGAATGGATGTAGTATGGAGAGAAACTGCAGTAGTGGAAGGCTAATTGTGGTTGTTGTCTCTCCTTTAATTCATATTGCAGGTTTTTGAAGCATACATTGGCTAGATTTTGCTTGGGACAATAATTGTTTATGTCATTTTAGAATGGCAGGTGGTTGTATGTGGAATCTTATTGGTGATCATGGTTGTGGGAAATTTTCTAAATATTGTGGAAACTCTAATTACAAATTCGAAAGTAAAGAATCAAGAGAGAACAAACTGTATATGCAACGTCACTAAATTCTTCAAGCTCAAGGAAGGAGTTATAGCCCATCAACACATTCATTTTTGGAAATATAGCTATGACTCAAGGGAGGTGTTCAATCATTTACCTGTTCATTTTCATTATTCATTACGCTAAGCTTATTCAAACATCACAGGCTTTATTGCTTGGTTCCGTGCGAAATCCACTGAATTTGTGATATATATATCCTACCACCACCATTTTCTTTCTCCATAATCATGCTTCTGCAATGATCTAAGCCATTGAATCTAACTAATATGATACCACATGTTGAAAATCAAACTACTCAGAAAATAGAAAAGAACACATAATAAACCAAAGACAAACCATTATCGGAAAAGGCTTCAGCCTCACGGCTTCCTCACATATTTTTCTCATTATTAAAAGAGTTTAGTGTTACAATTAAATAGATGAGGAGATGGTGTCTCAAGATAGTGCATGCTATCTTGGATAGCTTGGTTGAGATAATTTCTCAACCAAAGACACCCCAATATAGGAGCTATTAAAACTAACACTTATCTTAGAGGAACAACCCAATATAAAGAGTTAGGCATAAATTCCTAACCTTTAATATTTAATTTATTTATTTTATTTTTGGATTTATTATTTTTTTATGAGAGAGGATAGCAAATATGTGCAGACTTTCAAAGTAAAACATCCATATCTTATCAAAGTCATCCATGAATGGAAGGACAATGAAGTGAATTGAAGCAAGATAAGGCTGGTACGTACCCAATTGCATAAATTCCTAATCCTTATTTTCATGTCATTCGTATGTTATGTAGAATATTTTCCAAGCATGATAGTACTATATTTTCAAGAGATTTGGTTCCCCTAATTGACACAATCATCAATTCATCTATACTAAATTGGGCAGACATTTTGTACAATTACCTATCCAAGCATATCACTGAATATAGGAACAAAAGAAGTGTTTCATTGAGAGAAATACCTCTGTTTTATAAGTCTCCCTATGTCATGGATGCTATCTATTTTACTTCTAATTTTCCTACCATGGGTTGGAAATGGACCACCAAAGACCCTACCCCGATTCCTATCTACCATAGAGAACTTTGGGATTTTGAGTTCCACTTACACTTCTATAAAATCTGCTATGGAGTCATATTGCCCATGCATGAGATGATTTTCAAGAAAAAGGCTCCCAGGGTTTCTGAAGAATCCAATGTAGATATTCTTCCCGTAGCTAGATGGTTTTCCGAAGAAAATTTCACATATATTAGAGTATTTTGGAGTTATGCTTCTCCCCATAGTTTACCTTACTATGTTCCATATAAATTACTTGCAAAAGAAATAGCCTATCAGCTTGTCAACGGTGTCATAAAGCAGCTAAAGGATGGTAAAAAGGCTATTTGGCCTACTTTCACTCTACAGTGTGGCACCTTTGCTCTAGCCAATATTGGCCATACATACAAAGAGGTTCCCAAGATTCAGTTATTGAAATTGGAATTTATGCCAAGAATATTATATGATCCCAATAATGTGATTAAAAATTACATCGCAAAGCTAAGAATGAAGCCTTTTTTAAAGGAAAAAGATGAATTCGATCACTTCTTCCAAGGCATGGAAAATTTCTGTGATATTACCAAATACGTTTCTTGTCAATTAAGTCAAGAGGATACTGAATCTTTTCAAGCATACAAAAACAAGAGATTAGAAAAAGTTACTTTGAATTTGTTGACTATTGAAGATGAAAAAAACACTCCTAGTGTTAGTTTGGATGATGAAATGAAATATATATCTAAAAATGAATCAGTTCAATCACAGAAAAAGTCTCATGATTCAGATCAATATGAAAATGAATCCCAATCTAAGAAAGAAAATTCAGAAATTGACCAAATTCTTCAAGAGATAGAAGTGCTGGAGAAAACATGGAACAATGGAACAAAATAAAATTTGGAAAGAGTTCAACATACTCATAGCATGTTAGATCATTCCAAGCCATCTCAAGAAAAAGATATGATGAATGAATGGGAAGAAATTTCTGAAGCAATAAGGACTCCCAAAGAAAATCACAACACTGATCAAGCATTAGGTTTTCAAACACCAGAAGCTTCACAGAAAATAGTTGAGACTGTCAATCCACTAGAAAGAGTTCCAGCAATGCATGACAAAGAAATCATACCGGCCTACCCTATAGATCATATTTTTCTACAGATTTAAGATACTCCATCATTAGATATTTTCTACAGTCCTAGCCACAAGGTTGTAGTTAAAAGAAATAAAATAATAAGGATTGATGAAACAACTCCAAAACCAATAGATGAATCAGTTGATGTACTTTGAAAGGATTCCTCAGATGATCCCACTGAACATCTAACCAAGTTATCACAATATGCAGGGGCATATGCCACTGTTGCTGTTGATAAAGCTACTGAGGTTAGACTATTGTTGAAACAAAAGGAAGCCAGAGTACAAGAATTAGAAAAGTTGTTAAATGAAGAGAAAGCCAGGTACATTGAGAAGATCAAAATAAGCACAAATAAATTTCATGAAGATATTGAAAACCTAAAATTGAAGTATCAGATAGAGCTTAATGAAAAGCAAGCACATATCAAAAGAGCAATGGTTGAGTTAAAGAGTCAAACACAATTAGAACAATTCATCAAAGAAGCACTTGATGTAAACACCATGTTAAAGAAAGAACAAGAAGTGTTCTTTCACCAAGCTTCCATGATTGATTCTTCTTGTGATTCCAATAAGATAATGATTTAGCAAATAGAAATTCAGAAACTAAAATGTGAAAGACTTGAAAAAAAAATCGAAGAGCACATTCAGTGGCAAATTTTAGATACAAGAAAGCAAGCCAATCTACCACAAACGGATAAGTTTCACAAAGAATTGTTATTCGCAGAATGGAGAGCACAAATTAATCAAGAAGAAAAAGTAGTGACCAAGATATCCAAGAAATCAAATGAGATTATTTAGTCTATATATGATCAATTGTTTAAAACAAAAATTCTTAAGAAAACATATCTAATTTGTTTTCAAGAAAAATAGAAGTAGAAATAAAGTGGAGACAGAGAGAATATATACAAGAGGAAATGATAAAAACTGTTAATAAGTTTGATCAGGAAAATTACTGGAATTTTCTAATCAAACCTTACCATCAACATAAAACTCTTCAGTCTCTTACAGATTCAACAAAAAGATCTCAGTCAGTAATATCAAATGCTATTTTCAAGGGAGAGATTTGATCATGGATATCAGAGGCATCTCAGCTTAAAGCAATGCTAGATATTTGTCAACTTTGTGATCACATTTAGAAAGAAAGGTAGTATTCGTAAAATCAAGATTGTTAGTTCAAAGTTCCTAGATTATTGTTTAAGTCAAGATTTTATAGAAAGGTTGTTTGAGACCTCCTCTATATTTTTGTAATAACTCAATTTTAGTTTGTAGTTAGTTTAGTATTTAAACCCTTCTCATGCATTTAGAGAGGTGTCCATAATTTTATTGAGAACATTTGCAAAGAATTCTTAATTTTTAGTAAGTTTGTCGAGGCCTTAATAAAATAATGGAACACGATATTTTCAATTATATATCATTTTGTTGATCACTGTTGATGCACTTTTGTATTCTTTGAAATACTTATTGGTAGAAGAGTTGAATGTGGCCTATTATCACTGATCATATGAACATAGCGGTACACATTTGGTACTATTATCATGTATGCTAACTCTATTTTCGAATATTAGTGATGAATCCAGCTTTCATGAATTATATATGAAATCAATTTTTTTTGTCTGAAATATCAGTTGCACTATTGTACGATATAAATATAGAAACTAGTTTGTTTTATATATGGTCATAAAATATATGCGATATATTTATAATTTTCTTTTGACTAACTATTTTTTCAAGAGAATCATCCTACAAAGTATTAATTCTATTAAATCTGTGATGATCTTAATCATCACAGATTGAATAGATATCATTCTAGATTGAATTAAATTAGAGTTATCCAAGGTTAGATTAGGCTTAAGTCAAGGTTTTTCATTTAAGAATAAATTTGTTTTAGTTTTTAGTAATTCTTCATGCAAATCCTTTAAGAGAAACCCAACAATCAAAGAAAAAATCCAACTCTGGGAAACTCGTCCCATTATATCCAGTCGCAACCACTATTCCAAATGGAAAAGGATCTGTCTTAAGGTCTGCACCAGGTGGTTATCCCCTTTGTTGTTGCCACAGATTTCTGAGGCCTCAACAGAGTATCAGTGCTACTTTTAATGATAACCGCACTGAGCAAAAAACATTCACAAAACCCTCCGCCCACCAACCTCCTCTAGTAACCTCCACTAGAAAGGGATGTATGGGGTATTTTTCTGTGGGATTCCTTAAAAACATCCTCTAGACGGTGTTTTCCTTGTAGTGATGCAAACTTGCTAACATCATCGTGATCATGATCATCTAACAAAACACAAATAGCATTGTATAACATCATCACAACACAAACATCAAATATACATCTCATGTCAAATAACTACTATCACATACACATCTATTTGCAAGATGCACATTAAATGAACATATCTAACATGACCTAACAATATACACATCATGATAATCACCAACATGTAAAATAAGTACAACTACAACATGAACATAAAATACATGGACCATATATATATATATATATATATATATATATATATATAATTGTATAATGCCAAAAATATACAACTGTAATACAAATGTCATATATCATCTCGTGGTACATCATCAATAGTAGTACTATTCAAGGCTTGCTTAGTAAATGGTTCAGCATTGGCATGAAGCTCAGATACATGCTAATCATCATGTTCCTGTTGATCTAGTACCGATGCCTCATGCTCATGAGGATCAACTATGGGCTATTCATCGTGATGACTTGATATGCTCGACGGTACAACGTGCTCATGATCATGAGTACTGCTAGATGCTGCAAGTAGTTGATTGAACATGGCCAATGGTCCAACCTGCTCTCCATGATGACTGTTGGTCGATGGTGCAAGCTACTCATCTGGTGCGGCACGTGGTGAACGATGATTACTCCTCTGTTTGTGATAATCATATGATGTGTCGTTGCTCACGTACTGTCGATCATGTGTTGCATCTCGACCACGCCTATAACATGGAAGCGCCCTCCTCAATCATGTAACTAACATCGTAGCTCCTATGACATGCAGCATCAGGCTATAAAAGTCACGCGACATGCCTCTCAACATATGTACCAGCCTACCATCGGCTTGTATGTATCTCATAGTAGCGGGCCTGAATCTCGCCACAAAAAACAATGAACAGAGTTGGTCACCTAACTCCATCTTCAATATCATATCAAGCCTACCACACCTAGAAAAAGGCGGTACCGGCGCACCAGCAAGAGCAAGTCTGTCTGCACCGGCGTCATGATCCTCGACAACTACCATATCTTGATCGTGATCAGGATCCACATCTAGATCATTTGGTGGCACAGACATGTCATCATCATCAAAAGACACAGTGTTTGCGAAATATATACAAGTACACAACTATAATTAGGCAATTTCATTAAATAATTTAATAAAAACAAGTTAAAGAACATTTTAGAATAAATTTAAATAAAATAGTAATATTACCTCTATCATCCGACGACTCATCATTTGTGAAGAGGATATTGGCACACCCTTGCCAATCCAAACCAGCGTAAGGACACGAGACCATAATGAAGGGATGCTCGTCAACACTTTCTAGAAACTCTAGTGCATCATCCGATATCCTCGTGGAAAATGAAGTCTCACCCCTCTTGGGCATCATATGGCCCCACATGTGCATCTAGCATTAGCCTACGAGGCTGCCTAAAAAAATTAGGACTCATATCTAGAAACCTCCCAAAAAATAAACAAAACAGCTCTGAAGAAAAATGGAATTTGACCCTTCCTTGTGCATGAGCACGACATCTATCTAAGGCTGTACAAAACTGCCAGAAAAAAAATGGCAGACCACCTCACAAGTCATGGCTCCTGTACTAAAGAATCAACATAGTATAGAAGCATGCAACTAATGTGTTTCCCGTCGCTGGTGTTGTGTGAAATGGTAGAAATCAGAAGTGAGAGGCACCTCACCTCCTCAGTACCAAATGAAACAATATGTAACTAACCTACGGAGACCTGAAAATATGAAGGAGACAGTATATCCACACTAATGTATCTCTGGAAGTACACCAACTGACTCCCTGCTACATAGCCAATTGGAACCTCTCGGAACGAGGGAGAATCCACCCCTCTTCTTAATAGCCTTGTAATGAAATAGATGTCCTCCTCAGTGAGTGTGTACCACTAGTTAGGACCAACCAGGAAAGTGTGTAGGTGGGCATTCCACCTACAGATAATATGTCACAAAAAAAACCATGGCCCTTTAAGGATGTAGCCTCCTCATAGAATTTGCGGAGGCCTACCTGCCTTAGGAGCCCCTAGGTAGCTGCTGTTATAGGGTGAGGGTACACATCCTCTCCCTCTCTCATACCTGCCACAGGCGAACCATGTTATACTGGTCCTCCTATTGCTACTGTTATTCCCTCTCTTATCTCCTGCCATGTCTCTAAATCTTTGACATATTAAATACAATTTTTTTATCAAATGAGACCTGTATCTAGGAATATACATATATAATTTTTTTTGAAAAAAAAAAAATCTGTGGGCAACAAAAAATAGGCATGCACCAGTCACAGTGCATATTTTATTCTCACGCATTGGAGGTGGTGCACTGAAAAATATTCAGTGCACCAAAGGTGGTGCACCTGAAAATTTTAAATGCACCACCCTCCTTCCATTGTTCCAAAGGCAAAGATGTGGTGGTATAACAGCCTACACTATTGAATATGGACTAGTGTCGAGAGAGCGGTGCACCCTCATGACATCAGTACATAGTCAATGGTGCAGTTTTTTTCCAGGACACACCATTTACCAAGTCGAGATGCTGGAATGTGATGTCCTGACAAAATTACCCGCCCCGGAGTGGATATTTCCATCAACGCACCACATTCCCACTATTCGACAGGGTCAACAGTGCAGCCGGGTAAGCAACCACTCCGCACTTTTTTTAGATTTTAAAAAATCTTGTTGTGCATTTTGGTACCACCCCGAAACTGGTGTAGATACCATTAGCACCAGTGGTGGTGCAACCTGTCAATTTACAGGTAGCACTGCGAACCGGTGCGAGCCAAATGGCTCGAGTGCATCGCGTGGGATTTTTTTTTTTAAAGGTTAATTTTAGAATAATTTACAATTCTAATCCGCTAAAAGGCTTAATTATGGAAAAACAAGAAAAATACATATACATTTTGTCGTTGAGCACACATATTGGCTGTAGAATTTGCAAAACTAAATTTTCCCATCGTTTTGAAAAATTCAAAATGGAGATGGTGGGAAATGCACAGTAGCAGTGTGTGTAATGGGAGCACCGATGTCAACGTGCCTCAGACAAGGAAAAATTGCATCGGTGCTTGAGAGCTCTGGAGCACTGAAAAGTGGAAAATGTGGTTTTTTGGCCGTAATTTTTTTTATTTAACACTGTTATGGTGCACGGGGTTTTATAGACACACCTATGCAGTTTCTTAAGACCGCACCAGGTAGTTTCAGTTTTTGCACGGGGTTTTAGGATGCACTTGTATGAAATCTTTGTAAAGCACCACTGCACTACAGTAATAAGACGCACCTAGTGGGTTTGTACCGAGGCACGATATACCGGTGTGCCTATGTTTTTTGTGCACCGTTGCTTACTCTCGTTGAACGCACCGGAAAAACCTCCACCCACCAACCTCCTCTAGTAACCTCTGCAACGGATGGATGTCTCAGGTATTTTTATAAGGGGTTCCTAAAAAACATCTGCTATAGGGTCTTTTCCTTGTAGTATACTCATCCTTAATTTGTATGTGGTGATATCTTGATCATAGAAGAATTTTTTATAACACACTCGCCCCTCTAACCTGATAAAACAAATCATCAATTCGTGGTAGAGGATATTTAATTTTGATGGTCATCTTATTCAGTTGTCGATAATGAATGCACGACCGCAAGTTACAATCATTTTTTAATACAAACAACACATGGGCTCTTCAAGGTGACACACTTGGGCGTATGTAACCTTTTTGAAGGAGCTCCTACATTGTATTTTAAGTTATGTCAATTCAAGTATACTCATTTGATAGGGAGTTCTTAATATAGGCATTTCTCTTGGAAGTAATTCTATGGTAAAATCAATATCTGGGTTCAATGGAAGCCCGTGTATTTCTTCCTGAAATACATCAATAAACTATCGAATAACTCAAAAAATTTCCAAAGAAGATATCTTATCCTTAGATTTTGTGTAGCACACTTACATAAGATAAATTTGGCAGCCCTTCCAGATACATTTTCCTAACTCATTTGCAGTAATAGGTTGCAACTTAATGGCCTTCTTAATACCCTTAATTTCTTGGTTAACACCTTCCTCAGAAGGAATCTAACAATTGTATGTCGGCATTTTACCAAGGACCAATTCTTTTCTAACAAGTCCATTCCAATCACTACATCATATGATCCTAAAGGGAGCGCGTTTAAGTTTACATTAATTTATTGTCATGTGATTTCAATAGAGAATTGTTTTCTATTTTGGGAGTCACTCTTCTTTTGGAACTGGTGGCCAGTTGTACCTAACAAGGTTTCTGGAATTTAAGAGTTTTTAAATGGCACAATTATACAATTTTCAAGCTAATATAGCTCAAATTGGAACGTGGGTCAATTAAAATGGAGACATGGTGATTAGTGATTTTACCTTTGCACTCTATCGTTATAGGCCGATATTCAGCTCTATTGTCATCGAAGACTGCATTGATTTAGGGTATATTCCTTTCTACCTCACCGACAATAGAGGCTTCGTGAATGTTTATGGCTTATTCCGTTCGTACTTGAAGTGAAAAATTATTTTAATATTGAAGCTCCCCAAATTCCCCACCAATGCAAAGGGGGTTTCTGGTGATGGTTTTTTCTTGTTTGCTTACTCCATCAGTTCATCTGGTCTCACATTGTGCTGCAAATTTTTTATGACTCCTTATTGGAAATTTATTAGGTTGTCTTTAGTGTAGATTTTTACCGCCATTAGCTTTTGCTGATAACAAATCTCAGCTTTCTGTAATGCTTCATCCATTGTTTTCAGATTATAAAATTATGACTTTTCTTTCATAAAGGTAGGTAAAATCCCAATACAACATTGTGCTTTATCATTTTCCTTTGTGATGTATGATCCATACTGCATCAGAAATTTTAACTTAGCCACAAATTCATCTAGAGGGAGCAACCCAACCCTTAAATCATGAAACTCTATAATTTTTTATTTTAAAACCATTTTTTCAATTTAATGTCTCTTCCTTTCCACCACAACTTCTTTTTTCCTAATACCACCTTTAATAATTTAATTTTGTTCATTTATCCACCATAGATATTTAGATCTACCTTTCAATCTCTTATTTAATGTAATTCTATTAAACGTGGTTTTCATGTTGATTCAAATGTTCACATATATAATTCGGTAACATTTATGGTTTTTTTTCATGAACTTTTGTATGCCTCACTATATTACACTCTCATAGGTTCTATGAGTGATATATAATTCATTTCCTTTGATAGCTTAACACGTCTCCAATGATCATGATACTATATAACATTTCTATATATCCTAAAGTTATGAAATGATCCCTTTATAAATAGAATCGTTTTTTTCTCTTCCATGAGAATAATATCTCCTTGCATCCATTGGTTCTAATGTGTGAATATAAATATTGTTTTCGTACAGCCATGAATATACAATGTACCTCCAACTAGAGTGAAATCTCGGTTAAGGTAAGAGATACTGGATTTTTTGTACCTCTCGTGCTTCGTTGGCAAGATCGAATTAATATTTTTGTGACATTGGTAATCCTATCGCATCCTGCATGGTAAATTGGTTTGGTGGCCCTCTGGTGGTTTAAGTTGATTTGAAAAATGACGGATAACTTAGACTTGTTTTATACGCAAGGGTCTCAATTTATGTTTTTATACTTTGCAACATATATTTGTTCATTCACAACGCCTGACCATATGATACATTTGTGTACTTTGCAATTGATTTTATGGATTTACATTAAATTTTTTAGGCGGCTATGTGTTTAA
Source organism: Pinus albicaulis (assembly GCA_034641835.2). NCBI lineage: Eukaryota > Viridiplantae > Streptophyta > Pinopsida > Pinales > Pinaceae > Pinus > Pinus albicaulis. The sequence continues at coordinate 384,291,940 of CM076582.1, read as the reverse complement.
TTTTGATTTCCCAACCCAATCCTCGTCTATACCCTCGATCTGAGGACACATGGATGATTGATATGGTCTAAGGCCCATTAGGGTTTTTGGAGGAAGTCGTATTAAATCTCTGAATCATTTCGGAGATTGTTCTTTTGGCTTTAATTTTCCTCGCAACCTCTTGAAGATTGAGACACTGCTCATTCCTATGGAGCTACGAGCTATGTATTTCTAGACCCCTCGGTGTAACGATTTCCTTCTTACAGTTCACTTTCAGGTACATCTACTTGGTCGTTTCCATGGTTTGGTCCTGCTAATTTTCTTTCTGTGCGTGAACACATATATACATCCTCCTCGGCGATATCTATACCTCAGTTTCATGGTTTTGGTTGTTTTTTTATTTATAAATAGTTTCATTCAACTTATTAAGGCTTCCTCAGCCTGATATATATAATTCTAATAGTTAAATTGGCTCTGTCGCATTTGATTTTTAAGCTTAATCTCTATATGTAGAGATATGCTCGTCTTATAGTGACTAAGAGGTTGTTCTAGCTATTTTTAACTAACACAATTAATCTCTCTCATTACATTTAGAATCTCCTATAGAATTTTGTAGTTAACACTGGAATCGATTTCTGATAGGAACTATTTCGTGTGGTCTTTTGTGGCCATACTTATTGGGTTTCGAGCCAAGTTGCACCAAGCTCTAGGTGCCTCGCTTCCGGCGACCAAACGATACCCTAGGTATACTAATCAACTCAAGTTTTATATTTAACCACTGTTTCCATCATTCCAATTTGGTTACATGGTATTCGAAATTTTAATCCTAAATCAATTTTTTTGCAGATCGTTTGTAAACGAGGGTTTCAACATACGAGGTAACAATTTTTTTTTTTTGACTGGTATTAGAAATTAATACTTTATCCCTGGGACATATTTATTCTAAATCAGTTATCACATACTTCTTACCTTGCACTCATTTTGTTTCAGGTAATCTCGAATCTCATTCAGAGTTACCATGAGATGGTGTTTGGATAACTTGTCTTTTGTTCAAAATTAACTTTGTTTCCACATTGTAATTTTCAGGTCAATATTGACATTGTCTTTCGTCGGAGTATAACCAGTCCTTCGAATGTTTATTTTATAGTTTGTCCTGACAATTCCAATCTTATTGTCATAAAATTTTCAATTGTAATAATGGACTTTTAACAGAGACTCGGATTGCTTATAAATACTGGTTATATAAATTCGGGTTATAATGATTTATGTGTATATATTATGGAATAGGATATTCTCATTTAATTATTTTAGTTTCAGGAGAGTATATATATATATATACCACTTTTGTTTCATATCAGCAGGTTGATGATAGACTCTGGTTGTTCTCAGATCTCTACTTCATGTTAATACTCATGTCATATTTTCTTTCTGCTATAACTATCTGCTTCAATTTATACACTGGAGTTGGTAAATTTACAAGTCCTAGCTTACCTTTCTATTCCATCCAAATTGTAAAAATTTATATATAAAACTACTAAATGAGTTTACATAAATCTTTCTTGGCACAGTAACTAATAGCTGTATATCTACAAATTGTATTATTAGATCTATTTCTACATGATCCCTCCTCTTCCAGATACAGGTTTCAACTATGGATTCTTTCTCATGTATTTCTTTAGAGTTATGCGGAGTCATTTTTCAGTCTATCTACTTACCCGTGTATATTTTATTACTCCAGAAGTATAAATTCTTGTTCTACATCTTAGTTTAAAATTATTATGTTTTATTTACTTTGAATCAACAATAGAAGGCTCTAGAGTTCTTAAAATAATTGATACAAGATAGTCAATAATTATAGTTTCTATTAAACACCTCTAACTAGAATTTATTAAGGCTTTGTTGTGTAATATTTGTTATTCCAAGCAGCTTATGAGTTCTATCTGAAATTCATCATAAATTTCTTATATTTATTTTCCTTTTGATTATTCAATTTGAACATGCTATAAGTAGAGGATATCATCAATACCATAGTCCATGTTTATTTCACAAACCAGAATTAGTTACAGGTTCATTTATAGTGCAATTAACCCAACTCTTTTATGTTTGAATATATCTAGCTCTGATGTTTGAACTTATTTCTTTGTTTTTCAGCTCAGATCTTTCCTTGTTGTAGAAGGTTAATATATATATATATATATATATATATATATATATATATATATATATATATACATGCACTTAAGAAAATATATATATATCTAGAATGTTTGTACAATACCTAACATCTCTAAATTCCTCCAACTTCATAAATGTTTTCCTAGCTCATGCATAGTTAGATCTATACTTTAACAGAAGCAGATTAAAATTACACTTTGATGAATTATGGGAGTAATATAAATCTCTAAATTTAAACCAACTACAGGTCTAGATATTATGGATGATTTTCCCCATAATTCCTGTTCCTACAACTATGCAGAATTGAGAGGATTAAATTCTTCTAAACAATTCTGTAAATGTATGGAATACAAGTTTTAGAATAAAATAACATATATAGTCATTAATCACACTACACAACAACAAGTAATTCAACCATTCATAAGCACTATGACCATACCACTTCTGTAATTGACCAGTCCTCCCAGCCTTAGAGTTCCTCTCTCTCCAGAACTCACCCCTGAGCTGAGATCACCTCCTAGAACAGACCAACCCCAATCTACTCTGGAGTAGCTTATTTAAGCTTATGCTCCCCAAAGCTTGTTTATAATTATGCGTCTAGAATTACAGGATGTTTTTCTTCCTGTTTGCCTAAGCTTCCCTTATTTAGGAATTTTTAAAGCTGCTTTATGCTTTTCCAGCTTTTTACCTCTTCGCAACTACTCTCCACCTCATTGGGGAAAATCTAGATTTTTCCTCAAAAATCTAAATTAGAAATGATTTCTTTCAAGGCTTTTTGAAAGATTTTTGGGGAAAGTCTTAGCGTCTTTCCATACCTCATGGATTTGGCAATTGATCTGAAAAATCTCATTTGGTCAATATGCACAGAGATAGTTTATTTATTTTTCATAATTAAATAATTAATTACATCCACACCATAGCTATCCATTGGGGTCCACTCCCCTTTGGACTTAGGTTCAACTGTCTAACTGGAAAACATAAAACTAGGGGTGTTACATATTCCCCCGCTGAAAACAAACACCGTCCTCAGTGTTGACTACTAAATACCAAAGTTCATTTTGAAAATAGATATGGATATATTTCCATCATCTCAGCTTCTCTTTCCCATGTATCCTCTTCAGCAGTAAATTGCTTCCACTGCACCTTTACTCTTGCTATTTTTTGGTTCCTCAATTAAATTTCTTCCCGCTCCAATATTTTAAGAGGCTCTGGAAGGAACTCCCCTTATGGTTCCACCTGTATAACATTCCAATCAACAATGTGAGAAACATAATATACATATATTTTTAATAACAAAACATGCAACACATCATGAACTTTAACATGGGGCGGTAGGGCCAGATTATAAGCCACTAGTTCCACCCTTTCTAACACCTCAAAAGGCCCACAATATCTAGGAGCCAATTTTTCACAATATCCAACATAAAGTGTGCTCTTTTTGGGTTTAATATGCAGGTACACATGATCACCCACTTTGAACTCTCGATGTACCCTCTTCTTATTAGCATTCTTTTTATGTCGATCTTGTGTTGTCTTGATGTTTATTTGTATTTGTTTGACAATCCTTTCCATTTCTTGTAAAGTATCCTGCCCCAATACTAGTTTATCTTCAGGTTGGCTCCAACTTAATGGAGTGTGACACTTCCTTCCATAGATTGCTTCAAATGGACTCATTTTGATGGAGGATTGATATCTATTTTTATAAGAAAATTCAGCTAAATGCAAGTAGTCTTCCCATTTTGATGGCCTATCCATCACATACATTCTCAGCATATCTTCCAAGATATGATCTGTTCCCTCTATTTGACCATCCGTCTGAGGGTGATATACGGTACTAAAATTAAATTTAGTGCCCATGCCCCCAAACAGACCTTTCCAAAAGGCAGATGTGATCTTAGCATTCTATCTAAAAAAATCATCTATGGGACCCCGTGTAGCCTTACTATCTCTTTTAGAAACACATATGCTACTTGGGCTTTCCCATAAGTAGATTTTAAAGGTATGAAGTGTGCAAATTTTGTTAAAGTTTCCACCACAACCATCACTGAGTCATGTTGTTACTTTGTTCTAGGTAGCCCAGTTATGAAATCTATAGAAATAGTGTCGCATTTCCATTCTGCAATTGGCAAGGGATTTAAAAGACCAACTGGATGCTGATGTTCAACTTTGACTAGTTGAAATTCCATGCACCGAGCTAAATAGTCTGCTATATCCTTTTACATTCCTGGCCAAAACAATTTTTTTTTCAGGGCTGTAAGCATTTTCTGATATCCAGGGTGTCCTGCATATGGTTTTTTATGATATTCATCTAGGACTTCTTTTTTCAAGGTTTCCACATTGGGGATATACAATATATTTTTGTAGCAAATCATCCCTTTCTGGTTTTGGTTGTACTCAGCCATTTCTTTTGTTAAATTTTTCACTTGTAGATTCTCATACTTGGGATCTTGATTTTCTACCTTTCTTACTAGTTCCTCTAAATCAAAACTAACACTACTCCCTGCTTATGTGTTGGCAAGAATTTCTGCTTAGTGCATCAAAAATTTTGTTTTCTTTTCTTTTTATGTGTTTTATGTCCATATCAAATTCACTCAGAAAAGACATCCATCTGGCTTCTCGAGTATTCAAATATGTTTGAGAAAAGAAATATTTGAGACTAATATGATCAGTCATCAATGTAATCTTTTTTCCAAGAAGACAGTGTCGCCACATCTTCAAGGCATAAATTACAGCAACCAATTCCAAATCATATACAGTGTAGTTCTGTTCATGTTTCTTAAGTTTCCTAGACTCATATGCAATAATGGAATTTTCCTGTAACAGAACTCCTCCCAATCCCTCTCTGCATGCATCAGTGCATACAAAAAACTCTTTGTTAGGATCTGCAATTTTCAGTATAGGGGTTGTAGTGAGTTTTTGTTTTAGTTTCTCAAAGCTATTTTGGCATTTTTCGCTCCACTCAAATTTGGTGCCTTTTCTCTACAATGATGTGATGGGGTATGCTATTACAGAAAATATGTCCACAAACCTTCTATAATAACCTGAAATCCCCATAAATGATCTTACTGCTGAAACTTCAGTGGGCACTGGCCATTCTCTAATAGCATTTATTTTCTCAGGGTCCACAGCCAATCCTTGTTGAGAAATAATATGCCCCAAGTATTGGATCTTTTCTTTATAAAACTCACATTTACTGAACTTAGCATATAACTGATTTTCTTTCAAGGTTTGTAACACTATCCTTAAGTGTTCTTTATGCTCTTCCTCACTTTTTGAATAAACCAGAATATCGTCTATGAAGACTAGTACAAATTTATCCAAGTACTTGTTCAAAATGTTGTTAATTAAGCACATAAAAGTGGCAGGGGCATTTGTCAAAAAAAAAGGTAGGACTACAAATTCGTAGTGACCATGACTGGCTCGAAAAGTTGTTTTACTAATGTCCTCCTCCTTAATTCTGAGTTGGTGATAACCAATACTCAGCTCAATCTTAGAAAATACAGAATCCCCTCTTACCTGATAAAAAAGGTCATCAATTCTGGGCAATGGGTATCTATTTTTGATTGTCAACTTATTCAGTTGACAGTAGTCAATGCACATTCTAAAGGTTCCATCCTTCTTCTTCACGAACATCACTAGTGCTCCCTAAGGAGACACACTCAGTTCGATATAACCTTTATCCAACAATTCTTGCAACTACATTTTCAGTTCCATGAGTTCGAGGGGGGGGGGGGGCTCATTCGATAAGGGGCTTTGAAAACAGGTGTTGCTCCAGGCAAAAAATCGATTGAAAAGTCAATCTCTCTTTTGGGGGGAAGATGAGGAATCTCATCTGGAAAAACTTCCTTAAACTCTCTTACCACTGGCAGAGTCTTCGGCATATTTTCTTTAGGTGTTTGTCCTAATTCTTCAACATGTACAACATATACTTGATATCCCTTCCTAGCTGTTTGTTTTAATTGCAGAGATGATATTTGTCTTACAAAAATTGGTTTTGGTTTTCCTTTGAGTATAAAGGGTCTCCCTTCCTCATCTATGCAATTTAGAGTTTTATCCCAACAGTTCATCATAGCCTTTCTCGTTTCTAATCAGTCCATTCCTATCAGCAAGTCATATGAGCCTAAGGGCAGAATCTTTAAATTTACTTATGTCTGAAAATCATTCAATTTAATTTTTGTTTGAAGTAACTTATGAGTTACCTTTCGCTTGGTGCCAGTGGCTAGCTGGACCAACCAGGACTGCTGAAATTTTTCAGTTTTGAGTTTGAATTTCTCTACTACTTGCGGACTAATGTAACTCAAAGAAGCACCCATATCAGTTAAAATGGTAAAATATTGGTCAGCAATCTTACCTTCCATCTCTACCATAGTAGCTTGGTGTTATGCTTGTCGGTTCTCCAAGGCCGCACTGATAATGGGTATGTTTCTGGCTATATCATTCACTTTGGTAGCTTCTCGATCCCTCATAATCATCTAAATGTTTTGGTGTGGACAATCTCTCAACATATGAGGTTCTCCACAACCCCAACATTTCAAAGGTTCCCGCATTTTGACTGCTCCCTCCTTCTCATTATCTCCATCTATTTGTCTTGAACCAACTTGGGACTGAGCAGTTTCACTTTCCTTGGTTTTGTTAAATTTCTTTTGTTGATGATCCCTGCCAAAGTTCTTCAAGTAAGTTGGTTTATGTTTCTTTCCTTTAAATTCACCCTCATTTACACAGCTTTTCCCATGCTCACCCTTTCCTTTAAACTACTGGTAGCATAATCTAGCTTTCCTCACCGCTTCTTCCATAGTTTTTGGATTGTCAAACTCTATTTTATCCTCGTACACAGCAAGAAAACAATTCAAAAACCTTTGCACCTTTCCCTTCTCTTCACGAATATAAGGAACATACGTTAGAATATTTGTAAACTTGGTGACAAACTCATCGATAGTGAGTTGTCCCAACCTGAGTTCGTGGAACTCCTTTGCTTTATCATCATAATAATGTTCGTTCAAATAGCGGTTTTTAAACTTGACCTGGAAATCTTCCCAAGTCACTATTTTCTCATCAATGGCATGAACCATTTTCGTCTCCTCCTACCACAAGGTAGCCTTACCATGTAACTGGTAAACAGCTAATATGGCCTTCAGATTGCTTTCATATTCATAAACCTGGAAATACTTAATCATATTCAACAACCAAGCCTCAGCATATTCCTCCTTCTCCCCATCATAGGAGGGAGGTTTGATCTTTCAGAATTCCCCCTGTAATTCCTTTCTATGTTTAGACTGATGTCTGGTAGTGTCATCTTCCTTAGAATCATTAGAGAACTTGCCTTTCTTCCTCTTTCTGAAACCTTCACCTTCTTGGTTGTTCCACAAAGTCAATTTTTTGATGAGCTTTTCCTGCTCCTCACTAGCTAGGGATAGTCTGACATTCTGGCTTCTTAGCTCACCCATCTCCCGTTGAAAATTGTGCAACATAGCCATCAAAGGAGTGTTGGGATCTTGTGTGTTATCTTCATCATGTAGATCAACATAAATTTCATCACCTTCAGCCATTGAATTTTTTGTTTCAGTACCACTGTACACTAAACAACACATATCAGTAACAGAAAATAAAAATAAAAATTTCAACAAGAAATAATTTATACAGTGAGCACAACAACAGCCCATTTTTTTCTAACATGAGCTTTGATACCATTTGTAATGTCTCTTCCTTTCCACCACAAATTTTTTTTTCCTAATACCACCTTTAATAATTTAATTTTGTTCATTTATCCACCATAGATATTTAGATCTACCTTTCAATCTCTTATTTAATGTAATTCTATTAAACGTGGTTTTCATGTTGATTCAAATGTTCACATATATAATTCGGTAACATTTATGGTTTTTTTTTCATGAACTTTTGTATGCCTCACTATATTACACTCTCATAGGTTCTATGAGTGATATATAATTCATTTCCTTCGATAGCTTAACACGTCTCCAATGATCATGATACTATATAACATTTCTATATATCCTAAAGTTATGAAATGATCCCTTTATAAATAGAATCGTTTTTTTCTCTTCCATGAGAATAGTATCTCCTTGCATCCATTGGTTCCAATGTGTGAATATAAATATTGTTTTCATATAACCATGAATATACAATGTACCTCCAACTGGACTGAAATCTCGGTTGAGGTAAGAGATATTGGATTTGTTGTACCTCTCGTGCTTTGTTGGCGAGATCAAATTAATATTTTTCTGACATTGGTAATCCTATCACATCCTCCGTGATAAATTGGTTTGGTGGCCCTCTGGTGGTTTAAGTTGATTTGATCCATGACGGATAACTTAGACTTGCTTTATACGCAAGGGTCTTAATTTATATTTTTATACTCTGCAACGTATATTTGTTCATTCATGATGACTGACCATATGATACATTTGTGTACTTTTCAATTGATTTTATGGATTTACATTAAATTTTTTAGGCGACTATGTGTTTAATTTCAATTTCCCAACCCAATCCTCATCTATACCCTCGACCTGAGGACACATGGACGACTGAGATGGTCCAAGGCCCATTAGGGTTTTTGGAGGAAGTCGTATTAAATCTTTAAATAATTTCGGAGATTGTTCTTTTGCCTTTCATTTTCCTCGACTCCTCCTGAAGATTGAGACACTGCTCATTCCAGTGGAGCTACGAGGTATGCGTTTCTAGACCCCTCGGCGTAACGATTTCCTTCTTACAGTTCACTTTCAGGTACATCTACTTTGTCATTTCCATGGTTTGGTCCTGCTAATTTATTTTTGTGCGTGAACACATATATACGTCCTCCTCGGTGATATCTATACCTTTGTTTCATGTTTTTTTTATTTTTTTTATTTTATTTTTTATAAATAGTTTCGTTCAACTTCTTAAGGTTGCCTCAGCCTGATATATATAATTTTCATAGTTAAATTGGCTCTGTCGCATTTGATTTTTAAGCTTAATCTCTGTATGTAGAGATATGCTCGTATTATAGTGACGAAGATGTCGTTATAGCTATTTTTAACTAATACAATTAATCTCTCTCATTGCATTTAGAATCTCCTATATAATTTTGTAGTTAACACTGGAATCGATTTATGGTAGGAACTATTTTGTGTGGTCTTCTGTGGCCATACTTATTTGGTTTCGAGCCGAGTTGCACCAAGCTCTAGGTGCCTCACTTCCGGCGACAAAACAATACCCTAAGTATACCAATCGACTCAAGTTTGATATTTAACCACTGTTTCCATCATTGTGATTTGGTTACATGATCTTCAAAATTTTAATCCCAAATAATTTTTTTTGCAGATCATTTGTAAATGACGGTGTTAACTTACGAGGTAACAAATTTTTTTTTCTTACCGGTATTAGAATTAATACTTTATCCCTGGGAGATATTTATTCTAAATCAGTTATCGCATACTTCTTACCTTGCGTTGTTTTCTTTCAGCTAATCTTGAATCTCATTGAGAGTTACCATGAGATGGTGTTTGGATAACTTGTCTTTCGTTCGAAATTAACTTCGTTTCCACATTGTAATTTTCAGGTTGGTATCAACATTGTCTTTCATCGGAGTATAACCAATCTTTCGAATGTTTATTTTATAGTTTGTCCTGACAATTCCAATCTTATTGTCATAAAATTTTCAATTGTAATAATTGACTTTTAACAGAGACTCGGATTGCTTGTAAATCCTGGTTATATAAATTTGGGTTATAATGATTTCTGTGTATATATTATGGAACAGCATATTCTCATTTCATTAGTTTAGTTTCAGGAGAGTACATATATATACTGCTTCTGTTTCATATCAACAGGTTGATGATAGACTCTGGTTGTTCTCAAATCTCTACTTCATGTTATTACTCATGTCATATTTTCTTTTTGCTATAACCATCTGCTTCAATTTATACACTAGATTTGGTAAATTTACAGGTCCTAGCTTACCTTTCTATTCCATCCAAATTATAGTAATGTATATATAAAACTACTAAATGAGTTTACATAAATCTTTCTTGGCACAGTAACTAATAGCTGTATATATACAAATTTCATTATTAGATCTATTTCTGGATGATCCCTCCTCTTCTAAATACAGGTTTCAACTATGGATTCTTTCTCATGTATTTCTTTATAGTTATGCGGAGTCATTTTTCATTCTATCTACTTACCCATGTATATTTTATTACTCTAGAAATATAAATTCTTGTTCTACATCTCAGTTTAAAATTATCATGTTTTATTTACTTTGTATCAACAATATAAGGCTCTGGAGTTCTTAAAATAATTGATAGAAGATAGTCAATAATTCTAGTTTCTAGTAAACACCTATAACTAGAATTTATTAAGGCTTTGTTGTGTAATCTCTGCTATTTCAAGCAGCTTATGAGTTCTGTCTGAAATTCATCATAAATTTTTTATATGTATTTTCCTGTTGATTATTCAATTTGAACATGTTATAAGTAGAGGATATCATCAATACCATAGTTCATGTTTATTTCACAAACCAGAATTATTTACAGGCTCATTTATAGTGCAATTAACCCAACTCTTTTTTGTTTGAATATATCTAGCTCTGATGTCTGAACTTATTTCTTTGTCTTTCAGCTCAGATCTTTCCTTCTTGTAGAAGGTTAGTATATATATATATATATATATATATATATATATATATATATATATATATATATACATACATACATACATACATACATATATATATATATATATATATATATATATATATATCTATATATGCACTTCAGAAAAAATATATATATCTGAAGTTTTCGTACAGTACCTAACATCTATAAATTCCTCCAACTTCATAAATGCTTTCCTAGCTCATGCATAGTTAGATTTATACTTTAACAGAAGCAGATTAAAGTTACACTTTGATGAATTATGGGAGTAATATAAATCTCCAGATTTAAACCAATCACAGGTTTAGAGCTTCTGGATGATTTCCCCCATAATTCCTATTCCTACAACTATGCAGAATTGAGAGGATTAAATTCTTCTAAACAATTCAGTAAATGTATGGAATACAAGTTTCAGAATAAAATAACATCTACAGTCATTAATCACACTACACAACAACAAGTAATTTAACCATTCATACACACTATGACCATACCGCTTCTGCAATTGACCAATCCTCCCAACCTTAGAGTTCTTCTATCTCCAGAACTGACCCCCGAGCTGAGATCACCTCCTAGAACAGACCAACCCCAATATGCTCTGGAGTAGCTTATTTAAGCTTATGCTCCCCAAAGGTTGTTTCTAATTCTGCGTCCAGAATTACAGGATGATTTTCTTCATGTTTGCCTAGGCTTACCTTATTTGGGGATTTTTAAAGCTGCTTTATGCTTTTCTAGTTTTTTACCTCTTCCCAACTACTCTCCACCTCATTCGGGAAAATCTAGTTTTTTCCTAAAAAATCTAAATTAGAAATTATTTCTTTCAGAGATTTTTGAAAGATTTTTTTGGAAAATATTAGCCTCTTTCCATACCTCATGGATTTCACAATTGATCTCAAAAATCTCATTTGGTCAATATACACAGAAATAGTTTATTTATTTTTCATAATTAAATAATTAATTACATCCACACCATAGCTATCCATTGGGGTACACTCTCCTTTGTACTTAGGTTCAACTGTCTAACTTGAAAACATAGAAATAGGGGTGTTACAGTCAATTATTTATCCTTAAAATTTCTCTGAAACTAATTCGAGGTGAACTCTTGTTCTTAAGTCTCACAGAGTGTCGTAATATCTTCCCACCACATGGTGGCTTTACCTTGGAATATCTAACCCAATTTTTAAGTTATTATAGTACTCAAAGATCTAAAAAATATTTGTTCATTTTAATCATTCAAGCCTCACTTGCCTCTTCAGACTCACCATCAAATGTAAGAGGTTTTTTTTTTAATCCCCCTTGAAGTTCAACTTTCTACCTCTTGACTACTTTTTCACCATAGGAATTGTCATACCTTCCTTCCTAGTCATTATCCCCTCCCTGAGACTCTTCATTGTACTCCCTTTGGCGAAATTCTTAAGTTCTATTCCCATTACAACACTTAGGTTGTATTCCTATTAATTTTGTCAATCCCATAGGCTCTTCAAAATTATTTCCTATTCCTACCTCAACCTTTCATTGTTAGCTATGAGAATAGTCATTTCAGCATGTAACTGTTGGACTATCTCCAACAATGTTGCATTATCCTCATTAGAATCTTCACCAAACTATATCCACACCTAAGAATTAGTTCCCATATAATATCCTTCTCGTGTGGCGGTCAAATTCCTCTTTCCATTTTGTCTCCCAATCTGTCTTCATTAACATTTTTTATTACTTTTAGTTCCCATGAAGGCACAAAATTGTAATGTGGTTCTGAATTAAGTTCTTAATTCTGCTGCAAGTTAGGTTTCTCCTAAAACCTCTCTCCTTTAGTAAATTTGGATCACGATGGCGACATCTACTTATAGGTTTCTCTTGTAAGTTTCAAGTTGGTTTACCCTAACCACCAAGAGTTTCTCCTAGTGCTTCCAGAAAAATTTGGGGTCACTTTTTATTTTCAAAGATGATCTGATTTTTCCGCTGACCATGCTAGAATTTCATTTATTAAAAAATTTTCTTGTACATCATAGGGTTCGAGCACAGAATTTGGCTACTGACATTTATCATCAACTGAGAACCTAATATGTCATTTGAATTCCTTATAACAATATTTACAATGAAGCAGTTTCAATTTTTATTAATGACACATGAGATTTTGTTTGTATTATTTAATTTAAGTAGCCGGGGCAATTTATATTTCCCTTTCCATAGATTTTCATATGGTAATTTTTTTCTGCGTTCATCCCTATTCATTCTCTTGAGTTTCGTTCATGACCTGTATTAAAATTTGACTCATGCACATGTACACGAGGATCGATATTTATATGTAGTTTATGCTATGGTATGAGATACACTTTTATTTCCTCATTGTTGTGCTTGGTTTTAAGCCATGGTTATTTAGATCTCGTTTTATTAATTTTTTGTTTATTATTTAATGACATTACAATGTTCTCTTTCTCTCTCTATAGATGTACGATTCTAATATACGGTTAACTGAGCTCTTATAACTGTTTCTTTAATAAATTCCTTTTAATAACTGTAACCATATGGTTCGTTGGTGTGAGTTGTAACTAAATTGTAACACCCCTAGTTTTATGTTTTCAAGTTATACATTTGAACTTCAGTCCAAAGGGGAGTGGACCCTAGTGGATAATTATTGTGTGGATGTAATTAATTATTTCTTTATGAAAAATAATTAGAATGTTTCGGTGCATGATGACCAAATGATATTTTTGAGATCACTTTCCTAATCCATGAGGTATGGAAAGAGGCTAAGACTTTCCCCAAAAATATTTCAAAAAGTCTTGAAAGAATTAAATTCTAATTTAGATTTTTGAGGAAAAATCTAAATTTCCCCAATGATGTGGAGAGTAGTTGGGAAGAGGTAAAAAGCTGGAAAAGCAGAAAGCAGCTTTAAAGTCCCTAAATAAGGGAAGCCTAGGCAAATAGGAATAAAAGCATCCTGGAATTCTAGACGCAGAATTAGAAACAGGCTTTGGGGAGAGCATAAGCTTAAATAAGCTACTTTAGAACAGATTGGGGGTTGGTCTATTCTGGGAGAGAATCTCAGCTCGGGGGTGAGTTCTGGAGACAGAGGGACTCTACGGTTGGGAGGAATAGTCATCAACAGAAGTGGTATGCACTCTAAAATTTATGAATGTTTACAATAGATGCTATGGTACAATATGAATAAATGTTGTGGCTATTATGTTGAATTAAATTTTCTGAGGGTTGTTATTCCTTACCTTTAACAGAGTTAAATAGAAGAAATAAATCTTCTACATTTCTATATTGTAGTAGGAATATATTCTAGGGAATACTATGAGCCAGAATCTCTAAACCATATTCTGGTTTAAATATGGAGATAATAAACTAATTCCCTAGAATAATTAAAGTATAAATTTAAATTGCTTCTAAAGTGAATAGTTATATGAACAGGAAAGATATAGACTTTCACAAGCTAGTATTCAATTGTGATGATATCTGTAACTTATATACATATCCAGAGGAAAGTTAGTTTTAAGAGCTATAAAATTCATTCAGCAAATATTTCTATTCTTTTGAACTAATATAGTACTACAGAAGAGAAAAAAAAATCTACCATATGATCTAACTACAGAGAAAATACAATTGCTATTAGGAATAGAATTAAATGAAATAGGAAAATTAAAATACTAATATTCCAATAGTATAGATTCTCATTGTATACTAGTATCTGAATCAAATCGGATCTGAATTAATTTATAGCAGTTGAAATATGTTAGGGAAGGAATCTATTCTATAAATTATATACTAAAACATTCTATGGATATTTTCTGATAATAATAAACCTCTACATTCTAGGGTAATACAGAGGGTTAATTCAGAGGTAAATTATTGAAAATAATTAATAACAATATGGATTGTACTATTACCAACAAGAAAATGTATCAGGAATAATGTATAGCTAACGAGGAAAGAGTTCAATTAATCCAGATCATAATGTTAGAAACAAATTTCTTATCAAATGTATTGTTATCATCAAATCTGTAGGAAATGTTAATGACATGTTATAGAATCTAAGTGATATATTGAAAAGATGAGATAAACTTTCTCCAATTGCAAATTCAAGCACATCTTCTTCACTAATCCCTGCAGGGTTATAAATTTAATTAACTTAAATTTTAATATCCCAGACATTTACATATATATATTCAAAGCATAAACTATATCTGTATTTTTGAATAAGAATATATATGTTTTTGAAAAGAAATATTTCCATAAAAGAGGAGATATTTTATGATTAAAATTTGACAATGGGAACCTTATCTAGAAGACTGAAAATAAAAAGAGGAAACTAACAGATAATTACAAGTACCTGCAATGTAAATAAAAATTATTTCATACCATCTCAGTAAAAATATATATACACACACACACACACACATATATATATATAGGCCTCAGAAAAAATTGTTAAATAAAAAAAAAAAAAGGTGATGCTATTATATCAAGGTACCCATACGGAAAAAATAGTAGAAGTTCATAGTCCATCCTGAGAATAAGTGAAATTATTACATAATAAGATAGGTGAATGACAATGGTTGCACCACAGTAGTTTAATACTACGAATGAACTGAACAGAAGTTTGCATTGACATGCAAAAGAGTAATATTATGCTCAGATATTAGCCTTACTAAATATAACTTAAAGAACTAGGGAAATTGTTTAAAGAGAAAGGCAGATACGCTCCTCGATTTGTCGAGACCAACCTGGTTACAGTGGCTGGAATTTATGATAAGAAGGATGGCAAAAAATTTACGTGTATATCCAATAACAAAGCAGGAACAAAATTATTTTAACTCATACCTGTCCTACATGATACAGAGAAGGCACGATTAGAAGCTAGTATACCGAAATTGAACTCTAAACGAAGATGAAATTCGTCAAAATGGACATTACCTGAGGGAAATGAAAGCAATTAAAATCTTCATACCTCTGCGCAGAGATACGCCTTGAATTTGTTAGTCTCATGGTACCAAATAAATTGAAATCAAACTAAGTTAAGTAGTCATAAAAACGATTTGTGTGGGAATAAGCCATTACCATATAAGAGGGCAAAGATTATTCCATGCCTAGCGGCCGAAACCATACATATAGCAGTTATAACATTCTGGGTTAGTGAAAATGATTTGTATTAATAAATACCATAAGCTATAGAAGTGAAATAAGTGAAAATAGGGAGAAGTAATTAGTTTCAAATCGAATGTCTATATACTCTATATACACAGTCATTGGAAAAATAACAAATAAAACTGAGATTGAAGAAAAATTTGGGTTACCTGAGTTTGGAGAGGGCCGAGGCGCTTATAAAAACACGCTTGTAAATGACAGAGAGTCAACCTAAGATATCTCGTCATTCAGCTCGGAGAGGATATCTTCAGACATAATGGGCGAATGAGAAAATGAATACAAATGGCAAGAAAATGTAGACATGATATACCATGGATAAATCGAAACCCTAGGAGAAATCGTAAGCTAACATGTGGCCTCATCTGAGCAATGCGTACAAGAAAATTAAGTCTAGTGGGTGGGAACAGAGGTTTCCAAAATCCATAGAGGAAAAATTAATACGCCAGCTATGTCATAAGTGCTAAAATCAAAATGAGTATGAGTCAAATCTCGAGAAGGATCAATAAAATAACAAACGGAGGAGTATGGGGATAAACGAAAACATACTTCATATATAAATTTCATACGAGTACCAAAATGTTTAATGCAGGAAAACAAAAGTCACCTCAGATCATTACACGTCTTAATCATGGGTACTCTTTATCACTGGTTGAATGTAACACCTCCAGTTTAAGGAAATTTTTTTTTTCTATGTATACTTGAATTTCCTAGTTGTCTGAATACTAAGTTCAGAAATTGGATATTCATTTGCATCTATTGTTGTATTTTCCACTGCTCCTTTAGTATCTCTTTTAAATTTACAAATCTCTTGTCCACTATTCCCTTCTAATAACATTCAATGCTACCTATGTTTACATTACACCCATGTACATAAAATTCTATGCCACCTCTTATAGCCCTATGTACATTCATCTTTTTCGATCACACATATGCTACTTATATATCACATATATAAAAACATAGAACACACATATATATAAATATCTAATCCATATATATATATATATATATATATCATTGGATAGAGTTATTTAAAAATTGCATACACCTATGCATAACCTATATATATATATATATATATAACCCATATATATTTATATCCACTTTGGTAAAACTCTTTGAAGGCGCACGTACACAAAACTGCTGCATGAAATATATATACTCGTTACCTAACGAACGATTACCTCCTTCCAAGAAAACTTTTGACATAGGGTAAATAAAATGGAGGCTATATTGAATCATCGCTGGAGCATATAATACATACTATATAGTCAATTAATGCCATAGATAGAGTCAGAGTTATATATCCGTGTGGATTGGCCGTCATACGATTTTGTCGTTCGAATTATTGAATTTTTTTGTTAAAACGTGTCTAACCCTAATCAAAATTTTTCATTATTCACATTTCATTATTTATCGGATTTGTCACTATGTGGCATATCCTTAGAAATTTATGAAGATACGCATATCACACAGATATTATTGTCGACAGTCTGCGCATTGGCGTATAACCTCTGATTCATGTCACCTGGCGATGGTTTAATACTATTCTTTTGTGTTTGAAACCCACGCATACGCGTCTGGTTTTCATACGTATGGTACACAATATTCATACTGGTTATGGGTTGTATGAGCTGCCTAGCACCGTGCTCTGTTCGACGGGTGTTGACGTGTGAGGTCTGGTTGGAAAATTTCGCTTGGGTTTGGTTGCAGGAATAGCATCTCTCCCATGAAAAGAAAGTAGCCAGTGGCGGCGTACATCGTCCCATGTCCAGCAAGAACTCGACATGTGGATTACTAATTGTATGTTCTGGCTGGTCCAAGTACTGCGAGCGCTGAGCTCCGCCTCTGGCAGTAGTTAGCTCTAGGGTTAACTCAGTCCTTCCATGCCTACGATGCCATACCTCCCCTGCGCCCATTGATATCACTTTGTACCCTCCTATTGAAGTGCTGCGTTTGCTCAATCGACATCGGGATTTTCTGAAGTTTTTGGGCAGAGGAATTAGGGTTTCAAGTGTTCTTTTAATTGGAGACTCTTTTGTCGATCTATTTACCAGATCCTTCCTGTCTTGTTTTTTTTTTTCTGATATTATGCTTGACTCCCTTCGGCTCGTTCATCTAAGTTTCGATGTGAATCATGTGCAGGGAGGTTTCAGGTTTGGTATCGCTGGAGAGTTTCAGGTTTCACGTTTCCCTGAATCCTCTCGGCTTATATTTCCTTACGCTTGTAGATCCTCACTTCGTTTTTTTTTTTTTTTTTGATACTACAGTACCTAATCAGCTATTGTATGTTTGCGCAGAGAGGGCAGGAGATCGGCGTCTCAGTCTGTTCACTGGAGGCAGAGATCTAGCCTGTCCTCTTTGGCGCGTTTTAATATTTGTTTTATTCTTACCACAGTTTTGCAATTCCGTTCGGAGGTGAACCCTAGTCATGTAACTTGTGAGTGTTTTGGTTCATTAAGTTATCATTTCTGCGCTCAATACGTATTACATGTGCCGAAACATTTGCAGGCATTTCAGATGGCTATACATCGAGACTCTTCCAAATCCATTTTTTTCCCACGTCCGAGTGCGGGATCTTAGGTTGCTCCGCACCCAGATCTGCCAGTCGTTACACAACCGGCGTTCAAATCCCTCGCACCTCGTATGGTTTTCACATTTTAATGTGGTTACTATCAGCACGACTCAAGGGTGGTAAACTCTACCCACAGGTAAACCCTTAATTTCTTTCTTTCGGTTGCAGCGATTTGTGCATCAGTTTTGTTGTTAGGTGTTTACCCCATTCTGCTATCATTCGAAATCACCAGACATCTATCAAATTCACTCTAGGTTTACGATTGTATATTTATGTTGAACTGTTTCAGTCGGTGAGAATCAAAGGCGTTCTAACTCGTCAGTTTCTCACTACGTCAATAGTTTCCATTTCGATTTACTGGCGGTATTATTAATGGTTCATAAGAGGAAAGGGTATTGAAATATTATATCGGTCGTCCACCTCCCTTAACGAAAGTTCAACGCCTTTATTTCTATTGTTTTAATGATGATAGCATACCTCCCGAGCGTAGGTCATGACACGCTGGCTTTGGGAGGTTTAACATAATACTTCTGACATATAAAAATCATTTAAATAGGTTGCATAAAGCTCAAACACGACAAGTAATCATGTCGTCGACCATTACTTTGGATGTGTTATTTTATAGTTTGGTTTTGGTTCAGCTACTGTATAAAATGATTCGGAGATGCCGCAGCCTTATTTGTGTTTGCTTGACGGAGAAATTATATTTGTTTGACCTACTTTATGCGTTTCCATAATAAATATAATTTGACCATAACACAATGGAAATCTATATGATTCGTATAGCAATATTTTCAGCTAACCTTTTTCTCTGAAAACGATATTTACTTTAGCTATTATCTTCCTGTTTTATTCTTATATATATATATATATTGCAAGCAATATTAAAACGAGCTATGGTTTAGCTCTCGGCATTTATGTTGCAACTGTGATAATCTACCCGCATTAATGTAGTTTGACTATACGTTTGTCCCAATGGCTGTAGGGATCATATATATATTTTATTTTAACTTAACTGACTCGTATTTATACCTCCTTTTCGACATATATGGTTCATATATATATATTATTCGTGTTCATATCTCCTTTTTGACATATATGGTTATATATATGTATAGCCCATTTTTAGTCGATGTTAAAAGGACCTATTTGTGTTAGTTCTTGATCCTTATGAATATATATATTTTCATTAAATGCGTATACATGTATTCGATAGTTCATGTGATGGTGTACACTTAGCATATATTAAATCCATTATCATAATTTTTATTTCAAGGGTTAGAGGTGAATTTAAAATGCAATATACCCTATAATTGCTATGAATGCTATAATACTCCTATAGAGTAGAGTTACTCTTTCGCTAGCACGATTTCGAATTTCATATTCTAATGTTCTTACTTTTTCCCTTTTTGATTTGGGTACCATGTAAACTTCAGTTCTGTTACACTATTTTTCTAGCATACATATGAGCATATAATATCACATGTGTATCTACAGAAAACAAAATAATATTTAATTATCTATGGAGACTAAGTAACATCAGATTTAAACCGAACTTGGTTTAGAGTTTCTGTGGTTTCTACTCTATGGATTTATGGTCTACAACTAACCAGAATCTGGAAGGTGAAAGCCTTAGGATGGACTCTGGTAAATGTGGTACTAAAATCAATCATACCATTAAATTTGATTTTATATGTAGCCAATTCATACTATCATAAAACAAAATAACAAGAATTTCAGAACATACCACAATTACAAATGACCAACCTCCCAACCTTAGAGTCCTCTTTATCTCCCAGAACTCACCCACGAGCTGAGATCACCTCCCTCACAGATCAACCCCTGATCTGTTTTGGAGCAGCTTATTTAAGCTCATATTTCCCCAAAGCATGTTTCTAATTCTGCGTCCAGAATAGCAGGATGCTTTCTTTCCTGTTTAGCCTAGGCTTCCCATTTTGGGAATCTTTAAAGCTGTTTTATGCTTTTCCTCAGCTTTTCCAGCTTTTCTTTACCTCTTCCCAACTACTCCTCTTCATTGGGGAAATTTAGATTCCTCCTCAAATCTAAATTAATTTCTTTCAAGGATTTTTGAAAGATTTTGGGGATTTGCTGCCTTATCCATCCTCATGGATTTGGCAAGTGATCTCTAATTCTCATCTTGGTCAAAATGCACAATCATTTTATTTATTTCCTCAAATTAAATATGCAAGTACATTCACACCATACTTATCCTTTGGGGTCCACCCCCTTAGGATTAAAGTTCAAATGTCTAACTTTAAAAGTTCAACACACAAATTGGGGGTGTTACATATTCCCCCTCTGAAAATAAACACCGTCCTCGGTGTTGTTATTCAACTACTAGAGTTCACTTAAAAAAAAATGGATATTTCTCCATCATTTCAGCTTCCCTTTCCCAGGTAGCTTCTTCAGCAGTAAAGTGCTTCCACTGCACTTTTACTCTGGCCACTGTTCTGTTTCTCAATTCAATTTCTTCCTGCTCCAATATTTGAAGCGGCTCTGGCAGAAACTCCCCTTCTGGTTCCACCTGTACAACATTCCAATCAACTATGTGAGAAGCATCATGTACATATCTTTTTAATAATGAAATATGAAACACATCATGCACTCTAACATGGGGTGGTAAGGCCAGCTTGTAAGCCACTGGTCCCACCCTTTCTAATACTTCAAAAGGTCCACAATATCTAGGAGCAAGTTTTGCACAACTTCCAGCATAAAGTGTGCTCTTTTTGGGTTTGATATGAAAATACACATGATCCCCTTCTTTGAATTCTCGGTGCACTCTTTTCTTATCAGCATAGCTTTTTTGGCGATCTTGTGCTGTCTTGATATTTCTTTGTATCTATTTAACAATTCTCTCCATCTCTTGTAAGGCATCAGGTCCCAACATTAATTTATCTTTTGGTTGGCTCCAGCTCAAAGGAGTACGACACTTCCTTCCATATAGTGCCTCAAACAGACTCATTTTAATAGAAGATTGGTAGCTGTTATTATAAGCAAATTCAGCTAAATGCAGATACTTCTCCCACTTTGATGGTCTATCCATCACATACATTCTCAACATATCCTCTAAAATTTGATTCATCCTTTCTATTTTCCCATCAGTTTGAGGGTGATAGGCAGTACTAAAATTCAGCTTAGTACCCATCCCTCCAAACAAAACCTTCCAAAATGCTGCTGTAAACTTAGCATCTCGATCTGAAACAATTACTTTGGGAACTCCATGAAGCCTTACTATCTCCTTCAGGAAAAAATTTGCTACTTGAGCTGTTCCGAAAGTAGATTTCACTGGTATAAAGTGGGCAGCTTTGGTTAAAGTGTCTACTACCACCATTACAGAATCATGCTGGTATTTGGTTTTAGGTAGTCATGTTATAAAATCCATGGAAACTGTGTCCCATTTCCATTCTGCAATTGGAAAAGGGTTTAAAAGACCTACCGGATGTTGATGCTCAACCTTGACCAGTTGACATTCCATACACCTACTTAGATATTCTGCCACATCTCTCTTCATTCCTGGCCAAAACAACTTCTTTTTCAAGGCTATTAACATCTTCTGGTATCCTGGATGTCCTGCATAAGGCTGTTTGTGATATTCATCCAAAATTTCTCTTTTTAATGACTCTACATTTGGAATATACAACCTGTTTTTGTAACATAGTAGCCCTTTTTGGTTTTTAGTGAAATCAGTTTTATCCCTTTTCTGTAGTTTCACCAAGAGTGCTTCATAGTTGGGATCTTGATGTGCTGCTTTTCCCACCAATTCCTCTACCTCCATCTGGGCACTACTCCCAATGTTGTTTAGATGTTGAAAAGCATTTCTACTTAGTGCATCAGCAACTTTATTTTCTTTTCCCTTGATATGCTTTATGTCCATATCAAATTCACTTAAAAAGGACAACCATCTGGCTTGTCTTGCATTCAGGTCAGTTTGAGAAAAGAAATATTTGAGACTAATATGATCAGTCATCAATGTGAACTTTTTCCCCAGAAGATAGTGCCACCACATTTTTAGAGCATGGATAACAGCTGCAAATTCTAAATCATAAGCACTATAATTTTGTCCATGTGTCTTCAGTTTCCTAGATTCATATGCAATAACTAAATTTTCCTGCAACAGGACTCCTCCCAGCCCTTCTCTGCAAGCATCTGTACATACAATAAACTCTTTATCAGGATCAACAATTTTTAATATAGGGGCTGAAATAAGTTTTTGTTTTAATTGTTCGAAACTGTTTTGACATTTTTCAGTCCACACAAACTTAACACCCTTCCTTTGCAATGAAGTGATGGGATGTGCTATGGCAGAAAATCTTTCCACAAATCTACGATAGTAGCCTGCCATCCCCATAAATGACCTCACTGCTGAAACATCAGTTGGGACTGGCCATTCCTTAATTTCTTTTATCTTTTCAGGGCCAACTGCAAGACCTTTTTCGGAAATAGTATGACCCAAATATTGAATCTTATCCTTGTAAAATTCACATTTACTGAACTTAGCATATAGCTAATTTTCTTTCAGAGTTTGTAACACTATCCGTAAATGCTCTTTATGTTCCTCTTTGTTTTTGGAGTAAACCAAAATATCATCTATAAACACCAGAACAAATTTATCCAAATACTTATTTAACACACTGTTCATCAGGCACATAAAGGTGGCAGGGGCATTTGTCAGACCAAAAGGTAGGACTACAAATTTGTAGTGTCCATACCGGGTTCGAAAAGCTGTTTTACTAATGTCTTCTTCCTTAATTCTGAGCTGGTGATACCCAGTTCTCAAGTCAATCTTTGAAAAGACTGAGGCCCCTCTCACTTGATCAAAAAGATCATCAATTCTAGGAAGTGGATATCTATTCTTAATGGTCAACTTGTTCAGTTGACGATAATAAATGCACATCCTAAACGTTCCATCCTTCTTTTTAACAAATAAAATAGGTGCCCCCCACGGAGACACACTTGGTCTAATGTAACCTTTATCCAGTAGTTCTTGCAGCTGCATCTTCAGCTCCATCAGTTCTGGCGGACTCATTCGATAGGGGGCTCGGGAAACAGGTGTGGCTCCCGGCACCAGATCTATAGAAAAGTCAATTTCTCTTTTGGGGGGAAGATGAGGAATCTCCTCTGGAAAAACTTCTTTAAATTCCCTTACCACCGGTAACTCATTCAGCAGATTTTCTCCAGTCCTCTGTGCTACTTCTTCCACATGTACTGCATAAACTTGGTATCCTTTTCTAGCTGTTCTTTTTAATTGTAAAGCTGATATTTGTCTTACTCAAATGGATTTTGGTTTCCCTTTTAGTGTAAAAGGTTTCCATTCTTTATCCACACAATGCAGTGTTTTATCCCAGCAGTTCATCAGAGCTTTTTTCCTTTCCAGCCAGTCCATTCCTATCAGCAAGTCATAGGATCCTAATGGAAATATGTTCAAATTTACTTCTGTTGGAAAGCCATTTAATTGTATTGCTGTTTTGGGCAATTTATGTGTGACTTTTCTCTTGGTTCCAGTGGCCAGCTGTACCAACCATGACTGCTGAAACTTTTCAGGTTTAATTTTACATTTTTCTACAATTCCAGGACTAATGTAACTCAAAGAAGCACCTGGATCAATCAAAACAGTAACAGGTAGGTCAGAAATCTTACCCTCCATTTCCACCATGGTTGCTTGATGTTCTACTTGCCGATTTTCCAATGCTGCACTGATAGTTGGTATATTTCTGGCTATGTCATTTACTGTTGTTGCCTCTCTCTCTCTGCTGATCATATGAATATTTCGATGGGGGAAGTCCCTCATCATATGGGGTTCTCCACAGCCCCAACATTTCAAAGGTTCCTTCATTCTAACTGTCCCATCCTTTTTATTGTTCCCCTCTACTTGTTTTGAAGCCACTTGAGACTGAGCAGTTTGGCTTTCTTTTGGTTTAGTGAATTTTTTCCGCTGATGATCTCTGCCAAAATTCCTTAGATATGCTGGTTTTTGTCTTTTCCCTTTGAACTCACCCTTGTTCACCCAGCTCTTTCCTTGTTCAGCCTTACCTTTAAACTGCTGATAACATAATCTTGCTTTTCTAACTGCTTCGTCCATTGTCTTTGGGTTGTCAAACTCAATTTTCTCCTTGTATACTATAGGCAAGCAGTTCAAAAACCTTTGTACCTTTGCCTTTTCTTCCCTAATGTAAGGGACATACCTCAGTAAATTAGTAAACTTAGTGAAAAACTCATCGATGGTGAGCTGTCCCAGTCTAAGTTCATGGAATTCTTTAGCTTTATCATCATAATAACGTTCATTCAAATAACGATTTTTGAACTTAGCCTGAAACTCTTCCCACGTAACTGTCTTTTCATCAATGGCATGCACCATTTTTGTCTCTTCCCACCACAGTGTAGCTTTTCCTTGTAGCTGGTACACAGCTAATCTGGCCTTCAAATTTCTCTCATATTCATAAACTTGGAAATACTTGATCATGTTCAGCAACCAAGCCTTAGCATCTTCCTCCTTCTCCCCATCATAGGAGGGAGGTTTGATCTTCCGGAACTCCCCTTGCAACTCTCTTTTCTGTTTATGTTGATGTCTAGCACCATCATCATCATCAGACTCATCCATCTTTCTCTTTCCAGAACCTTCGCCTTCTTGGCTGTTCCGGGAAGTTAGCTCTCTGATGAGCTTTTCTTGCTCCTTACTGGCTGATGACAACATGTCATTCTGGCTTCTTAGTTCAGCCAATTCTCGTTGCAGCCTATGCAACATAGCCATTACCGGGGCATTGGGATCTGGAGTAGCAAACTCATCACGCAGATCCACATAAATTCCTCCCTCTTCAGCCATTTTAGCACCACTGTACACACTCATACATTTGATTAGTAAGAAAAAAAAACAATCTCTACAATGTTCAATACATTCAGAATTTAGTGAGCACAATAACAACAGCCCAGTTTTTGCACTTGTGCTCTGATACCATTTGTAACACCTCCAGTTTAAGGAAATTTTTTTTTTCTATGTACACTTGAATTTCCTAGTTGTCTGAATACTAAGTTCAGAAATTGGATATTTATTTCCATCTATTGTTGTATTTTCCTCTGCTCCTTTAGTATCTCTTTTAAATTTACAAATCTCTTGTCCACTATTCCCTTCTAATAACATTCAATGCTACCTATGTTTACATTACACCCATGTACATAAAATTCTATGCCTCCTCTTATAGCCATATGTACATTCATCTTTTTCGATCACACATATGCTACTTATATATCACATATATAAAAACATAGAACACACATATATATAAATATCTAATCCATATATATATATATATCATTGGATAGAGTTATTTAAAAATTGCATACACCTATGCATAACCTATATATATATATATATATATATATATATATAACACATATATATTTATATCCACTTTGGTAAAACTCTTTGAAGGCGCACGTACACAAAATTGCTGCATGAAATATATATACTCGTTACCTATATCTTTATCCTTCAGGACGAACGATTACCTCCTTCCAAGCAAACTTTTGACATAGGGTAAATAAAATGGAGGCTATATTGAATCATCGCTGGAGCATATAATACATACTATATATTCAATTAACGCCATAGATAGAGTCAGAGTTATATATCTGTGTGGATTGGCCGTCATACGATTTCGTCGTTCGAATTATTGAATTTTTTTGTTAAAACGTGTCTAACCCTAATCAAAATTTTTCATTATTCACATTTCATTATTTATCGGACTTGTCACTGTGTGGCATATCCTTAGCAGTTTATGAAGATACGCATATCACACAGATATTATTGTCGACATTCTGCGCGTTGGCGTATAACCTCCGATTCATGTCACCTGGCGATGGTTTAATACTATTCTTTTGTGTTTGAAACCCGTGCATACGCGTCTGGTTTTCATACGTATAGTACACAATATTTGTATTGGTTATGGGTTGTATGAGCCACCTAGCACCGTGCTCTGTTCGACGGGTGTTGATGTGTGAGGTCTGGTTGGAACATTTCGCTGGGGTTTGGTTGCAGGAATAGCATCTCTCCCGTGAGAAGAAAGTAGCCAGCGGCGGCATACATCGTCCCATGTCCAGCAAGAACTCGACATGTGGATTACTAATTGTCAGTTCTGGCTGGTCCAAGTACTGCGAGCACTGAGCTCCGCCTCTGGCAGTAGTTAGCTCTAGGGTTAACTCAGTCCCTCCGTGCCTACGACGCCATACCTCCCCTGCGCCCATTGATATCACTTTGTACCCTCCTATTGACGTGATGCGTTTGCTCAATCGACATCGGGATTTTCTGAAGTTTTTGGGCAGAGGAATTAGGGTTTCGAGTGTTCTTTTAATTGGAGACTCTTTTGTCGATCTATTTACCAGATACTTCCTGTCTTGTTTTTTTTTTCTGATATTATGCTTGACTCGCTTCGGCTCCTTCATCTAAGTTGCGATGTGAATCATGTGCAGGGAGGTTTCAGGTTTGGTATCGCTGGAGAGTTTCAGGTTTCACGTTTCCCTGAATCCCCTCGACTTATATTTCCTTACGCTTGTAGATCCTCACTTCGTTTTTTTTTTTTTTTTTGATACTACAGTACCTAATCAGCTATTGTATGTTTGCGCAGAGAGGGTAGGAGATCAGCGTCTCAGTCTGTTCACTGGAGGCAGAGATCTAGCCTGTCCTCTTTGGCGCGTTTTAATCTTTGTTTTATTCTTACCACAGTTTTGCGATTCCGTTCGAAGGTGAACCCTAGTCGTGTAACTTGTGAGTGTTTTGGTTCATTAAGTTATCATTTCTGCGCTCAATACGTATTACATGTGCTGAAACATTTGCAGGCATTTCAGATGGCTATACATCGAGACTCTTCCAAATCCAATTTTTTCCCACGTCCAAGTGCGGGATCTTAGGTTGCTCCGCACCCAGATCTGCCAGTTGTTACACAACCGCCGTTCAAATCCCTCGCACCTCGTATGGTTTTCAAGTTTTAATGTGGTTACTATCAGCACGACTCAAGGGTGGTAAACTCTACCCACAGGTAAACCCTTAATTTCTTTCTTTCGGTTGCAGCGAGTTGTGCATCAGTTTTGTTGTTAGGTGTTTACCCCATTCTGCTATCATTCGAAATCACCAGACATTTGTCAAATTCACTCTAGGTTTACGATTGTATATTTATGTTGAACTGTTTCAGTCGGTGAGAATGAAAGGCATTCTGACTCGTCAGTTTCTAACTACGTCAATAGTTTCCATTTCGATTTACTGGCGGTATTATTAATGGTTCATAAGAGGAAAGGGTATCGAAATATTATATCGGTCATCCACCTCCCTTAACGAAAGTTCAACGCCTTTATTTCTATTGTTTTAATGATGATAGCATACCTCCCAAGCGTAGGTCATGACACGCTGGCTTTGGGAGGTTTAACATAATACTTCTGACATATAAAAATAATTTAAATAGGTTGCATCAAGCTCAAACACAGCAAGTAATCATGTCGTCGACCATTACTTTGGATGTGTTATTTTATAGTTTGGTTTTGGTTCAGCTACTGTATAAAATGATTCGGAGATGCCGCGGCCTTATTTGTGTTTGCTTGACGGAGAAATTATATTTGTTTGACCTACTTTATGCGTTTCCATAATAAATATAATTTGACCATAACACAATAGAAATCTATATGATTCGTATAGCAATCTTTTCAGCTAACCTTTTTCTCTGAAAACGATATTTACTTTAGCTATTATCTTCCTGTTTTATTCTTATATATATATATATATATATATATATTGCAAGCAATATTAAAACGAGCTATGGTTTAGCTCTCGGCATTTATGTTGCAACTGTGATAATCTACCCGCATTAATGTAGTTTGACTATACGTTTGTCCCAATGGCTGTAGGGATCATATATATTTTGTGCAACATAATGACTGTTATTTATACCCACCACTTTCGACATATATGAATATATATATATATATATATTATTCGTGTTCATATCTCCTTTTTGACATATATGGTTATATATATGTATAGCCCATTTTTAGTCGATGTTAAAAGGACCTATTTGTGTTAGTTCTTGATCCTTATGAATATATATATATATATATTTATTAAATGCGTATACATGTATTCGATAGTTCATGTGATGGTGTACACTTAGCATAGATTAAATCCATTATCATAATTTTTATTTCAAGGGTTAGAGGTGAATTTAAAATGCAATATACCCTATAATTGCTATGAGGAATGCTATGTCTCTATAGAATGAGTGCTCTTTCGCTAGCACGATTTCAAATTTCATATTCTAATGTTCTTACTTTTTCCCTTTTTGGTTGGGTACCATGTAAACTTCGGTTAAATTTACACTATTTTCTAACATAACCATGAGTATAAAATTTCACCTTTGTACCTACATGAAACAGAAAAATATCTAATTATCTTTGGAGACTAAGAAACTTCAGATTTAAACTGACCTTGGTTTAGAGTTTCTGGGGTTTCTACTCTATGGATTTATGTTCTACAACTAACCAGAATCTGGAAGGTGAAAGCCTTAGGATGGACTCTGGTAAATGTAGTACTAAAAATCACTCATATCAGTAAAATTCGATTTTATGTGTAGCCAATTCATACTATCATAAAACAAAGTAACAAGAATTTCAGAACATACCACAATTGCAAATGACCAACCTCCCAACCTTAGAGTCCTCTTTGTCTCCCAGGACTCACCCCCGAGTTGAGATCACCTCCCAAGACAGACCAACCTCTGATCTGTTTAGGAGCAGCTTATTTAAGCTCATATTTCCCCAAAGCATGTTTCTAATTCTGCGTCCAGAATAGCAGGATGCTTTCTTTCCTGTTTAGCCTAGGCTCCATTTGGGACTCTTTAAAGTTGTTTTATGCTTTTCCTCAGCTTTTCCAGCTTTTTTCCACCTCTTCCCAACTACTTTCCTCTTCATTGGGGAAATTTAGTTTCCTCCTCAGAATCTAAATTAATTTCTTTCAAGGATTTTTGAAATATTGTGGGGATTTTTTGCCTTATCCATCCTCATGGATTTGGCAAGTGATCTCTAGTTCTCATCTTGGTCAAAATGCACAATCATTTTATTTATTTCCTCAAATTAAATATGCAAATACATTCACATCATACTTATCCTTTGGGGTCCACTCCCCTTAGGACTTAAAGTTCACACGTCTAATTTTTTCAAATTCAACACAGAAATTGGGGGTGTTACATATTCCCCTACGAAAGCAAACACGGAGTCACCAAATTGTTATTCAACTACTAGAGTTCACTTAAACAAAAATGGATATTTCTCCATCATTTCAGCTTCCCTTTCCCACGTCCAGGTAGCTTCTTCGGCGGTAAAGTGCTACTTTGAGCTTTGCCAGCCCCTTGTTCTGTTCCTCAATTCAATTTCTTCCACTCCCATATTTGAACGATTCTGGCGAAAACTCCTTACGTCCACACGTACAACATTCCAATCAACTATGTGAGAAGCATCATGTACATATCTTTTTAATAATGAAATATGACAACTATCATGAACTCTAACATGGGGTGGTAAAGCCAGCTTGTAAGCCACTGGTCCCACCCTTTCTAAGACTTCAAAAGGACCACAGTATCTAGGAGCCAATTTTTCACAACTTCCAGCATAAAGTGTGCTCTTTTTGGGTTTGATACACAAATACACATGATCTCCCACTTTGAATTCTCGATGCACCCTTTTCTTATCAGCATAGCTTTTCTGGCGATCTTGTGCTGTCTTGATGTTTCTTTGTATCTGTTTTACAATTCTCTCCATCTCTTGTAAGGCATCAGGTCCCAACATTAGTTTATCCTCTGGTTGACTCCAGCTCAAAGGAGTACGACACTTCCTTCCATACAGTGCCTCAAACGGACTCATTTTGATAGAGGATTGGTAGCTGTTGTTATAGGCAAATTCAGCTAAATGCAGATACTCCTCCCACTTTGATGGTCTATCCATCACATACATTCTCAACATATCCTCTAAAATTTGATTCATCCTTTCTGTTTGCCCATCAGTTTGAGGGTGATAAGCAGTACTAAAATTCAGCTTAGTACCCATCCCTCCAAACAATCCCTTCCAAAATGTTGCTGTAAACTTAGCATCTCGATCTAAAACAATTACTTTGGGAACTCCATGAAGCCTTACTATCTCCTTCAGGAAAACATTTGCTACTTGAGCTGTTCCGAAAGTAGATTTCACTGGTATAAAGTTGGCAGCTTTGGTTAAAGTGTCTACTACCACCATTACAAAATCATGCTGGTATTTGGTTTTAGGTAGTCCTGTTATAAAATCCATGGAAACTGTGTCCCATTTCCATTCTGCAATTGGAAAAGGGTTTAAAAGACCTGCCGGATGTTGATGCTCAACCTTGACCAGTTGACATTCCATACACCTACTTAGATATTCTTCCACATCTCTCTTCATTCCTGGCTAGAACAGCTTCTTTTTCAAGGCTGTTAACATCTTATGGTATCCTGGATGTCCTGCATAAGGCTGTTTGTCATATTCATCCAAAATTTCTCTTTTTAATGACTCTACATTTGGAATATACAACCTGTTTTTGTAACATAGTAGCCCTTATTGGTTTTTAGTGAAATCAGTTTTATCCCTTTTCTGTAGTTTCACCAAGAGTGCTTCATAGTTGGGATCTTGATGTGCTGCTTTTCCCACCAATTCCTCTACCTCCATCTAGGCACTACTCCCAATGCTGTTTAGATGTTGACAAGCATTTCTACTTAGTGCATCAGCAACTTTATTTTCTTTTCCCTTGATATGCTTTATGTCCATATCAAATTCACTTAAAAAGGACAGCCATCTGGCTTGTCTTGCATTTAGGTCAGTTTGAGAAAAGAAATATTTGAGACTAATATGATCAGTCATCAATGTGAACTTTTTCCCCAGAAGATAGTGCCACCACATTTTCAGAGCATGGATAACAACTGCAAATTCTAAATCATAAGCACTATAATTTTGTTCATGTGTCTTTAGTTTCCTAGATTCATATGCAATAACTAAATTTTCCTGCAACAGGACTCCTCCCAGCCCTTCTCTGCAAGCATATGTACATACAATAAACTCTTTATCAGGATCAGCAATTTTTAATATAGGGGCTGAAATAAGTTTTTATTTTAATTGTTCGAAACTGTTTTGACATTTTTCAGTCCACACAAACTTAACACCCTTCCTTTGCAAAGAAGTGATGGGATGTGCTATGGCAGAAAATCTTTCCACAAATCTACGATAGTAGCCTACCATCCCGATAAATGACCTCACTGCTGAAACATCAGTTGGGACTGGCCATTCCTTAATTGCTTTTATCTTTTCAGGGTCAACTGCAAGACCTTTTTCGGAAATAATATGACCCAAATATTGAATCTTATCCTTGTAAAATTCACATTTACTGAACTTAGCATATAGCTGATTTTCTTTCAGAGTTTGTAACACTATCCGTAAATGCTCTTTATGTTCCTCTTTGTTTTTGGAGTAAACCAAAATATCATCTATAAACACCAGAACAAATTTATCCAAATACTTATTTAACACACTGTTCATCAGGCACATAAAGGTGGCAGGGGCATTTGTCAGACCAAAAGGTAGGACTACAAATTTGTAGTGTCCATACCGGGTTCGAAAAGCTGTTTTACTAATGTCTTCTTCCTTAATTCTGAGCTGGTGATACCCAGTTCTCAAGTCAATCTTTGAAAAGACTGAGGCCCCTCTCACTTGATCAAAAAGATCATCAATTCTAGGAAGTGGATATCTATTCTTAATGGTCAACTTGTTCAGTTGACGATAATCAATGCACATCCTGAACGTTCCATCCTTCTTTTTAACAAATAAAACAGGTGCTCCCCACGGAGACACACTTGGTCTAATGTAACCTTTATCCAATAATTCTTGCAGTTGCATCTTCAGCTCCATAAGTTCTAGCGGACTCATCCGATAGGGGGCTCGGGAAACAGGTGTAGCTCCCGGTACCAGATCTATGGAAAAGTCAATTTCTCTTTTGGGAGGGAGATGAGGAATCTCATCTGGGAAAACTTCTTTAAATTCCCTTACCACCGGTAATTCACTCAGCAGATTTTCTTCAGTCCTCTATTCCACTTCATCCACCTGCACTGCATAAACTTGGTATCCTTTTCTAGCTGTTCTTTTCAATTGTAAGGCTGATATTTGTCTTACTGAAATGGATTTTGGTTTTCCTTTTAATGTAAAAGGTTTCCCCTCTTCATCCACACAATGCAGGGTTTTATCCCAGCAGTTCATCAGGGCTTTCTTCTTTTCCAGCCAATCCATTCCTATCAGCAAGTCATAGGATCCTAATGGCAATATGTTCAAATTTACTTCTGTTGGAAAGCCATTTAATTGTATTGCTGTTTTGGGCAATTTATGTGTGACTTTTCTCTTAGTTCCAGTGGCCATCTGTACCAACCATGACTGCTGAAATTTTTCAGGTTTAATTTTACATTTTTCTACAATTCCGAGACTAATGTAACTCAAAGAAGCACCTGGATCAATCCGCAAATGTGGTGGTCAGGAAATCTTTACCACCCTCCATTTCCATCATGGTTGCTTGATATTCTTTCCGATTTTCCAATCTCTGCATCTCTGTGATAGTTGGTATATTTACGGCTATGTCATTGGTATTTGTTGCCTCTCGCTCTCTCTTTGATCTCATATGAATATTCGATAGGGGAAATCCCTCATCATATGGGGTTCTCCACAGCCCCAACACTTCAAAGGTTTCTTCATTCTGACTGTCCCTTCCTTTTTATTATTCCGTTCTACTTGTTTTGAAGCCACTTGGGACTGAGCAGTTTGGCTTTCTTTTGGTTTATTGAATTTTTTCCGCTGATGATCTCTGCCAAAATTTCTTAGATATGCTGGTTTTGGTCTTTTCCCTTTGAACTCATCCTTGTTCAGCTAGCTCTTCCCTTGTTCAGCCTTACCTTTAAACTGTTGATAGCATAACCTTACTTTTCTAACAGCTTCATCCATTGTATTTTGGTTGTCAAACTCAATTTTCTCCTTGTACATAGTAGGTAAGAAATTCAAAAACCTTTGGACCTTTGCTTTTTCTTCCCTAATATAGGGGACATATCTCAGTAAATTGGTAAACTTAGTGACAAAATCATCGATAGTGAGCTGTCCTAGTCTAAGTTCATGGAATTCTTTAGCTTTATCATCATAATAACGTTCGTTCAAATAACGATTTTTGAACTTAACCTGAAAATCTTCCCAAGTAACTGTCTTTTCATCAATGGCATGCACCAACATCTCTTCCCATAGGTGTTTTCTGCTGTATGCATTGGTACCACATTGTCAGCCTTGATTGCTCTCATATTCATAAACTTGGAAATACTTGATCATGTTCAGCAACCAAGCTTCAGCATCTTCCTCCTTCTCCCCATCATAGGAGGGAGGTTTGATCTTCCTGAACTCCCCCTGTAACTCTCTTTTCTGTTTATGTTGATGTCTAGCAGCATCATCATCATCCGACTCATCCATCTTTCTCTTTCCAGAACCTTCGCCTTCTTGGCTGTTCCGGGAAGTTAGCTCTCTGATGAGATTTTCCTGCTCCTTACTGGCTGATGACAACATGTCATTCTAGCTTCTTAGTTCAGCCAATTCTCGTTGCATCCTGTGCAACATAGCCATCACCGGGGCATTGGGGTCTGGAGTAGTAAAATCATCACGCAGATCCACATAAATTCCTCCCTCTTCAGCCATTTTAGCACCACTGTACACACTCATACATTTGATTAGTAAGAAAAAAAAACAATCTCTACAATGTTCAACACATTCAGAATTTAGTGAGTACAATAACAACAGCCCAGTTTTTGTACTTGGGCTCCGATACCATTTGTAACACCTCCAGTTTAAGGAATTTTTTTTTTCTATGTACACTTGAAATTTCCTAGTTGTCTGAATACTAAGTTCAGAAATTGGATATTTATTTCCTTCTATTTTTGTATTTTCCTCTTCTTCTTTAGTATCTATTTTAAATTAAAAAAAATCTCTTGTCCACTATTCCCTTTTAATAACATTCAATGCTACCTATGTTTACATTACCCCCATGTACATAAAATTCTATACCTCCTCTTATAGCCCTATGTACATTCACCTTTTTCGATCACACATAGGCTACTTATATATCACCTATATAAACACATAGAACACACATATATATATAAATATCTAATCCACATATATATATCATGGGATAGAGTTAGTTAAAAATTGCATACACCTATGCATAACCTATATATATATATATACTATATATATATATATATATATATATAACCATATATATTTATATCCACTTTGGTAAAACTCTTTGAAGGCGCATGTACACAAAACTGCTACATGAATTATATATACTCGTTACCTATATATTTAGATTTCATAAAGAACGATTTCCTCCTTCCAAACTTTTGACATAGGGTAAATAAAGTAGAGACTATATTGAATCATCGCAGGAGCATATAATACATACCATATAGTCAATTGACGCCATAGATAGAGGCAGAGTTATATACCCGTGTGGATTGACCGCCATACGATTCCGTCGTTTGCATTATTGAATTTTTTTGTTAAAACGTGTCTAACCCTAATCAAAAGTTTTCATTATTCCCACTTCATTATTTATCGGACTTGTCACAGTTTGGCATATCCTTAGCAGTTTATGAAGATACGCATATCACACAGATATTATTTGCGACAGTCTGCGCGTTGACGTATAACCTTCGATCCATGTTACCTGGCGATGGTCTAATCCTATTCTTTTGTGTTTGAAACCAGCGCATACGCGTCGGGTTTTCATACGTAAGTACACAATATTCGTACTGGTTATGGGTTGTATGAGCCGCCTAGCACCATGCTCTGTTTGACGGGTGTTGGCGTGTGAGGTCTGGTTGTAACATTTCACTGGGTTTTGGTTGTAGGAATAGCATCTCTCCCGTGAGAGGAAGTAGCCAGCGGCGGCGTACATTGTCCCATGTCCAACAAGAACTCGACATGTGGATTTCTAATAGAAAGTTCTAGCTGTTCCAAGTACTGAGAGCGCAGAGCTCCAGCTCTGGCAGTTGTTAGCTCTAGGGTTAACTCAGTACCTCCGTGCCTACGACGCCCTACCTCCCCTGCGCCCATTGATATCAGTTTGTACCCTTCTATTGACGTGCTGCGTCTACTCAATCAACATCGGGATTTTCTGAAGTTATTGGGCAGAGGAATTAGGGTTTCAGGTGTTCATTTAATTGGAGGCTCTTTTATCGATCTATTTACCAGATCCTTCCGGTCTCGTTTTTTTTATTTTATTTTATGCGTGACTCCCTTCGTCTCCATCATCTAAGTTTCGATGTGGATCATATGCAGGGAGGTTTTAGGTTTGGTAGTGATGGAGAGTTTCAGGTCTCACGTATCTCTGAATCCCCTCGTCTTATATTTCCTTACGCTTGTAGATCCTCCCTTCGTTTTCTCTTGTTCTCTTTTTTTTTTTTGATAATACAGTACCAAATCAGCTATTGTATGTTTGCGCAGAGAGGGCAGGAGATCGGCGTCTCAGTCTATTCACTGGAGGCAGAGATCTAGCCTGTCCTCTTTGGCGCGTTTTAATCTTTGTTTTCTTCTTGCCGCAGTTTTGCAATTTCGTTCGGAGGTAAACCCTAGTCGTGTAACTTGTGAGTGTTTTGGTTCATTAAGTTATCATTTCTGCGTTCACTACGTGTGTCGAAACTTTTGCAGGCATTTCAGATGGCTATACATCGAGACTCTTCCAAATCCAATTTTTCCCACGTCCGAGTGCGGGATCTTAGGTTGCTCCGCACCCAGATTGCCAGTCGTTACCCAACCAGCGTTCAAATCTCTCGCACCTCGTATGGTTTTCACGTTTTAATGTGGTTACTGTCAGTACGACTCAAGGGTGGTAAACTCTACCCACAGGTAAACCCTTAATTTCTTCCTTTCGGCTACAGCGAGTTGTCCATCAGTTTTGCTATTATGTGTTTTCCCCATTCTGCTGTCGTTCGAATTCACCAGATATCTGTCAAAATCATTCTAGGTTTACGATTGTATATTTATGTTGAACTGTTTCAGTCGACGAGAACCAAAGGCGTTCTGACTCGTCAGTTTCTAACTACGTCAATAGTTTCCATTTCGATTTACTGGCGGTATTATAAATGATTCATACGAGGAAAGGGTACCGAATATTTTATATCGGTCGTCCACCTCTCTGAACGACAACTCAACGCCTTTATTTCTATTGTTTCACTGGTGATAGCATACCTTCCGAGCG